>JAEIFT010000068.1:600000-1035645 GCA_018904225.1 Lordiphosa mommai | reverse complement strand
TTATCGTAACTGGGTTGCCATTGCTTTCTCGCTTTCCATATCCGCCCACATCACCCCCCGACCCCATATTGACGGTTCGATGTTTCCCCATTAGTATGCAGACCCTCAACTCTTACGCGACTGACTACAAGAAAGCCAGATCGAAGAGCTCCAATACAAGCCCTGGCCAGGGCACGTACATTTTTCAACGTATTGTGTCAAATTTCGATACAAGAAATCAGTACGGAACTCGTCTACGCTTTGGTATTGACCACTCTGCTTCATAGAGGATTTGTTTTTGTTTTTGCTATGCGGAACTGTTTGATTTGAATTATCATTACTTTGTTTGGTTTTCAGATTACGAAATAGATTTTCGCTTTTGTTTGTGACACATTTTGGACTGACACAAATTTAAAGTGGGTCAAAACTTGTTTTAGGGCCAAAGAACCACTCCTTTTTATATAAAAATCTGAAAATAGTTAACAGGACGACGATTGAGCTTGGTCGAGCCGAAATGTCAGTTTCAAAGCAATCGAGCTGATTTACTGCACGCTGTCAATATGTCGTTACCGCTCGGATCGGATGACTATATCATATAGCATAAAACAGGTCTAAGTGAGAAAAATTTTTTTTTAATGATAGCGTTCATAAACTCAGCAATTATGAATATTGTATGCTTTCAAACAGTTCTACAAAATTTGGTCAAAATCGGTTGAATATATCTGATAGCTGCCTTAGGAATGACCGGTCGAAAATAGGATTAAAGTGAAAAAACTTTTTTTTTTTACTGATAGCGTACCTAAACTCAGGAATTCATACAATATGCTTTTAAACAGTTCTAAAGAATTTGGTTAAAATCGCATGACTATATCTTATAGCTGCCAATAAAAGGATCGGTCGGAAAATAGGTCTAAGTAAGAAAGAAATTTTTTTTTTAATGTTAGCGTTATTAAACTAAGAAACTATGAAAATTATATGCTGTGAATCAGTTATGCAAAATTTGGTAAAAATCGGATGACTATATCTAGTAGCTGTCATAGAAAGCATTGGTCAAAAAATAGCTCTGAGAAGGTGAGAAAAACAGTTTTTTTTTATTGATATCGGTTATAAACTCAGTAATTATGAAAATTATATGCTGTCAAACAGTTCTACAAAACTTTGTCAAAATCGGTTGACTATATCTTAAAGCTGCCATAGAAAGGATTGATCGGAAAATTGGCCTAAGTAAGAAAAACTTTTTTGTTTTCACTGATAGCGTTCCTAAACTCAGGGAATATTCATACTATATGCTTTCAAACAGTTCTAAAAAATTTGCTTAAGATCGCATGACTATATCTTATAGCTGCCTGTTTAGAGGAGGCATTAATTTATGCCACCTTTTACGCTAAATTGTTTAAACAAAGAAAAGTGGGGTGATTGTGTGGTTTTTTGTGCTTAATTGTACTATTGAAGCATACAGTTTAGTTCTGGCACTATGTATGTTTGTAGTGATTATGATTGTTTAATTATAAGTACAGTGGCTTTCAGTTTTGTTATAAACAATGTTTTATTAATGTTTGTTGTAACGAAATGTTTGATGTTTGTTGTGTCTATGCAAAGCGATATGCGTGTGACGTTTTAAGTTCAAGCGATTAGAAGCGACTGACTTGGCTTGCCGAGAGAAGCTTAGATAAGCTTGTAAGCGAGATTATCGGCAGCCGAAACTGGCATAGATAAGAATCTGCATGCATATAAAAAGAATAACATTAGATAAAATAAACAAAGCAAACAAAAGCTGTCAAAAGGGCAGTTACGTTAAATTTAAAATAATGAGTTTTAGTTAATAAGAATTTGAGCTACTTTGCCCCGATACTGCCATAAAGAACAATTTTTTTATTTTTAATTTAGCGTTATTAAAGTAAGTAACTATGATAATTATATGCTGTCAAACAGTTCTGAAAAATTTGGTTGACTATTAGGGCGGGTCGATGTGTATGGGGCAAAAAAAAAGAAATAGGCGGTGTAAGAATCGCCTGATTACTTAAGAACATTTGCTCCAAGAAACCATAGGTCTAAAATAAAACTTGGCGCGCTTTCATTAGGTCAAAACACCGGCCCGCACTGTACAGCGTTGGTCGATTTTCGCCTGTTGGTCGGCAAAATTTTTCTTGCAAATTTTTAACTGTGATCAATGGAAAACTAGAGTCAGGATGACTTCGCCGGACCGATTTATAGTAATATTTAAAACAAATTCAGCATGGTTGCCTGATTTTACCATCCTTCCCATTGGCCAAACCTTGTCAATTATGTAACTTGCATTTATATGAGACTCATTTGGCAAGTTTTGGCCAGCTTGGGCTAAATAAAATTTTTAAATTTATGGGGGGGCACCAATTCATATTACAAAATTTTTATAGGAAATAAAAAGGCTACTTGATTTGCCATTAGCTATTTAGGTCTGGTTTAGTTTTATCTAAATTCTATTTTGAACCAAGCAGCCTTTTAACAGTTCCTATACAAATTTTGTGTATTAATCTAGTTATCCTCCCATAAATTTTAATATTTGCTTTGGTTAAACAGGCCAAAACTTGGCCAAATAAGCTGATTTAAATGCAAAAAATTTACATAATTAGAGAAAAGTTCGGCCATATGCTAAGGATGTTCAACTACAAATCAAACAACCATACTGGCCTAAAGTAAATTATTTGTTTTAAAATATTACTTATAAATCGTGAATTGTCCGACTTTTAAAGTCCAATTTGACTCTTTGGCTATAATTATTTTCCATTGATATGTAATCTGTCGTATAGACTCCACAAGTTCAGAAATTAATGCCAAGTAGGGCCAATATTAAGAAAAAAGAGCATTAAATTTTTTGTTCCGCCAAATCTTGCGACCAACAACCGATGGAGCTAAACCGAAGCCAGTTTTGGAATCTGGGCAGATAACTTTATCATATCTATATACCAGCAAGGCTGACAACACAATGTTGGTCATTTTTTTGGCCTGTGTTATTTACAAAACCTAAAGGTTGAAATGCGGCGGCTAAGTTTTTATTTTAGACCTATGGTTTCTGGGCAAATGTTCTTAGAATTGTCCATAGATTGGATTCTGCTATACGCCTATTCAAAAATAAATCGACCCGCCCTATTGACTATATCTTAAAGCTGGCATAGAAAGGATTGGTCGGGAAATAGGTCTAAGTAAGAAAATTTATTTTTATACACTTGAAAAGTGTATATTAATTTTGCCCAGAAGTTTGTAACGGATAGAAATATTCATTTCCGACCCCATAAACTATATATATTCTTGATCAGTACGACGAGCTGAGTTCATTTCCGCTTGTCCGTCCGTCCGTCTGTCCGTCTGTCTGTCTGTCTGTCCGTCTGTCCGTCTGTCTGTCTGTTTCTACGCAAACTAGTCCCTCAGTTTTAAAGCTATAGAGCTGAAATTTTGCACAGAGTCTTCTTTTTACTGCACGCAACTAATATGTCGGAACCGGCCGGATCGGATGACCATATCATATAGCTGCCATAGGAACGATCGGTCGGAAAATAAGTTTTAGTAAGAAAAACTTTCTTGTTTTCCATCGTAGCGTCCCTTTTCTTGGTATGTATTAGTTTTATATGTTTCCACATAATTCTGGAAAAATGTATCAAAATCGGATCACTTTAGCATATAGCTGCCATAAAAACGGTGGTCAAAAAACTACTTCTAGTGAGAAAAACTTTTTTGTTTTCAATCGTAGCGTCCCCAATCTTGGTATATATTAGTTTTTTATGCTTTCACATAATTTGTAAAAAAGTTATCAAAATCGGATGACTATAGCATATAGCTGCAATAGGACCGATCGGTCGGAAAATGTTTTTTACTAAGAAAGTTTTTTTTTTATGGTGTCAAATTTTTTATTATCAATGATTTAAAAAATTTAAATATCTGATATCTATATCCTATATATATTTTACGGTTAAATTAGTTGGAGTAAACTTTTCAAGAGTGTATTAAAACTTCGGCGCAGACGAAGTTAGCTTTGCCTCTCGTTTTTAATGATAGCGTTCTTAAACGTTCGTTCTTAAGCATTTATGATTATTATATGATATGGTTGGTCAAAGTTGGATTACTATATCTTAAAGCGGCCATAGAAACGATAAGTCGAAAAATGTGTCTTAATGAAAAAACTGATTTGTTTTTGATGGTAGAGTGCTCAAATTAAATTATTTTTAATATATGATTGCCTTACAGCTATATCCTTTATATATTCTATTGGTTTAATCAGTTGGAGCGAGCTTTTGCAAGTCGAAGTTAGCTTAGCCTTCTCGTTGTTTACATTGATTTGCCAAATTCATATAGCCAAAAAAATGGAATCAAACCGTTAACATTATCGTACGTTTTTTTTAATACTATTTTCGGCGTGTATTAATTAATATACAAAAATCATTATACGACGTAGAATCACCATCTTTTAGCACAGAAAAAAACTTATACATTAAATTTCCTCGTAGCTCTTGGACGAATTACGGTGAGGTCGTCCAAATCCGTTGTTGTGCCACAAAAAATGATTGAGCAAGATCATGATGTCACATAGCATGAAACTAAGGCATCCTTAGGTATCAGTATGACGAGCAGCAATAAGATTTTTCATGATCACCTTGTGGTAAAAAGATGTGTTCCCACACAATTTAAAAATCGTCCAAAAAGTTTCTTGTGTCGATTGGTGTAAAAAAAATGCTCAATATATACGATCGCGGTGCTTAAAAAGCTGTGCATCAAATCTACACTAGTGGCGAATCATAGTTAAGTTTTTATACACTTGAAAAGTGTATATTAATTTTGCCCAGAAGTTTGTAACGCATAGAAATATTCATTTCCGACCCCATAAACTATATATATTCTTGATCAGGACGACGAGCTGAGTTCATTTCCGCTTGTCCGTCCGTCCGTCTGTCCGTCTGTCTGTCTGTCTGTTTCTTCGCGAACTAGTCCCTCAGTTTTAAAGCTATCGAGCTGAAATTTTGCACAGAGTATTCTTTTTACTGCACGCAACTACTATGTCGGAACCGGCCGGATCGGGTGACTATATCTTATAGCTGCTATAGGAACGATCGGTCGAAAAATAAGTCTTTGTGAGAAAAACTTTTTTGATTTCCATCGTAGCGTCTCCAATCGTAGTATATATTAGTTTTATATGTTTCCACACAATTCTGAAAAAATTTATCAAAATCGGATGACTATAGCATATAGCTGCCATATAAACGGTCGGTCAAAAAACTATTTCTAATGAGAAAAACTTTTTTGTTTTCTATCGTAGCGTCCCCAATCTTGGTATATATAAGTTTTATATGCTTTCACATAATTTTGAAAGAATTTATCAAAATCGGATGACTATTGCATATAGCTGCCATAGGGCCGATCGGTCGGAAAATGTGTTTTACTAAGAAAGTTTTTTTTATGGTATTAAATCTTTATTATTAAATTTATTATGATTTAAAAAGTTGTAAATATTTGATATCTATATCCTATATATATTTTACCGGTTAAATCAGTTGGGGTAAACTTTTTCAAGTGTATTAAAACTTCGCCACAGTAGAAGTTAGCTTTGCCTTCTCGTTTTTTCATTGTTAGGCCTGAAATACTATAAATAACTACCTGCTTATGTAAACGATAAAAAATCAGATTCTAATATCGTAAGGAGTATTCGGCATAATTAAGAAGTTATCCAATTCACCATCTTGTCGTACAGGTGCCAAATCTCAAGTCATCATAGATTACCTAATTGTCAATGTAAATAATGTATCAGGTGTTGCCGTTGCTGTCATTGTTGTCACACGTTTTGTTTTTTTTACTTTTATCTCCTATAACTCAATAAAAGAAATTCGAGAGCCCCTTCATGTATATTTCACAAGCGCCACACTTTGCCACGAATCGTGCCAAAATAAAAAGTCGTAAAACGAAAACAACACAACTTTTAATCGTATAAAAAAAATTTCCATAAGCTTGTGCCTTGGCGCTGCCCGAAACGGCGTCCTCGTGCATAATCAATGATGATTATGAAAGTAGCGCCACTTGTCCAACTGACTGAGAAAACCAACTTGAATTTGAATGCATTTATGTCATCTGAGATCAGGCTATTAACTAAAATTAAATTAAGGGCTAAATATGTTAAAACAGTTTAAATTTTGCCAATTTGTAATATTTGTATTATGAATAGTGAATTATGATATAGTGAATAAGTCCATAAAGTTATTTACTTTTGTCCACTGGGCCAAGTATCTTAAGACTGTTGAAAATAAACTACCTACACATACGGATATCTGCTCAATGGATGACTTTAAAAAATTCGTAAAGACACACAGTTATTAACCGCAGCCTTCAAAATCTGGTACAAGCCAATGGGCATGGAAAAATGAAAACCAGACCCTGGTTAACCCCAGAGCTGAAAGAGCAGAGAAAATACGTATTTCAAATAATAACATTTTCTTAAAGTACCAAAATCATTGTTGACGAAAGTCTTTTTAGTAGCCTTGTTCTCAATACGTTATTTTATAAACATTTTGCTCTCACATTTAAACGGTTTGGGCTTGTTTCATTTCTTTCTAAAAATCAAAAGCTTAACGTTTTATTCCGAACTCTGGACCTTACCTGGCACTGAGAAGAAAGAAGAACGGAAATGCATTTTAGCGCACTGCACCATCGCACATTCTCGTTGCCGCACATCTAGAATGTTACATATATTTATACCCGTTACTCGTAGAGTAAAAAGGGTATACTAAGTTCGTGCAAATGTATGTAACAGGCAGAAGGAAGCATCTCCGACCCCATAAAGTATATATGTTCTTGATCAGCATCAATAGCCGAGTCGATATAGACATGTCCGTCTGTCCGTCTGTCTGTCCGTCTGTATGAACACCTAGATCTCAGAGACTATAAGAGCTAGAGCTACCATTTTTTCAGTGTAGACTTGTATTGTCTGCGCGCAGATCAAGTTGTTTCAAATTTTTGCCACGCCCCCTCCCGCCACCGCAATTTGAAAAAACCTCATATCTCCCACAATTTTGAAAATAAATTGTTCGGACCTTCTAGACATATATTTTAATCATCATTACCTATCGATCCGCCATACATCATTTTCCGATCAGTTGAACGATAGAAATGTGAGGTATTTTTCAAATTGCGTGGGTGGCAGCTCTTCTATCTTTCATCTGATCTGAAAATAATGTATGGCGGATCAATAGGTAATGATGATTAAAATATATGTCTAGAAGGTCCGAACAATCTATTTTCAAAATTGTGGAAGATAGAGGTTTTTTCATATTGCGGGGGGGGGGGGTGGCAAAAAATTTGAAAGAAAACTTGATCTGAGTGCAGACGATACAAGTCTACACTGAAACGAGAAGGCAAAGCTAACTTCGACTGTGCCGAAGTTCTAATACACTTGAAAAAGATTACTCCAACTGATTTAACCGGTAAAATATATATAGGATATAGATATCAAATATTTACAATTTTTAAATCATTGATAATAAAAATTTGATACCATAAAAAAAACTTTTCTAGTAAAACACATTTTCCGTCCGATCGGTCCAATGGCAGCTATATGCTATAGTCCTCCGATTTTGATAAATTTTTCGAAATTATGTGAAAGAATATAAAACTAATATATACCAAGATTGGAGACGCTACGATAGAAAAAAAAAAAAGTTTTCTCACTAGAAGTATTTTTTGACCGACCGTTTATATGGCAGCTATATGCTGTAGTCATCCGATTTTGATACATTTTTCCGAATTGTGTCAAAAGCATATAAAACTAATATATATTAAGATTGGAGACGCTACGATGGAAAACAAAACAGTTTTTCTCACTAGAAGTAGTTTTTTGACCGTCCGTTTCTATGGCAGCTATATGCTATAGTCATCCGATTTTGATTAATTTTTTCCGAATTGTGGGGAAACATATAAAACTAATATATACTACGATTGGTGACGCTACGATGGAAATCAAAAAAGTTTTTCTCACAAAGACTTATTTTCGACCGATCGTTCCTATGACAGCTATATGATATAGTCATCCGATGCGGCCGGTTCCGACATATTAGCTTTAAAACTGAGGGACTAGTTTGCGTAGAAACAGACAGACAGACGGACAGACAGACAGACAGACGGACAGACAGACAGACGGACGGACGGACAAGCGGAAATGAACTCAGCTCGTCGTCCTGATCAAGAATATATGTTTATGTGGTCGGAAATGAATATTTCTATGCGTTACAAACTTCTGGGCAAAATTAATATACACTTTTCAAGTGTATAAAAATGGTAGCTCTAGCTCTTATAGTCTCTGAGATCTAGGTGTTCATACAGACGGACAGACAGACGGACAGACGGACATGTCTATATCGACTCTGTTATTGATGCTGATCAAGAATATATATACTTTATGGGGTCGGAGATGCTTCCTTCTGCCTGTTACATACATTTGCACGAACTTAGTATACCCTTTTTACTCTACGAGTAACGGGTATAAATACCTCATATCTCCCAAAATTTTGAAAATAGATTGTTCGAACCTTCGAGACATATATTTTAGTCATCATTACTTATCAATCTGCCATACATCAATTCCCGATCAGAATTTGGAAAATACCTCATATCTCCCAGAATTTTGAAGATAGATTATTCGAACCCTCTAGTTAA
This sequence comes from Lordiphosa mommai, assembly GCA_018904225.1. NCBI lineage: Eukaryota > Metazoa > Arthropoda > Insecta > Diptera > Drosophilidae > Lordiphosa > Lordiphosa mommai. The sequence continues at coordinate 1,026,996 of JAEIFT010000068.1, read as the reverse complement.
ATATTTTAATCATCATTACCTATCGATCCGCAATAAATCGTTTCCTGATCAGATGAACGATAGAAAAGTTCACGCCCCCGCAATTTAAACGAGAGCGTAAGTTGAAGTCGGCACTGCTCGACTTCGATATACCGTTACCCGTTATAAACATGTCCAAGTTGTGGGAGATAGGTTTCTTTCAATTTGCGGGGGAGGCAACTCTACTATAGCTCATCTGATTAGGAAATGATTTATGGCTGATCGATAGTTAATAATTATAAAAATATATGTCTAGAGGGTTCAAACAATCTAATTTCAAAATTGTGGGTGATAGAGGTATTTTTTAAATTGCGGGGGCGTGAACTTTTCTGTCGTTCATCTGATCAGGAAACGATCTATGGCGGATCGATAGGTAGTGATGATTAAAATATATGTCTATAGCACACGTTGTCACCCAAGACGTACACGGCCGAACACATTCGGCAAATTCACACAGACACGAGCCGAACACTATGCCGAGCCCTTCGCAAAGAGAGAAAATCAAGCTAAAGCCAATCAGTGCTCGCCTAGCCTTCAACAAGGTAGGTTCGAGCCGCTTTGCGTCGCATTATATTCGCACACCAATACACTCTCACTTTTTGCCTCGCTCTTTGTGACTAAGGCTGGTCTATAGGGTTCGAATAATCTGTTTTCAAAATTGTTGGAGATATGAGGTATTTTTCAAATTGGGGGGGCGGCAACTCTACTATCGTTCATCTGATCAGGGAAACGATGTATGGGGGATCGATAGGTAATGAGGATTAAGATATATGTCTAGAAGGTTTGAACAGTCTATTTTCAAAATTGTGGGAGATATGAGGTATTTTTCAAATTGCGGGGGCGGCAACTCTACTATCGTTCATCTGATCGAAAAATGAAGTATGGCGGATCGATAGGTAATGAGGATTAAGATATATGTCTAGAAGGTTTGAACAGTCTATTTTCAAAATTGTGGAAGATATGAGTTTTTTTCAAATTGCGGGGGCGGCAACTTTTCTATCGTTCATCTGATCAGGAAATGATGTATGGCTGATCGATAGGTAATGATGATTAAGATATATGTCTAGAAGGTTTGAACAGTCTATTTTCAAAATTGTTGGTGATAAGGGGTATTTTTCAAATTGCGGGGGCGGCAACTCTACTATCGTTCATCTGATCGAAAAATTATGTATGGCGGATCGATAGGTAATGAGAATTAAGATATATGCCTAGCAGGTTTGAATAGTCTATTTTCAAAATTGTGGGGAGATATGAGGTTTTTCCCCGGAACAACTAAGCAACTGAACCACAGAACAAGTGAACTAGAACAACGGAGCGATTGGAGTGAGTTGACTCACTTAAGGGGATCTTCTACCTTTGAACAGGGTTTTATGAGTGTTTTTTAAAAAAATACTGGAGGGAAATCCAGAAGAGCTTTTTCAATTTGGTTTTTTGTTTTGTGTTATTTAATAATTAAATAAAAAAAGTAAAAAAAAAAATGTTGGATTTCGAGGGCTGTTCAAAAAGTTATCGGCCTGCCAATTCAGGTCTCCAAAAAAAAAGGTGTAGAGGTCGTGGCCTTGATTCCGCGACTCCAGGTTATCGGAATTAAAAACGGTAAGTGAGGTTATGATCAGAATTGATGTAATTCTGGCCCGAACCACAATCATATTTTTCAATATTTTTTTGAAAAATTGGCGGACGTTGAAAACAAAAATTTCGATTTTTCAATTTTTTCAATTTTTTTTTGTAGTTTAGTGTAAAAAAAGTAGTAAAAAAATGTTTTCCTCTTGATTGAGGTACGGGCCAGAATTATATCAATTATGCGTCGATTGAAACATGGCTGATCAAAATCGGTTTAGTTGAACTGGCGCAATCATGGCTACCAGGTCAAAAAACGTGGTTTCGAGATAAACGCGCTTAATGTTTTGAGCAACGTTGAAAATACACACGTTAGCAAGAACATTGCTCCACTAAAATGGATAAATCTGCTAAAATATTTAGAATATTCCAAAATGGTTTAAAGTGGATAAAAGCTATAATAATAAGGCAAAACAAAAAAAACGAAAAAAAAAAATGTTCAAAGGTAGAAGACCCCCTTAAAGAAATGGAACAAGTGAACATGTTCCGTGAAAGGAACAACCTTTGCTCAACACTAGTGTCCACTAAGCCTTCAAACTCGCCAAAAAAGGCAAAGAAATTTATGATGTAATCTAAAATATAAGATATAAAATATAGGATATAAAATATAAGATATAAAATATAAGATATATAAATATAAGATAAGACTTCACAGCTTCAAAAAGAAGAAAGAAGTACGAAAAGACAAGCAACAGTCGTGTAGAACCTTTTGCTCCAGCATAGAGAAAGTTTCGGAGCAGCCACCCATGCAGAAGGAATGTCATTGGACGGAAAGTAACAAGGAAACCGATGTGAAAAATCTTTGATTTCGGTACGAAAGTTTTTTTGGTATTGATAAAATTCAATTTCAAAATAAGGCATAACGCTCACACAAACATAGACTTAAAACATATTTCTAAGCAATCGCCAGGCCGAGCGGGGCTTTAGTCTCAACATGCTCATTTTACAACTGAGAGCGATTGTTGTTCTCTTTCATTTTAAATGCATTTGCAGAAACCGAACAGAAAGGCCAAACCGAAAGTTTCGATGCAGCATATAGTTGTTGTTGTCAGTTATTCTATTGATCAGCTGGGCCTTTGCTTGCTGCTCATAGAAAACAGAACTCTCGTGAGAACAGTTAAGAGCTTAATAAGATACAAAACAGAGATACTAAATAAAATCAATGACAACCTTAAAAAAAAGAGAGAGTGTATATATGTTTTTGTTGTTGTTGGTTCCTTGGACCTTGAAAATAATGTCTATAATAACAAGACTGACTTCAATGTCAATTTTATCTACAATGTTTGCAGACTTTAATATATCCAACCTACTCTATAACTACAATCTTAAATTTTCGGTGGACATATTAAAGTTGGGTCCTTTTGTTGTATTAGGTATTAAAGTGGAATTTCAATGATTTATCATCCGATCGGTTTATGTAGCAAAAATCAACAAAATTCATGCACGTAGCGACTACACCTCAACAATTATGTTTCCATACAAACGTTAAAAATTAAATATGTTTGCATTTATGTTATTGAAGAATGTTAAGTCAAATCACAAGTAGCTTTTTAACTCTTTGATTTCCAGGCTTTGATTTGCAAATGTCGCTTCAATTCCTCTCCAAAATGTTTCACTTTAACCCAGGTATATTTTCTGTTGTGTTCTCAGCTAAAGAATTTTTATACAAATTTTTTGAGTGCAGGTCAAGAATATCGTGCAGTTGACCGCATTTTCAAATGGAGCTAGGAAAGGCTAGGTTCTTACTTTTTTCTTTTTGAGTTTTTTTTTCCAGACCGCATGTATGCATGAATTATGTGTTTGAAGTCTCCTCAACGTGGGTGGGTGAAAAAATGCTTAAAGACTTTCACTGCTACAACTTTCGCGCAAGTGAAAAGAAGAAATTTCAATTTGAAAATTATATGCAGTTAATCAATTTAATCGGCGGCCCAAGCTGAGGCGCTGGGCCGCTTGAGCAGAATATTTAATGAAATTAAAGGTGGCCAATTAGGACACGATAGCGTTGCAAGGAATGGCTAATAAATATTTAAGGCCGGGTGAAATTGGGTGAGCAAGTAGAGTTAATTGGAAGAGGACTCCCCCTTAATTATGTAGTTAATTCAAGTGCTTTATTTCGCTACTATATTTTGGTTCTCTTATTTTCTTATATTCAATAAATAGTTAATTATAATTTAATAAATAAAGTCTAAAGAAAGGCAGCGCAGGAGGAGCAGGAGGGTAACAAGAAGCAGAACTTGTTGTGGTTCAGGCAAAAATACTCTAAAACAATTAATAAATAATCATTTTGTGCTTTTGTTGCCAACTTTGTGTGTTTTTTTATGGCTTCTTTGCTGCTTCCGTGCTCAGGCATAGGCCTGATAGGCCAAGTTATGGGCCATTTGTTGGGGCTGCTCCAGTACGGGCGTGGGTTTTCCGCCAAATGTGCGTCCATCCCAGGGACCATGGGCGGTGGTGATGTGTGCGGTATGATGATGATCATGGGCAATCTAAGGGCCAGAAGGAAGAACAATTTTTAAATAGCGTTAAATTTTTTCGTCTTTCTTTTCTTTTTAAATTTGTGGTTGGAGTGAGAGTGAGTTTATCGGTGGGGAGGAAGATAGATTGTGGTGGCTCGAGGGTGGTTGTCTCGACTTACCCTGCTAATTAAAAAATGTAAATACAAATTTAAATTCATAAACATAAATTTTTAATATTAAATCTATTTTTGTCAATTGGAAAAGAAATTCATTAAATTAAATATAAATTTGATTTATTTAAAATAAATTTTTTTTTTTGGTTTAGGTTACTCTATACCCAGTAGATAGAGAGAATTATTTGGCCATCTCATGCAATACGAGAAAAATGCCAATACCGATTGTCTGGAATATTCCAGTGCTTAAATCATTGAATGTTTTAATTATAAATCGATGTGATTTATGTTGATATTTTATGGTCTATGACCTTGTGTGTTTCAAATTCTTTTTCAATATGCCAAAATGGCGGAAGAACACCACCAGAGAAATTCAATATAAATTTTATATAAATATGAATGCCTTGTGTAATCAAAAATTAATTTTGGCGCTCATGTATTGGCAACTGCGGTACTGAACTAGTTCAAATGAACCATTTTACAGGGTGGCTGTAAAATGTTAACGCAGCCACTGCCCAGCACTGGTAAGGTAATCTTTTCCCACGGCACCATGGCCACCGCCAAGAAACCTAAGATGACCCCGGTAAAGGAAGACGAGGCGGCCAACTGTGCCTATTGGGTGCCGCGCAAGAAACGCCACTGCAAGATGACTGTCAACAAGGGCAGCTTGTACTGTGGCGCACATGCCCCAGCCACAACCAACGACGAGGACGGCTCGGGCGAAAGAATTCCCTGTCCACTGGATGCCAAGCATACAATTTTCAAACACAAGCTGGCCAAACATCTGACCATCTGCAATGCCCGCGAACAGGTCAGCTCCTTGCCCTACATCAGCAAGGACTTTAATGCCGGCGAGGAGCTGGACAATCCCGCTGAGCATGAACTATACAACAAGTTGAAACTACACGAGCTAGAGGATGCCGAATTCTATGGGGTCATTGCAAAGGTGAAGCAATTGTATGAGCAGCACATAGCCAAAGGAATAGAACAGCTGCAGTTACAGCATTCATCATTGGAGGAGCCGCTCAGCCACGAGGAGTATGGTCAGGAATCGCGCAAGCATTTAGTACAAACCTCTGCCCTACTGGGCATATTGGAGAACGATCAGCAACTGCGGGACCACACCAGCTTCATAGAGTTTGGCGCTGGCAAGGGACAATTGGCGTACTATCTGGCCACAGCACTGGAAACCCAGCAATTGTCGCAAGCTCAGGTGGTGCTAGTGGATCGCCTCTCATTGCGCCACAAAAAAGACAACAAAGTGGCCAACAAGCAGTTGGTTAAACGCATACGTGCCGATATAGCCGATCTGAAGATGTCTCAGCTGCCGGAACTGGCGCAAACCAAACGGAATGTGGCCCTGTCCAAACATCTGTGCGGAGCGGCCACGGATCTGACATTGCGTTGTGTGTTGAGCGAGGGAATTACCCACACAGATTACATACTCATTGCACTCTGTTGTCATCATCGCTGCTCCTGGCGCTCCTATGTGGGCAAGACGTGGCTCCAGGAGGCGGCCATAAGTCCGCGAGAGTTTGTCATCATTACCAAAATGGTCAGTTGGGCCGTTTGCGGCACTGGTTTGAGTCGTGAACGGCGCAAGGCTCTGGCCGAGGCGCAAGAGGAGCCGTTGGAACCAACCAGCCAAAGATTAAGCCGCGAACAGCGTGAACAAATTGGTTACCAGTGCAAACGCGTGCTGGACTATGGACGGCTAGAGCATTTGCGGTCGCAGGGCTATGAAGCAATGCTCAAGTTTTATGTGCCCCGGGAGGTAACTCTGGAGAATGTGGTGCTCATAGCCAGGCGCAATGATCTTAAGTGCAATAATAAAGATACGAGTTGAGAAACCCACGAAGAACAGGATTGTATGAACGGAAGTTTCTTATACTGTTTAGACTTCAAATTGGTGCAAGGATTACATTGTACATAAGTACCTTGTTCTTTATCGCATCCTTAGCTCTCAGCCGGCCGACCACTTCCTTGGCGTGGTATCCAAAGTATTTTTGCCCGGTTTAATGAGGTAGGAATACTCCCGGGCAGATGTCCCTTTCAGGGTTCTCTGAGATGATCCACCTTCGTGCCCTATTTTCGAACCTTTTCAGGTATTCTCGGGGCACACATTCCTTGATACCTTTTCATGATGTGTAGGGCCTGGCACGCTGCGCTGTGGTACTTTTGCTCGAATCCTCTTCTTCTGGAATAGAAGGCCATCCTGGACCACCCAAAAAAATGATTTAATCAATAAAGAGAGTTGAGGATTGAGCGTTCCCTTGATTTTCGTGAGCAGGCCCGCGGTTCAGACACGGTAACACGTCCTACAAATGCTCCCAGGACGAAATCGGGTGTGCCATGTCATCTCAAACATCAGAAAACATCTCTCCGGCAGCTTGAAAAATGCTGTTAACAGTCTAATGGGTCTGTAGGACTCAAGTTGACAGGGTGGCTAGCGAATTTTTGTAATAATCAAAGGAACAACCGAAATAATTAATAAACAAGTAAGTTTTGAAATAAAAAACATATTGATATTTTGAAATTTGAAAAAAGATATTTATATCTGTTTCAATGATTTGCTTATATCACCCACAATTTGTGGTCAATATTGTTGGGATATACCTTAAAATTTTTAAAATAATTGAAAATATTATAATCAAACAAAAAACTAATTAAAAAAAATTTTTGAACAAGCCGAAAGTTTAATGTTAATAATAAAATTGTTTCCTTTTTTTTTTAAATGAATTTAATTTTGCGATATTTCAACTATACAGAAGTAACTATATGCCCAATCAAATTATAATGTATAAATAATGTGTGGTAAAATCCTATATCTTTCATTTGAAGGATAGAAATCGTAATTCGGATTATTGGTTCAGATGTTAAGACAACTTATGTCAAACTATCTTTTTAAAATTACCAAAAAATATATATATTCGCCGATAACGACTCGCTAGAAAAAATGTTAGTGTTCATTTCAGGGTTCGCATACAAAACGAAAGTACCAAACACAGCAAGTACCGTACATTGGCAAGTACGGTATGTTTTTCGTTACGTACCGTACGTACCTTCGTTGTAATGGACCGTCCGAAAAAAATAAGCACTAAACTATTGTTATACCCGTTACTCGTAGAGTAAAAAGGGTATACTAAGTTCGTGCAAATGTATGTAACAGGCAGAAGGAAGCATCTCCGACCCCATAAAGAATATATATTCTTGTTCAGCATTAATAGCCGAGTCGATATAGACATATCCGTCTGTCCGTCTGTATGAACACCTAGATCTCAGGGACTATAAGAGCTAGAGCTACCATTTTCAGTGTAGACTTGTATCTTCTGCACGCAGATTAAGTTTGTTTCAAATTTTTGCCACGCCCCCTCCCGCCCCCGCAATATGAAAAAAACTCATATCTCCCACAATTTTGAAAATAGATGGTTCGAACTTTTGAGACATATATTAAAATAATCATTACCTATCGATCCGCCATACATCATTTCCTGATCAGATGAACGAGAGAAAAGTTCCCGCCCCCGCAATTTGAAAAATACATCATATCTCCCACAATTTTCAAAATAGATTGTTCGAACCCTCTAGACATATATTGTTATCATCATAACCTATCGATCCGCCATACATCATTTTCCGATCAGAGGAGCTATAGTAGAGTTGCCACCCCCGGAATTTGGAAAAAATCTCATATCTCCAACAATTTGGGCATGTTGTGATCTAATAAAATATTCTTAAATAAACCTTACCCTGAGTAACGGGTATATCGAAGTCGAGCAGGGCCGACTTCAACTTACGCTCTCGTTTGTTTAGTACCTTCGGTACAGAGTATAAAATTATTTAAGACAGTTCAATTGGGTTAAGGGTTTAGTTCCAGTAACGGTATTATTTTCCGAATGAAACTAGGGTTATAATCGTCTCAATTGAAACATGCTCATGACGCTTAATGGTAGTCGGGATACAACTTATGAATTCTGAGTATCAACGTTCGTTTTAGCGCAACAAATGTTTTTACCAAGTCACAATTTTCTGAGTTTGAGTTTGTTTTCTATATGTACCGTGTCCTTTGTTTCAATTGGTATTGTTGTGTGCTGTTTTAGGCGAACTTAACCTTAAAGTAATTCTGTTTCGTAAAGTTGAACTTTGGTTAATTTTCGTTAATACAATATTGTTCATTAAAGTGTCTTCTATACGATAGTCTAATTGGGTTTTGCCCGATTTTGCCCGTATTCATAAAATAACGATTTTTGTCAGACAACTGTCCAAGGGCTTAAACCTGTCTTTAAGTTTTATGTTCGGTGCGTGAACCGGTTCATTAACTTATCGTACCTAAGGTTTTGGTTGGAAACTTGTTCATAGATCGTTAAATCAGTTTTGCCTTTATTTATGATCAATTTCAGCAAATTGGTTAAGGTTGAGACCTGCTCCGCTTTAGTTAAAGAACTTTTGCCTCGTGCTTCCACTGTGCACTCATGGTTTTGCCATCTCACAACTTTATTTTTGCATGATTTCCCCAAGTCATTAATAAACAATCACTGGACAATAAACCGTTTTTGGCATTACAATGGTTTTTTTCTGGTAAGTAAATTCTTGGAACCAGTAACGAAATAAACTACAAGCTCGTCTTTAAAAATGAACCAGCTTGCCCAACACTACTGTTAACCTACCTGCTTAGAGATGTGCACCCACAAAGTAACGAGTCATTTTGAGTACTGCCTATCAGCGATTACCCCAGCACAGCTGTTGGTGCATTCTGAGTCAGAGTGGAAAATATTATTGTTAACAAATTGTAAAGAATATTCTTAAAAATGGCTGGCGAACTGGCATACAGAATGAAGGCCATGAAATGTCCCACAGATGAACTATCGCTGACCAACAAGGCAATCGTTCATATGGCCGATTTCACCGAGGAAGTCAAGTGAGTGTTGCCAAAGGGTTGGTGGGGGTGATGATGACGCGTCTCCATTAATTTGCTGTTGTTTTACTCCCACTCGTTTAGATATGTAGACATCTCACCGGGACCTGGTCAGCACTATATTTTTGCGCTGGAAAAGATTGCGGATCTGCCACGTGGACATGTGGGCTTCTCGCTGGTGCAGCGTAAGTGGGCAACGTTGTCCATTAACCAGGAGATTGATGTGAGGCCCTATCGCTTTGATGCCAGCTCGGATATCATTACGCTTGTGTCCTTTGAGACGGATTTTCTGCAAAAGAAGACCACCACGCAGGAGCCGTACGATTCGGATGAAATGGCCAAAGAGTTCACCATGCAATTCTCTGGCATGGCTCTAACGGTGGGCCAAACGCTCGTCTTCCAGTTTAAGGATAAAAAGTTTCTGGGCCTGGCGGTGAAGACGCTAGAGGCGGTGGATCCCAAAACTGTAGGCGATGGCAAGGAGCCCAAGACGCGCAATGTACGCTTTGGCCGTATACTGGGCAACACGGTGGTGCAGTTTGAGAAGGCAGAGAATTCTGTTCTAAATCTGCAGGGCAGATCCAAGGGCAAAATTGTAAGGCAGTCAATTATCAATCCGGACTGGGATTTTGGCAAAATGGGTATCGGTGGCCTGGACAAGGAGTTTAATGCCATCTTTCGGCGGGCCTTTGCCTCGCGCGTCTTTCCCCCCGAACTGGTGGAGCAGCTGGGCATTAAGCATGTGAAGGGCATTCTACTGTATGGACCACCCGGCACGGGTAAGACCCTAATGGCTCGTCAAATTGGTACCATGCTGAATGCCCGCGAACCCAAGATTGTAAATGGCCCGCAGATACTGGACAAATATGTGGGTGAATCGGAGGCCAATATACGACGCCTGTTTGCCGACGCCGAGGAGGAGGAGAAGCGTTTGGGACCCAACAGTGGCTTGCATATCATCATTTTCGATGAGATCGATGCCATCTGCAAGGCTCGCGGTTCGGTGGCGGGCAATAGTGGCGTCCATGACACCGTGGTCAATCAGCTGCTGGCCAAAATTGATGGTGTGGAGCAGCTGAACAATATACTGGTCATTGGCATGACCAATCGTAGGGACATGATCGATGAGGCTCTACTTAGACCTGGTCGGCTGGAGGTGCAAATGGAGATTAGTCTGCCCAATGAGCAGGGTCGTGTCCAGATACTTAATATACACACCAAGCGTATGCGTGAATTTAATAAGATTGCCACTGATGTGGACAACCATGAGATTGCGTCCCGGACCAAGAATTTCAGTGGTGCTGAACTCGAAGGACTAGTGCGTGCCGCCCAGTCCACGGCCATGAATCGTCTGATCAAAGCTGATTCCAAGGTGCATGTAGATCCCGAAGCCATGGAGAAACTAAAGGTCACACGCTCGGATTTCCTGCATGCTTTGGAAAATGACATCAAACCCGCCTTTGGAACTGCCCAGGAGATGCTGGAGAATATGCTGGCGCGAGGCATTATCAATTGGGGTCAGCCTGTCACCAATCTGCTGGAGGATGGCATGCTCTATGTGCAGCAGGCCAAGGCCACGGAAAGCTCTGGCCTGGTGTCGCTACTTATCGAGGGTGCTCCCAATTCGGGCAAGTCAGCGCTGGCCGCCAACTTGGCTAAGATGAGTGATTTCCCCTTCGTTAAGGTCTGTTCGCCGGAGGATATGGTGGGCTTTACCGAATCCGCCAAATGCCTGCACATACGCAAGATCTTTGATGATGCCTATCGATCCACCCTCAGCTGCATTGTGGTGGACAATGTGGAGCGTCTGCTGGACTATGGTTCGATAGGGCCACGCTACTCTAATCTCACACTGCAGGCCCTGTTGGTGTTGCTTAAAAAACAGCCACCCAAGGGACGCAAGTTGCTTATTCTGTGCACCTCCAGTCGACGAGAAGTTTTGCAAGAGATGGAAATGCTACCGGCCTTTACCTCTACGCTACATGTCTCCAATTTGTCCAGTCCCGATCATGTGCTGGCTGTGCTCGATCACACGGATCTGTTTAGTCCCGAGGAAGTGCAAAATATTGCCCGTAATATGGCCGGCAAACGAGTGTGCATTGGCATCAAAAAACTGCTGGCTTTAATTGATATGTCACGGCAATCGGAGCCAAACTATCGAGTCGTCAAGTTTCTGTCCAAAATGGAGGAGGAAGGCGGCTTGGATTTGGTGGCGCGAACGCACTAGCTACCGCCTTTAGCGGAACTGAGATTGTCAGTTGTGGAGCTCAACGATGCTTTCTAATTAGCTCAATCATTTTGTTTTTTAGTCAAAGAAACTAACAAGTTGAACCAATTTAGTGAACATTCCAACTCCTCGCCACACCCCTCGGGATAATTAGTAACCATCTAGAATCTATATGTGTTTGTATGTATAAACTATTCACGTAACTTTGCTCGACATATTGTATTAATCAATTAGATATTGTGCATTAAAAGTTGTCTTAAGATTAAGCGCCAAACTCAATTGTAACTGAAGATCATCGACTGGCTGGACACCTAGAACCATGGCAAATGCCTCGCCCCCAAATGTCAAATAACCCAACGATATAAGATGAACCATTTGCGACTAATCTTTAAAGATCATCCCTTAAGTTGGGGGGTGATTTTTATTGACTTTATACAGATCTTTTTGGATTATTTAAATGGTCCATACAAGTTGTATAACAGTTTACAAAAGCCAAACGCACAACTTACACAAATTATATAACAATATATGTATGTATGTATGTATGTAGGTTATCACACAAAATTTGGTTTCAGAACTATTCAAATGTGGGACTAAAAATTAGCCCAGTTTTATCACAAATATAAAATATACAAAATTATGTATGTATGAATGTGTAATAAAACTATTATAAACCAATCACATTTTGATGAAATAATCAACTCTTGGGGGGGATTTTTTTATTATTCTTTTAAAGGTTTAAGGGTTCGATTCTTTTGAAATTCTGATACAAATTTCGAGTATTTTTGTAAGATTTGCCAAAATAATGACTAAACAACTAAAAATAACATTGATAGAAACCAAAATAAGAATGGAAAAAGGAAGCAAAAACCTAGAAAATTCAAATAAGAAAAACATTCAGAGCACAAAAATTGGGAAAACTGTTTTTTTCATATTTAGGAAAAATTATCTTTGAATTTTCTGATATCCCAACTTTTTGTTCCAGAAATTCTTCCTCAAATTAAAAAAAAACTCTTATCTTCCACAATTTTGTGGATAGATTGTTCGGACCTTCTAGACATGGTTATCATCATTATTTAGCAATCCTTCATTTATTGTTGTTCGTATCATCATTACTTATCGATCTACTATACACCGTTTCCAGATCAGATGAACGATAGTCGAGTTTTAAGCAAATCAATTAATTATGCCGCAATTGTGATGGGCAGCACTTTCGCAGTTTGTTTTTTAAATCTAGGAAATTAGCATACTTTAAGGGGACCAAAATAACACTAATTTTGAATAGTAAAACATATCCAACGCGATTTCCTGAAAAACAAGACAAAAGGCAGCTTTTATAGTCTGAGTTAAACTGTAGGTCCCAATTTTTATATGCTAAAACTAGGGAATAATACCGGAACCGTTAACCGAAATAAACCGTTTGAATCCACGTATCGGTATCGAAACCGGAACCGATTTCAAAATTTTGTTGAGAACCGAAAACTGTTAACCGAACTGAAAAAACCGGATCCATACCGAAACGCTAATCCCGGTACTGATTCGGTTTCTTATTATTTATTTTATTGATTTATGATTTTCCGGTATTTCAACCGGTCAAATAGCAATATATACACTCAGAAAAAAAGGCTTACATTTTATAAATTCGGGCTTAGAGAAAAACCAGGATCAAATTATTTTTTTAAGATATACAAGATATACAGGCCTGTTCCGGTTTTCACTAAATTGAATTCGAATGCGGTATATTTATATTTCTTTTAATGCCACAAACTCGACTTCAAATGCATAACGATAATTCACTCAATCAATTTTACAGAACAACACATGTACCACATTCGAATCCGACAAATTTTGTCGAAAGTGATAACCGGAACAGGCCTGATGGAAAAAAGTTCTAAAAAGGCGGAAAAGCTTTTCTTTCGTAATTAAATGTAAAGGATTTCTAAGTCTTAAAAAAATCCTCCCCAAAATATGGAAATGTTAAAAAAATGTTAATATACATTTTTGAAAACACCCCTTTAAGTATTTTATCAGCGTATTGTGAGCTATATTGAACCATGGTCTTAAAGTATGGGTTCAAATCTATCCAAATGGCAAAAAATCTCTATTTATGGCAGAAAGGACCAAATATTTCGAAGCATAATTAAGAAATATTTATAATATTATAATATTAATTCTATTACATCCATTCATTTTTTGGATATAATGAAACAATATTAATTTTCGAATATTTAACAAAAAATTATACTTGTACCGGTATTCCGAAATAAATATCTGGATAACCGAAATTAACTAAACACCGAAATAGAACCTTTAATCGAATTTCTCATTTCGGTACGTACCGGAACCGATATTCATTTCGGTATTAATCCCTGCCTAAAACAAAAATCAAACAAACCAATAAAATAGGAGAAGCTCGGGTTTGGCCCTGTTAAAGCCTTGAATGCAGGAATTTAGAATTTTAGAAATCAAAATACGAATGAATATTAAAAAAAATATTTTTGAGCGTTTTAAGTCGATATGTTTTTTTTAAATATCTATTATGTTTGGTGTGGGAAACCTAAATAACTGGTAATTTTATTGATCAATGAAATAGACTTCAGGACTAAAAATAGGTTTAAATGACAAAATGTTTCAAAACCCTTAGTATTAATTTAAATATTTATGATATTTAAGGCTTAACAAATACTGTGTATAGCACCATATTTGAAATTTTTTGGAAATTCCTCCATTTTTGTATATAATTATTTTCTGAACTATTAAAATAATTGAGCCTAATCCAGGATTCACTCACCAATTTAACCTGCTCGTAAACCCAAAAAGTTTCGTGGGTTGGAACGTCGGTATGAACACCTTCCGAATTTTAAGAGGTTTGCAGCCCCGATTGTAAATATTGAAAATTTGTTAATAAGAGTAAAGGCTATTAAAATCTTCTTGCCCTGAGTAACGGATATGTTATAGTCGGGCAGGGTTTTAACTTACGTTCTAGTTTTCTAACGATTATATGTCGGAACAACCCGAATCGAAAGACTACATCATGGATACAATAGAATCAATTGTACTATTCTTAAGCTAAACAGTTGTCAAATCCTAAGAATGACTATATCATAAAGGTGACATGAGAACCAAAAGATAATTTCCAATTAGTAAGGACAACTTTTTTATTTGTTTTGAAGCTTTGAACAAAAACTGCTTTTAAGAAAGGACAATGCTTCTTACACTATATTTAGAGAATTCCTCCCGGATCAGGGGGTTGAAACCAAACCTAAGTTAATTTTTGGAATTTTCTAAAATATTTAAATTAAGTATCAGAACATTTAATCTATCAAAATAGGCGCCAAATGGCATGCCACATTATAAAATCGGAGAGGGGGACAAAGAAGAAGCAGTCTTCTATGCTGTTAATAAGAAATTCCAATTAACTGAAAGTTAGTTCAAAACAAGACTCTTTCAGACAGTTGTCTAACTTGAAAGGGCGTCAAATTGACATAGCCATATGCAGAGCCAGCCAGCTGATCAGCTGTTAATTGGGCGACTAACTGACCCGCCGCGTCGGCTTGGAATTGGCCCCGTCTTGATGGACAGCAATCGCTGCACTGCACTGCACTGACCACAGCAACCACAACCAGTTGCAGTCGCCAATTGCAGGCAGCTCTAATGTGCAATTTGAATAAATGATTTATAATGAAAACACTTTAGTGGCTCGCGCGTCGTATACGTAATATGGAGCAGAGTAATTGATATATGGCGCTAATTGCGCTTGACGCCCATTTGTTGCGGTAGTGCGAGCTGAGCGCCGCTTTATCAGCAACGTCTGAGGATTCCTGGGTAGCCATGTCGCGACACGGTGTCAGCTGCAAAAGCCAACGCCGCTTATTAACTAATTAAAGTTGCATATTTCTTGAGATGTTAAAAATTGATTTGCATTCCATTGAATGGGATTATGTGAAATGACTTTTATATTTCTAGCCAAATAAATAATAAGTTATCATTGAATATGGCTTAAAGTACCTTTTTTAACTACTTTTGTCTCGTAAAATTTTGTACCTCTTAATCTTAGCCAACAGGGGCCGAACGCATTCGTGCTTTCGCACAGACGCTAGACGAATTTAAGACTATGTAAATCGGTGAGCACAGATAAACCTGATCCTGCAAATGAGTCTGCTGTCAACTGTGGCTGCTCACCAACACAAGTACATTTTTGTGTCCTCTCCATTTGGCCGGTTCTGCTCTCAATTATACGGTATAATTTATACCTCCAAAAACCAATACTGGCTTTGAGAAACTTTATCCTTGAAATTTATTCTTGATAATACGGAACCAAAAGAAGTAAGTAAGGGCTATTAATTCGACGTTTTAGGTGCTCTAAAGCCGAAGGACAATCTTTCTTCGGTGGTTAATTGGTTGTAAACCAATCTCTAATGATATGATGGATGCATCTACGACTTTTAAGAAGAAACAGGCGACCACTTGCTTTATATTTATCATCTTCATTCGCGAATGGTTCGTTAACTCTTACTGTTAATTGCTGATTTGTTTCGAGCTCATTTAAAATAGTTTTATCAGTTTTTTACAAAGTCTAAGATGGTGCTTTATAGTCAAAAGTCCAAGTAAGTTGACTGATGCACTCTTACCTCGATAATCGACGAAAACGAAAATCATTATAAATTATCGCTTGAAAATGTTCACAAGTAAATTCCATATTTTTTACCGACATGAATTTTTCTTGTAAGTAATAGACGGATAAACCAATTACCATCATCCTTAACCAAAAAACAGCTTTCAAGCTGTTGACATATGTGCAGCGAACTGATCATAAATTGAGATTTTTTTCTGATTTTTCTTTCGTCGTTTAGAAAGATGATTTTAATGTTAGGTTGGGCATTTGCCGTTTGATGATTGATAACATGATAATCTAGTACACAGAAAAAAGAATCCGAAATATTTTGATGAAATCCACTCACAACGATGTCAGAAGTGGGTCGATCCGTGAATTTCTCAAACCAACTACGAAAGGATTGACTTGAGTACGAATTTCAAAATCCCGAAATACTTGGACTTCATTTTCAAGTAGGATCCGAACTTGAAATAAGCATTTTCAGATTGACACAAGTATTCTTGAATTATTCCAAGTCTTTCGTACTTGAAACTTCAATCCGAAGGTCGTGATCAAATCAATTTTTATACCCGTTACTCGTAGAGTAAAAAGAGTATACACAGAGAAAAATATGACGTTCTAAAATCATGACCAAATGTTCATGATTTCGTTCTGTTTTTCCGTTCATGAATTTTTAACTCAACTCAACCATCGTACAACAAATATCTTAGACATGTAGCAACGAAGAGTGCGATGGTGCAGATCCGTTTGTGCGTTTGAGTGGTAATGGTAATGGTCCCGAGTTCGAATCCCAGACGGAGCAAATAGCTAACTAACACTCATCGTTTTTTCTTTGTTCTTCAAAAAGAAATAAATAAATCAAAGAGGGAATATAAGCTTTTTTGGTAAGGTTTTGGGGTGCGTGAACAGCAAAGAGGAGAGGAGGAGGGAGAGGAGGAGGAGAAGAAGAGCCCTATTAGAGGAGAAGGAAACCCAAAAACCGTTGTAAGACTTGTGCTGTGGATGGATGGGGGTGGCAACTGCTTTATACACCAATCATATCATCCATCACACCTTTCCCGATGATTGCTGTGTTACTAAATTAAGCAAATTTTTTTTTAAAAATAAGAACAAAATGTTCATGAAACATGCCCAAACAGTTCATAAAACAAGCACAAAATGTTCACGAAACAAGCCCAAAAAATCCAAAGTGAAAACAAAATGTTCATGAAAATCGTACCCCAATGTTCATGATTTGAGAACGAACGTGCATGATAGACTTTCGTCAACGGATGTTCATGATTTTGGTACTTTTAGAACGGATTTTTTTCTCGGTGTACTAGTTCGTGCAAATGTATGTAACAGGCAGAAGGAAGCATCTCCGACCCCATAAAGTATATATATTCTTGATCAGCATCAATAGCCGAGTCGATATAGACATGTCCGTCCGTCCGTCCGTCCGTCTGTCTGTATGAACACCTAGATTTCAGAGACTATAAGAGCTAGAGCTACCATTTTTTCTGTTTAGACTTGTATTGTCTGCACTCAGATCAAGTTTGTTTCAAATTTTTGCCACGCTCCCTCCCGCCCCTGCAATATGAAAAAAACCTCATATCTCGCACAATTTTGAAAATAGATTGTTCAAACTTTTTAAACATATATTTTAATCATCATTACCTATCGATCCGCCATACATCATTTCCCGATCAGATGAGCTATAGTAGAGTTGCCACCCCCGCAATTTGGAAAAAACCTCATATCTTCAACAATTTGCGCATGTTGTGACCGTTTGCCACGCACACATATATAGCTAAAATGTGATTGTATTGTTTGCCCATCACTGGTCTATCCGGATGTCTTGATGAAATCTGAGATTTGTCTGGAAGATAAATATCACCGCTAGCCTTGCGATATCTGCTAGAAAGTACAAGTCTTCGTCGTCTCGGAGTGGGGCACAAAAAGAAGAAGAATAAAACACACCTCACCTCCTTATCGTCTCTGAAGTTTCTGCAGAAGTCGTTGTAGGGGACACCTAGTCCGGTGGCATGGTTTTCCACGAGTTAGTGCCATATGTACTCTTCTGAGCATGCACAAATCTAATGAGCGCTTTTCGCTGCGAATCGGTCAGTTCAGTTGTGCAATCCTGCAGAATATAACTGATTGTCATATTTTAATAGCTTTTTGCTCGTTTAATGAGCCTGCACGTTGCCATGGCCATACCGAATGCTTTCTTATCGGCAAGGTAGTTGGTGTAAGTGCCCTTTCTCGCGTTCCCCAAATGAGGTGTTTTTGGTCTGGTTAAAAAAAAATTTGCCGCAGTCGTTTACAGCTATAATCAAACCAAAGGCTTTTATGACGACTTGACTGTCAGAGAAAAGGCTTATTGTACTCAACGTTCGAACTGAGTACTGAGCACTTGATGGGGCTTTTCTAGTTGCAAGGATTTCCTCTTGGAAGACAATACAGTGGTCAGATAAGAAATTTCTGTCCTGGAGCTATAGCAACGAGGAATTTGAGAATGATTTGGATGCGTTGGTTTCTCAATAATAACCGACCAAGATAAGTTCATTAAAAATTTTAAATAAAAAAAAGACATCCCTCGTATTTAGCCACATCTCAATGCAGCTGCATTTTTGGGCTGGCCAACGCATCATGGCATGAACCCACCCACCCATCCAACGTCATCGTGACTTTACGTATGCACAAATTTTCGTGACGGGAGTCCAGTCGGACAAAGTTCAGTAACCGATCGACGAAAACGAAATTAAAACCAAAACGGATTTTCATTCAGCGTCGCGCTGTCGTCTTTAAAAATAAATCCGAAACTTTTACAAAAATTATATTTTTGTTATTAATTGAAGCCGCGCTCGGTCGGACGCACTTGTCCGCCCGCCCCAGTCACCAGTCGCGCCCCTCGTAAACTTTGAAACCGGCTGCTGCGAAGGTTCGATTTCACTTTCGCACGCTGTCTCCACCGGGCCGAGAGAGTAGACACTGGGTTGGGGGTTGTGACGCGTTTTAAGTTTTTATTGCTCTCGCTGCTTTCTTTCAAATGGAACTCGCATGCTTTCGCTCTCGCTCACCGGATCTGTGTGTTGGTTTGTTTGTTTGTTAGGATTTCCACCGCAGTAAAGTGGAGAAATTTAATGAATTTCCCAGCAGCTGCCAGTCAGTTCTTTTGGCAGTCCAATTATGTGCCATATCTCCCCAAAAGCATGGTGAAATTACTTAGTATGTAAAGCAAATACAAAAGCAAACATCATGCAAAAATCTTCCTGCATTACACAAACGCGGAAGATTTTTTCCATGGATTTTCATGGCATTTTCATTGATGTTTTCAAGCGTGCATGTGTGTGAAACTAACAGTTAAATTAGCTGACTGACTGTGACTGGTTGGAGCTTTGGATTTGTTTCTTTAGGTTTTTGTTTTTTTGTTGTTTTTTATTTTATTTTTGTGTTGCCTCTTTTTTTTGTTGCAATTAATAATTAAGTTGCAATTTGGCATGCGAGCCCGGCCAAGAAGCCTGCGCCCAAAACTATTTTAAGCTATGTATGTGTGTTAGTATTGGGTATGCGGTGAAGCCCCCTGGCAATTTTCTTGGAACTTGCATGCGTATTAGTCATCAAAAAGATGATATCGAAAAGCATTGAAAACGATTGTATTATTATTCAGTTGGTATACTTATAAGTTGAATCAAGTGGCCAGGATTAACCCTTAAAATCCAGCGTTCTATGGCAAATCCGCACCAATCATACAAACTAAGTCAGGTATTCAATCGGTTTGTGAATTAAATTCGCTTCAGTGGTTCAAAGAGGTTTGGTTTAGATAGACATTATATTTCCTACAATGTAGATTTTGATCAGATTTAATATGAAATTTTGTCAATTTAAACATATGTTTTCAAAATGGCATTTACAGGGTGGCTGATGAATATTGCTACATTGAGAAACTCAAAGTACTTTTTTTAGTGTATGGAATTCATATGTTTTTTAATATAGCTCAATTAGTTTAAAAAAAATTGAATTTAAATTGACGCATGTGCGGGATCTATCAAAAAGTTGTTAATTACTATCTGGAGAATTCAGACAAGTAAAGCCGCAATTATTGCGGTTCCACATGTTTTTGTCCTCTTTCACTATTTGAAGCATGTTCTGAAAAAATTCTTTGCAACTCGGAAAGTCTGTTGCTTTTAGTTTGATAGCCATTTCAATTTTATATGAAAATATGTTCAAATCGTTGTCTGCAAAGACTGTCTACTGATACCCATTTGAGCAGAAAAGCTGCTTGTCGAAAATCTTGGATTGATTTGTATAGCAGCAGCGTTAGTTTCCTCCGTCCAAACTGAAAGGTTTCGATGGTAAGGTCTTCTGGAGGCTGTCCCATGCTCGGAAAAATTGCTTACAAGCCTCATTATGTTCCTTCTGCTCGAAGGATCTGCGCCTATACTCTGTTTCAGACGAAACTACGGACTCTAGTGCGTGATAGTGACGGACAATCCATCGGCTTGTTTCAGTGTCCCATTTATCCCTTTTTGTTAAATCGAAATATAAATCTACAAAATAACAAAAAAATTAAAACGATTTCTTAAATAGAAAAAGAAGTTATTACATTTTTTTTGGTAGCAGCCTTCATTAGCCACCCTTTTTGAGTGAAAATGTTTTTGAAAGCTAAAAGAACTATTCTAGATGATGATTTCTTGGAATGTTTGATACAAAAAAAAAACTTGAATAATAAAATTCAATGATTTGCAAGCACTATTCGTTTGTAGTTGATTGGTACATTTTCAAACGAATCAAGCCAAATATCATAAAAATCATTCTCACCTTCATAATGAGTTAAAACTCTGCTTTCTGTTCTTGACCAAAGTTGCCACTGATAAAGTGTTAGACTTTTCACCGAGTTAAGTCTAAGTTCCAGAGGTAATACACACTTCTCCCGATGATGCAGCACAGTTATCATTTTATGGTCAACCTTGGGTTAAACGTATTTATATCGCATTAAAAGCCTAAACACAAGACACAACCCCCAAGATTACACAAAAAAATGGAGCATAATCAAAAGCCGGTAACAACCGAAACACAAATCAAAACGTAGAACCAGGAAAAAAACTGGCGCAGAGCCACGAATCTGTGCAAATGTTGCCGCACGCGATCGAGACATTCGCATTTCATTTCGATTCATTGATACTCACTCCCGACCAGGTCAAAAAAAAAAAAAATCCAATTCAAAACTCTTCCAAATTAAATAATACGAGATGTGTGTGTGCTCCTGCCTGCTGCTTGTTATTATTATATTGTATTCCACCCTTTTTTTTTGCGTGCTACATGGAGCGGCGTTTTTTATTTTGTGCAGATATTCTGAGGAATTCCTTGGCACGCAGTCGCAAGATCAATCAGAGTGCCATCAGCAGCATTCAGAGCTGAAGATCTGATTTGGCGGGGCATGCTGACTTCTAGAAACGTTGAGACGTAGTTCACTTTCATTTGCGGCAGCTGCTGAAGGGGTTAGGGCGGCACGTGCCTAGCTTTCTTCGGCTTACTCGGGTTACCCCATTCGCACTGGCCACGCCTTCAAGTCATTAGAGCGCACACTTAGGCCAGGCGGATATTGATTTCAGAACTGCGTGACAGGCGGAGGTGACATCTGTATACGGCCATTGTGTTTCACTTTTCATCAAAGTTATTAATTTGTTTTGTGGCATAATTAAAGTGAATTTGATACTTCCGGCTGCCGTTTTGGTCCAAGACAAATGGGTTCACTGTACCCGGGCCATAAAATCCTTGAACTTTTGCACGACGCCATCTTCGCAGACGAAATAAATATTTGATAAATACATATGTATGTATTGCCAATAATCTATTTCAAACAAAGAAAAACCGAGAAAAAATACTGCTGCTGCCCTTTTTGGCGGCACCCTCACAAAATTATTGAGCAGCGTTCGTTCGTCCAGAAGAGGAACCTCAAATCGAAAGCACAAAAAAAAGCAACCAAGTCTGACTCTGACTTGGACACTGTCTGTCTCTGTGCCAGAGTCTACCCAAATATTTTTGTTAGAAAAGGAAAGGACTTCTTCTTTTTTTTTTTAAACATATATTTTTTTTTGTGGTCGCTGTCCCTCCACATATTTCATTCTAAACATATAATTCCATTTTTGATATTTCGTCTGAACGTTTTGCTCAGAAAATTGCATTTAAACGCCTATTATGCGCTTTTTATTTGCAACCCATACTTTTCTGCCTGAATGCTCGGCCAGGCATGCAAAAATTCAGACAAATCATCAGCTGAAGAGATGAATTGTGTAAAAGTACACTCGGAAAAAAAAACGCATGTGAGAGTGCTATTGTATGAACAGGATTGAATTAATTTAGTTTTTAAAGACGATTCTTTCTTAAATGTACTTAAAGCAAATAAACCAATGCGAACAACCAAACAACCTTCAATATTAACAATGTTATTAAAAGAAAATATGAACTAGTGGTCACAACAAGATTTTGTAAGTTGCGTTAGGTTGAGTTGTTAGTTGTTTAAAAATATAAATACAGCACGAATATTACTTTAATAAGGCTGGTATCCAGCACTGCGGAAAATTCCTGGCAGGAATTTTAAGTGTGTGACACCCAACTAAAACAGTTTGATCGGAAACGGTGAAAGGCCTAAATGGTGCAAGGTCACACTGAATAAGCGGTTGTGTTTTGTAAGGCCGTTTAATTAAAAAAATGGTTACTTCGAGAGTTTAACATTCTCTTGTAGACTTTTGAACAATATGGCATACCAAATGTATATAGTATACAGAATCCCGAAATTTCGTTTTTTTCCTAATTATTTATACACAATTTTGTATATGAAGTTTGGTAGGAATTTTTAATTTTTAAGGTGCTGAATACCCAGCTTTAGCATAAAAAACCACAAAGTTGGTGCTAGTCGGGCAGATCGGGCTTATAACAGCTTTATGAAATAGTGGTCTAAGTTGGCGAATTTTAAAAACTCGTCTTTGGTGTTCAAAATATGCGTTAAAACCAAATTTAAGGCAAATATAATTATCATCAAAGTTTAGGCCAAAAAATAAATAAATCAATAACAAACAAAATGATCTGCTTAAAAAAAATACCTTAAAATCGCAAAATAAATTGTAAATTCGTCATATTTTGTTTTACAGCTTCCAGAAGTGTTGAATTACTCGTAGATTCAACTTCCACTCACAGTGGACTGGTGTTGGGTATAGGTTGCTCACTTCACTCAACATGTTCACTTGTTCTTTTTTGCAAAGTTAGTCAACTCCGTCAATTTGCTCAGTTGCTCAGTTATTCAGTTGTGAAATTGTTCAGTTGCTCAGTTTTTTTTTAACTATTATCAAGGCTTGGTCACTTTTAGCGATCATTCAAATCAATTGTTATTCTTGGCTCATAAATCCACTTTTCGTTCTGTCGGACTGCTGGTCCCTATGCAGCCGGAGGCCTGCTTTTAAGGTGGGGGCTAAGATTTGTTTTTGAGTAGAAAGTTGAAATAACTACTTAATATTTACATTTTGTTCTAAAAATAGCTGTATAATCAAAACAATTTTTAAAAAAAGGTCGGTTAGGACTGCCACAATAACAAGCTGGTGAAGTATTGCCATAAATTGAAAACAATTAGCTAAGCTAAGAGTCACTGAACAAAAAAGAACAATAAAGTGAACAGTTACTTAGTAATGAGTAACTGAACTGAGTAAACAGTCACTGAACTAAGTGTACAGTCTATGCACAAGAGTCACTGAGCAGCAGTCACAGAGCAGAAGTCACTGAACAAGACTCACATAACAGTAGTAACTGAACAAGAGTAATAAAAGTACTAATCAAGAGTTACTTAACAAAAAAGAATAATTGATGAAAATCATGTTCACTTGTTTACTTTAGTGAACAACTCATTTTTGTTTACTCACTTATGAACAATCCAAGACTACAGTGGACAGTCGTCCATCACATCTGAAATGCAATTCAATTCAAATGTTTTCCGAAACTGAACCTTGGGTTCGACAGCGTAAAGAACCAGACCGCGAACCGAACTGTAAGCTGTAAGATATTTTAAAACATTTTGAACATTTTGCGAAAATTTTGATGAAAATTTGGCTAAGTAGGGAATTTTTCGGAACTATTCGACCAAATTGTAGTTTAAGTTTGAAGTCTTGCAAAAATTGATAAATAGATATTTATTATATGTGGGACCTTAGCTTGGTTTTATATGGGCCATGTTTCGAATCGATATTTTATTTTTTTTTTATTTTCAACAAAGAATCGGTTACCCGATAATCGACTCGGAATTTAGAACAGGGCCGATTGTCTCATTATACACTTGAAAAGTGTATGGGCCCTGTTCCGAATTCCGAGTCGATTTTCGTGTAAACGTTTGTATTTCGAATTCAAGTTGTATAAAAGTATATGTTAGTGACAATAAAATCTGTGGTTACTGGATTCCGTTGTCCATTTCTCTCGAATTCTATTCACTTGGAATTAGGCAGTCGGTTTCAACTGCTCAAACATTCCGAGTTTTTTTAATACCTGATCTAGTAAACGTAGCTTTATTTGTAACCTTCCATACAACGCTATTAGATTCGATTAAAAAATTGTAACGTTTACACGAAAATCGACACGAAATTCGGAACTGGGCCGTATATTAATTTTGCCCAGAAGTTTGTAACGCATAGAAATATTAATTTCCGACCCCATAAACTATATATATTCTGGATCAGGACGACGAGCTGAGTTCAATTAATTAATTTTATATGCTTCCACATAATTCTGGAAAAATGTATCAAAATCGGATGACTGTATCATATAGCTGCCATAGAAACGGTCGGTCAAAAAACTAGTTCTAGTGAGAAAACCTTTTTTGTTTTCCATCGTAGCGTCACTAATCTAGGTATATGTTAGTTTTATATGCTTTTACATAATGCAGGAAAAATTCATCAAAATCGGATGACTATATTATATAGCTCCCATAGAAACTGTCGGTCAAAAAACTACTTCTACTGAGAAAAACTTTTTTGTTTTCTATCGTAGCGTAGTTTTATATGCTTTCACATAGTTTTGAAAAAAT
The DNA here is from genome assembly GCA_018904225.1 of Lordiphosa mommai. Lineage (NCBI taxonomy): Eukaryota > Metazoa > Arthropoda > Insecta > Diptera > Drosophilidae > Lordiphosa > Lordiphosa mommai. Next base: position 1,001,920 of record JAEIFT010000068.1, on the reverse strand, counting down.
TGATCAAAATCGGATGACTATAGCATATAGCTGCCATCGGACCGATCGGTCGGAAAATGTGTTTTACTTAGAAATTGTTTTTTATGGTATCAAATTTTTATTATCAAAGATTTAAAATTTTTAAATATCTGATATCTATATCCTATATGTATTTTACTGGTAAAATCAGTTGGAGTATAGTTTTTCAAGTGTATTAAAACTTAGGCACAGTCGAAGTTAGCTTTGCCTTCTCGTTTTGTTTCAATTTGAGTCAAATTTCCGGTAATTTTCAAGGCAAGGCATTTGTCATTTTCTGTCATTTGTCATTTTATGATCCAATGTAAAGCCAGCATTACATATGTAAATTAGTTCAGAACGAGAGCTCATACTGAGCACGTCGGAAAATAAAACAAAATTGTTAATCTACGAAGAAATAATTTTTATAAATTTAAATTGAAAGTAATATAATTCGTATGTTTAATTACAAAAATTCAGAAAATCTGTAAATTTTTTTATATTTTTTAAAAATTAATTACTCTTCTTTACAAATTTGAAAGAACTTGGAACGAACCAAGGTTCGAACCAAAACCTTAGCACAAAATCCTTGAACCTTTATTTTCTGATCCTTAACCTTTGGTAAATTTTGGATCAAACCCGCGAACCGGACCTCAGAAAAAATGATTTGAGTTTGCAGCCCTGCTTACCCTACTACTAATACTATTTGTACTCAATTCAAGTACAAATTATTTGATGTTTTTTTTTTCTGAGTGTATGTTTGAATGTTCGACTAGCTGCTTCCTGCTTTGGCAGTTAATTAAATTAAATCGTATTATAGTTAGCAAATAAAATAAATTGTTTTCAATTACATGAATGACATGACAAGGCGCTGGTGATTGACCTCTTTCAATGTGACATTCTTGGCGTTGAACTTCAGTAGCAACGGCACTGCAAAGGGCAACAACAGTTGCCAGATAATGAAATTTTATATATAATACAGACTTGCCAGCTTTAGCTATGCATATGTATATGTTTATATGTATGCATGTGCGTTGCACTTAATCAAAAAATACGACAAAATCAAAAGTAAACAAAACTGCAACGCACAGAACTTGCCTTAACCGACAAAAACAACAGGAATGAACTGCTACAACAACATGAACAACGATGGGTGCATTGAACACATGAAGTCAAGAACTGAAAAAAAATTTCAATCTCATTTACGTATATCAACATGAATCCATACGTATGCATGCATATATGCAAGTAAGTACAGACTTACGTACTTGGCAAATTACTGCACAAATCGCTATAAAATGTTTAATGAATAGAAAATAGAAGTTGGTTAGTTTGTTCATTAAAGAAAGTGCAATTGTTGTAAAATAAGAATAACAATTTAAATTATAATTGTATCGTTTAGCTCGAAACTAGCTCGATTAAGCCAAGGGCTAAAAGAAGCAACCGTTAGTCCTGGGCAATAGCTAACTTCGTTTAAAACACTTTCAAAAGCTACAACTGATCATAGGATAGTTATTTTAAGTTTTTGTCTAAGATTAAAATCATTATTTAGATTTAAGATTTAAGTTTTGTTTATTTTCATTTAAAGAAAACTCCCGCTGAGAGTCATCAAATGCACTTTGTAGCTTATAGGAATTGTTCGTCGTATCATTTTATCGAAATATAGAGAAAATAAGAAATAAGAAAATTCTTATAATATTTATTGGCTTTTGGCAGGAAAATGCTCGACCACATTTAGCTAGGGTCGTCAATAACTAAGTGGAAACGCTGAACAGGGGTAAGATATACCCCCTAGAAAAGCCTTTTCCGACAACAATATTTTGAACACGACACGACTGTAACACGAAAAAAATTTTTTCGTAAACCCGACAAGCACAACTTTATTAATTCTGAAAATGTTGGGGCAAATCGAATTCTGAATTTCGTTTTTTAATTTTGTTTAAACGAGTCGACTTTCAATAGGTGTGACAAAAAACGGATAAAGAATGTAGATATTTATACAGTATATTTTATCCGGTTGATTTATTGTATGTCGTGTTAAGTCGTGATATACCGTGTTCGTGATTTATGGGCTCCAAATTGACACGCACGTGCACTCACGAAATTTTATATTTAAACACGAATATGTCGTGCTGAGTTGGGGGGTTTTGAGACACAGACACGACACGCGCCCAACTCTACTTTCGACTACCACTTTTTCTACTCGAAGTCTCATGACCTGGACGAGCAGCTCTCTCTTCTTACGTAAAAACCTTTTGGGTCAATTCTTTAAACGCCTTAAGGGACGAAAAAGTACCTGTATGCTGCCTGAAAGATGGGGAAAAGTCATAGCTAACGATGAACAGTACTTTCAGAAAAACACATTGCACCAATTTTAGCGTTCGGTTCGTTTAGTTCTTAATACAATCAAACAGCCTGAAAAAAGTTTTTGCTGCAATGAGAAGACAAAACGAGAAGGCAAAGCTAACTTCCACTGTGCGAAAGTTCTAATACACTTAAAAAAATTAATCGACTGCCCTACGATCAAAATCAAAAAAGTTTTTTCACTAAGATAAATTTTCCGACCGATCGGTTCTCTGGCAGCTATATAATATAGTCATCCGATTATGACCAAATTTTGCAGAACTTTTAAAAGCGTTTAGTAATCATAATTCTTAAGTTTAAAAACGTGGAAACATGGAAAACAAAATAGTTTTTCCTACTATAACCTGTTTTCTGACCGATCGGTCCTATGGCAGCTATACGATGCAGTTACCCGACTGTAACCAATTTTTGCAAAACAGTTTCAAAACATATATTTATTATTCATATTTGCTGAGTTTAATAACGCTAACATTAAATACAAAAAAGTTTTTCCTGCCAAAACTAATTTTCTAACCGATCTGTTCTATAGCAGCTATAAGAAATAGACATCAGATTTCGGCATATTAGCAGCGTGAAGTAAAAAAAGAAGTCTCTGTGCAAAATTTCTGCTAGATAGACAGACAGACGGACGGCGCTGGTAAAGAATATATGGGATATTCCATATCAACTCAGCCACCCCAAAAATTATTAATCGCTATTATTTAGAAGGACTCTATATACATGAGAATACCTTAAAATGGTTTTCCCCCATCGTCTCAAGATAATGCGAAAAAGACTTGAAATTTTCAAAAAATCATAAGTTTTGAACGGAATATCGGATTAAATCGAGCCAAAGACAAATTTTTGTCATTTGTTCGGAAAATTTATATACTCTTTTCACGTGTATAAAAAAATGTCAAAATTTTGTGGTGATTATGTAGAAAAGATAGAAATTAAGAGAGATTACCAAAAAATAAATTACCAAAAAACTAAACTAATCAATCTTTTATAATTCCCCTTCAGGTATAGATGAGAATGTGTTGCCAACAGGCAAAACTTGTAATAATAAAATTGTTAAATTATTCATCAGCTGTTTTCGGCATCATTATACAATTGAGAATCGTTACAAAATATTCACATAAGACGCACATATTCGGCACACTTTTAAAAACTGGAGCCAGTATGACCCGTTCTGCTGCTCGGAATCAAAAACCCAACCCAGTCGAGCCTCAGTTGACGTAAATGGAGGCACCATAATAAATATAAGTATAAGTATATCATCGATGCCAGGTATCGACAACCCATATATAAAACATATTATACACTCACATACATGCATTATTAACACTTTTGTGGAATTGAGAATGAAAATGTCAAATGCTTAGTTGTGCGTACGACGTAGAACTATGGCAACTTGGGGTGAGACCAAAGTCGAATAGATCGGTCTCTGGACAACCTATTACAATTATTATTACATATTAACATTTGTAGCATTCTTACATACTTAATACATTATTACTGTAATTTAATAACATGTTCTCATGGTCAACCTGCTGCTGCTGCTGGATAGTGGAAGTTAGATGGTGTATGGTGGAGTGGGCAAAAGGCAAATTGCAGCTACATACTCTCGATCGGCGGCTCTGCATATTTTAAAGAGCCGCCAGCGTTTACTTTGTAACAAATAACAACAACAGGAGGTCATAATGAACAACACTTTACGGGCCATTAGATGGTGCATACTCGTATCATGTCAAAAGATACAAACATCAAATATCACGATTTTGAGCTGTCACCCATTAGGCGGATGCGGGACGAAAATGAAAATGCATCGTTCTAATTATAACACGTGATATCACAACAACCGACTCCCCCAGATCCGGCAACAATTGGCTGCACCTGATTGCATTTGGCGAGTCGAAGCTCAAGTTCAACGTGGAGCTGCAAATCCGAGATGCCAGACAAGGCAAACCCTTGAAAATGGAAGCGCCTCGCTTGTTATCTGCGGCTATGGACACCCAAAACCGCACAATGTGCCGGCCTCGTTGTACATATGAGTAGGTACGTACATATTGTACGTGCCAGCGTTTGTGGAAGCGCAATTGTTGTTTCTAGCGTCGGCGTCGGTACAAACAAATCCATTTCGCTTTTAATTTCTTTGCGAATTTTCATTTGTTATATGTCGACTCGTCCACTTGTCGCTTTGCCCGCTAAATTGGGTCTAGTTTGTGCGGTTTGTTGATGAATCTGACCTTAGTCATGATCATGAATTTGCTCTTCCTATCGTGGGGGACACTTAGGGCATGAATGGGGCACTGTCTGTGCCAGTTACGTGGAATTGAATGGAATAAAAGTGAGAGCAATAAATCCTTAATAAATCTGAATGTCAGTTGAATAAGTGGGAAATGATTTCAAAGGAACACAATATGACTAATTGTTGGTCAGTTGAACAATGTGTGTACGAATGTGTTAAGTACGTAATACCGGAATTAACGCGAAGCACTGGCATATGATGAATCAAAGTCAATGAGGGGGGAATGCTGTTGTATCAGGGTAAAGTTGAAAATGTTCTATGACTTGCACAATATTCCAGCAATTCACTTTGGTCCCGGGGTCGATATGTAGAGGCTTGTAGTGTCTTCAAGCATGACAACAAAGTCGGATGGGGAGAATTTTCTCCTTATCTAGGCCTTCCTAATCATAATAAGTCATAAGGGAAACGTCTTTATGATAGAGTAAAGATAGGCAAGCCACCCGTAAGGCACTCGATTCCCACACTCCAAAAATAGTTACCGAATGCCGCAGATCCTTAAATGAGATCTTACGGTACTTTAGTATCCACTTGGGTACCTCGACAAAGTATTAGAGAGCGTAATGACCCTGGATTTATAGGGAAACACTTTTTTTTTACCGATAAGTCTGTACTTATGTGCTATTATTGTTTCTCTTTCACTTCTAATTTACACTTTTCCGTTAGTAACAAACTGTACACTGTAAAGGTGGATGCGTTTATAGTTATGCACCAGAGCTTTGTACATTTCTCCTGTCTGAGCAATAATAAACCGAAATATCTGTCGCTTATTTCATCTAGAAAATCGCTAATATAAAAAAATCGACTTTTGGATCTTAGTACACGCCAAGCTGAAATTCCCCAAAACCCATTATTGCCCTCGGGATGTTGTAAGGTTCGTTCTTTGTACTCGTTCAGAAAATGTACTCGAATGTTTGCCCACCAACTACGATTGACACAAACAAGCTCTAAATCAATTTCAAAGTCAAACTAATTAACAACAATTTAACTAATCAATAATGACAAAAACGCCCAAAAAAATCAAAATCCACAAAATAAAAAAATAAAAATCCATGAAACATGTTTGGTTTTGGCTTTTGCCTGCGACTAGCCAAACTACTTACTTACACTGACTGACTACGATTCGCTCTTCATGTCTCCTTCATATACAACAACACATAAATGCAAATAAATAATTAAATACAAATACAACAACAAATCAACACAGATAGCAATAATTTTTGGCTGCGAACTCGTTTAATTTGCATAAAGTCGCACATACACATTCTCACTGTGAAGCCTCCACCTTCACGTCCAGCAGCCCTCATCCCCAAAATAACGCTCCCATGCAGATGCAATTAAGCAGGCGCGCGCGCGTAGATCGAGTCAGCTGATGATTAAGGAGGGGGTTGGGAGCAGCAGGCGGTGGCGGCGGCGACTGAAGCTAAATTTAAATACATTTTTTATATGCACTTTGTTTTCGGATTTCAGGAATCGGAATTCGCTGTCGAAACTAGTTCGTCGCAAAATTAGTGCAGTAAATAAACAAAATAAAAAGAAACAAAAAAAAAAAAAACAAAAAACCACATTTAAATATGCACGTAGTCAGTCAGGCAGTCAGTCTGTTTGTCGGTTCGTGGGGAGATGTTCATATATATGTACTTGGTTGCTAAATGTAGCTTTATTTAGCGTGTTCTATTGAAAAGGACAATAAACTCTAAACACCGAGCCAAGGTCAACCACTCGCATTAGAAGACGACGATGATCAATTTTGATACTGATCGCTATAAATATTTGATTCCAAAATGTATATCAAACTGAGCTGGATTTTGAGTTAATATTATGCAAATGTATCGTTCACACACAAATCCAGATTCGAGTGCAAATCAATTACAGAAGTAGGTCGATTGGAAATTTTCATAAACCAAGTACGAAAGGATTGAATTAGGTACGGAATTTCTAATCCGGATATCTTGATCTCGTCTTTACCACGGGTGAGCTTGTTTCAACTCGAAATAAGCTTATTTCATCAACACACTGGATTGGTTTTAGCTAGTTATCCCAAAAATTTACTCAATAAATAAAGGCAATCAGCTCTTTGCACCCGAAAGCCTAATTTCGTAGCCGCACGGCAAATAGTTATCTAAGGAGAGGCCACGTGACTCGCTCTCAGTTTCTTTTTGCTCTTTCGCTTTGATATTGAAATTCCGTACTTTCTTATATCTCGATGCAGTGTTATTTGATTTTCAATGAAATAAAATCAATTTTTCTAAACTTCGCCAAATTTTTTTGCGTACAAGCATATATATATAAGTATTGTGTGAGCAGAAAGAGAGATTCGTTGCTATTGGTTTTACTTTAATAAACAAATTAAAATGGCAACTAGAGATCGAAAATTAGTTTCTTTAAAATATGATTAAATTTTATTTTAATAATAATTTTCAATTAAATATAAAAAAAAAATTATAAAGTTTTTTCAGTGTACACTTTCAGTTGAACAATACACGAAAAAGAATTGTTGAAATCGAAGATGTGGTTGGTCCAGCCCAACAATTGACACTACATGTCGGAAACTCAAAAAGCAAAAGCAATAGAACTTACTTCTCTTAGCTTTCTCTGCTTACTTAACATATCATTAGTGTGCAACTGACACTTGATGGTGTATTTAATATAGTGCGGCGCTAGCTCTCAACCTCTCTCTGCTCAGTTCAGTGTGCAGCCGCACAGACTGAGAAGAGGGGCTAAGCAAAGGAGCAGTCTTGGTCTGGTCAGCGGCAACTGACAATTGATGTCAAAGGTTGTTTCCACGCTGCTCGTTGTCTTGCTTGCATACAAAATATGTGTTCTTTGCCCATTCGCTCTCACCCCCTCAGTTAACAACGGAGAGCGAGCGCCTCACAAGGTATAATTACACCATGGTTTCATGCATGTTTGCAGTCTATGCGCCTCACAGCGACATGCATACAAAATATGTGTGCTGAACCCTTTTCTCGAACTCTAGCGCTGTTAGCAATAGCTCTGAATTGACACATTACTGACGCCTCACCAGTAATTATTACACCATGGCCGGCAACCTGCTTACCAGAGGAATAAAGTGACATTAATATGTCTGTAAAAAGGGAGAGAGTAAGTAGACTTGTCCAAATCCTTATTTAATAATTGATTTGTTTGCTGTAATTAATATAAAATCAGATTCCCTAATATGTTAATGAATTTTTGGATTATAAAATATACCCGTTGCGCATTTGTGTTTTTATTCTGCTAATTTTGATGTTATGCAATCGAGCGATGTTAATATTTTTTTTTAGCTTCTAAAATAATGAAATTAAATCAAGGATATGCACGTATGTTTGTATTAAATATATGTACGGGTATTTATAGGTAGATCCAGTTTTGAGTTTATGGAATTTAATGATGATATTTTGTTGGCTTAACGCTGCTTCCAACGAGTTCGACTTGTAAATAAATATCAATTAATTAATATTATTAATAAATAAGCTGAAATTGTGTCTAACAATATACAAAATACATATTGAAAGCTCCCGCCAGGCGGGGTCTCAAGTGTTAAATTTCTGTATGCGTTTCGAGTTTGATAACTAAATTAGCATTTGGCTTGCGTATACTCGTATATGCACAAAAACTGCAAGCGGACCTGGCCCTGGGCCTGGGCAAGTGGTGTGTTTGGTTTTCCGCCAACTCTCGGGGCATTAAACATTTATCAGCAAATTATGTCAATTTGTATGTAAACATGAAATCGAAATCGCAAATTCGCCGTTGCCGTTGTCTGTGTTTATGTTGTAAATCGAATCAAAATCACTTCTCTAGCATGTGGCAGCAATTACAAATATTGAATTGCAGTTGCAGCCTCGCGTCAGCGTCAGCATTTATTGAGTTTGGCTTTGCATTTGTTGAGCTAAATTATAGCGCATGAAATACGGAAGTTGCTTACTGTAGTTGTTGTTTTTGCTTTTTTTTATACACTTGAAAAGTGTATATTAATTTTGCCCAGAAGTTTGTAACGCATAGAAATATTCATTTCCGACCCCACAAACTATATATATTCTGGATCAGGACGACGAGCTGAGTTCATTTCAGCTTGTCCGTCCGTCTGTCTGTTTCTACGCGAACTAGTCTCTCAGTTTTAAAGCTATCGAGCTGAAATTTTGTACATAGTCTTCTTTGTACTGCACGCAACTAATATGTCGGAACCGGCCGGATCGGATGACTATATCATATAGCTGCCATAGGAACGATCGGTCTAAGAACTAGTTCTAGTTAGAAAAACTTTTTTGTTTTCCATCGTAGCGTCACTAATCTTGGTATATGTTAGTTTTATTTGCTTCCACATAATTCTGGAAAAATGTATCAAAATCGGATCACTATAGCATATAGCTGCGATAGGAACGATCGGTCGAAAAATAAGTCTTTGTGAGAAAAACTTTTTTGATTTTCATCGTAGCGTCTCCAATCGTAGTATATATTTGTCTTATATGTTTCCACACAATTCTGAAAAAATGTATGAAAATCGGATGACTATAGCATAAAGCTGCCATATAAACGGTCGGTCAAAAAACTACTTCTAGTGAGAAAAACTTTTTTGTTTTTTATCGTAGCGTCCCCAATCTTGTTATATATTAGTTTTATATGCTTTCACATAATTTAGATCAAAATCGGATGACTATAGCATATAGCTGCCATAGGACCTATCGGTCGGAAAATGTGTTTTACTAAGAAAAGTCTTATTTTATGGTATCAAATTTTTATTATCAATGATTTAACAATTTTAAATATCTGATATCTATATCCTATATATATTTTCCCAGTTAAATCAGTTGGAGTTGTTTTTCAAGTGTATTAAAACTTCGGCACAGTCGAAGTTAGCTTTGCCTTCTCGTTTTTGTTGCTATTACGGCATTGATGTTGACCTGCAGGAGTTTGAGGCACAAAAGGGCGTGCCCGCCCAAAGATGTATGCTGTTAATTTTGATTTATTGAAAATCACCATTTAAGGCATTTTTAAGTACGTAATGCTTCCTGTTGCCACAGTATGTGTGTGTGTGTGTGTGAGTAAGTATGACTATGACAAGCCCCAGTTCCCCAGATCGCTCTCATTGAGCCCGAGCATAGCGCGTGTTATTTGATATTGAACTTGGCTTTGAGTTTGGCACGAGTTCTGGCGCGTAAGCTGGCTGTGTTTTTTTTTTAACTTTATTCTAATTTATTAATTATTTATTTATGTTGTCAGCGAGTGCGGCTCACTGTAGGTGGTAATACCAGCGGCGGCGGCTGCAGTGTTGTTGTTTTGGCGTTGGTGGCGCATTTCGTACATTAAACGCCTTTAAGCAATTTATATGATTATTACCTTTGCTTATGCACAAGCGTCTAACTTTTAATGTAAAGCATTCGCTTAGCCGGTGAGGTGAACAGCATACTATATCATTATTAAGAGATTTTGGGGTTTTTTTTCAGGTGGAGCAAGCTAAAGAGCTGATTGTTAACAGGAAAGTTACCCCTGTAGATTTGTAAAAGTTATTTTGATTTTGATATTTTTTAAAATTTCTGTGACAAATATTTACTGAAATTTTATGACTATAGAATTTGTTTTAGGGCTGTTCTTCATAATTTATACGCAGTCAGGTCCTAATCGACAGTCAAAATTTCAGTTTTATCGGGTCAGCGGTATAGGAGCTATCTTATCTAGATGGATCCGTTGATGTAGCGTTCGAATTCAACATTTCAACATATGTGGGGTCTATAAAGGAAAGCAGACCATGTGCCAAGTTTCATACAGATAGCTTTTAAACTTAGGGAGTAGATGGCAAATATATATGATCAAGAATATATATACTTTATATAATTTATATTTTTAAAAAATTGTTTCCAACATTTTTTTTTGGTAATTAATTGCAGCAATTTCCGTGAAAGTTTTAATTACATAAAAAAAAAATTGTTCAAAAATTTGTAAAAAATTGTAATGAAAAGAAATTTTTAATTTTCGACTTTTTTTAAAGCGAGTTGTCAGAGCGATGCTCTTGTTAGTGCTTTTTATCGGCAGCCAAGCGAGGTCTCTAAGAATGACCTTCGCGAAAATTTTTAGAGCATTTCCAGAGCCATTGATTCCGTTATCTTGTACCAACTGTTAAGATGAAGCTTTAGAGTTGTACATATGTATATTTGAAGCTGATTGAGGTATGGGAGCTATAAGATATATTTATCCGATTTTGATCAAACCTGGCAAAATTGTATTGATGCAAATAATATTCACTATTAACAAATATGAAGACGCTTCCATTGATTACAAAAAAGTTTTTCTCCCTAGGACTAGTATTTGACCGATCGTTCCTTTGGCAGCTATATGATAAAGTCATCCGATCCTGCCGGTTCCGACAAATGTGCAGCCTATGTGGATTTAAAGACCTTTTAAAAGTTTGGTCAAGATAGCTTTGAAACAGAGGGAGGAGAAATAATAGAAACAGACGGACAGACGGACATGGCTATATCGACTCAGCTCGTCATAATAATCAAGAAATCAATATGAATATACTTTATGGGGTCGGAGATGCTTTCTTCTATGCGTTACAAACATCTGCACAAATTCAGCAATTAAATCGTTCTAAAAAAACCGATTTAAAGGAAATTTTTGCCAAAAGTAGTGTAATCCCACTTTCTCTTGAACCGTGAACAGTAGTGTCATTTCATAAACGCCCGCTGTTCGATCACCATAAATGTGTTATATGGTGATGTGTTAATAACATTTAGTGCTCAATTTGGGAACGGATTGAGGTCCTTTTGGGACCACTTTGGGCTTATTTGATATAAATTTGGGAACATTTTGGATTATTTTAGTTAACACTTAAATAACACGTTGTCTATATTTGTGATTCATTTAGTGTTAATTTTTGATTTAGGTTTAATTTTGTTTACTTTAGGGTTATGTTGAATTTTTTTTTTGCTCATTATATGTAATTTTTGGTCCTCATTTTTTATATAACTTACTTAAAAACAGGCTCTCTTAACACCAGAACATTGGGTAAGTCAATAGTCTTTGCCCAACGATTGCATGCCTTCTCATGTCAGCATTGCTATAACTGCTAGGGAATTCAAAGTCAGCCATAGTTCAAAACCGAATGCATTCGAGCCTCGTTTTTAAGGGTTGTTTTGTGTTCTGTTGTTGCTCTCAAACTTAAATCTCATGCCCACCGCTGCTGTAGCTATTAGATGTTAAATATGCAAATGCTTAAAAATGTTGTCTTATGGGACGCACGTCATATTCCTGTTTCGTGATAAACCGACTTTGTTTCCAAAAATAAAAATAATAAATGTAATACTTGTTTCGACACAATAATTAATTGGTGCTAATCTGTGCAACAAACAAAACAATAATAATAACATTCATTGGCTGTCGCCAGAGCCTGGGATAGACCATTAAGTAATGACAAAAACGCATGTCGATTAGCTGGGAGTGAAATTGAAATAAATTAATTAAGTGCAACGGGCGGAATGCCTAACAATTGTTATGTGTCTAAATACACATATAATTAAACATTAATACATGCATATAAACTGGACTTTTTAATGGGTTTCTCACTTGCTAATCTGAAGGTCGTTTTTTGGTTGGTTTAATGGTAAATTCTGGAAATCTAATTTACTTATTTGATTTCAATATAAAAGTTTATTATTACAATCTGCACATGCCTTAAGTCCAAAGACAGAAACTGAATCCCCTAGAAGCACATGACACCTGAAAAAAACGAACCTTTGAAGAAGAAGCTATGAGCTATGATACCATAATCCACGAATAAAACCAAAGAAACCAATGTCCAACACACACACACTCTTACACAAAAAGCTCACAAATAGTTCAATGAACTTTTTTTGTTGTCTTTTGTATGTTGCTATGCTGCCAGCACACACTCTCTCTATCTCTCTCTCTCCTACTCATTCACTGCCGCTCTGTGTGTATTTATTTTTATTTATGTTTTTTTTTTTTCGTTTATTTGAATTCATTTTTTTTTTCTTATGTATCTACTAAGGTGGGAAATATTTTGGTTAGGCCCAGCCCTAGGGGCCGGGCAACAAAAATGCACTGAAAGCTTTACATACTCACACATATAGCATCTAGTTAATATTTTGTTTAAGCTAGCGCCATTGTTAACAAATGTGTTTGCTCATCTTTATATATACATAAGTATTTTTGATCTGAATTTATTTTTGGTTACCTTTGCGTGTGCCATACCCGCATATTTTAGTCACGTAGTCTGTAGTTTTGAATAACTTTTGATAGCGCCTTCAGAAAATTTTGTCTTCAAACATTTTCACATGCATCTAATCAAGTGTGAATAATGGCATTTTGGGCCAGTAAGCAAAAGTCATTTAAGCTTAATTGTTATGCTGATAGAGGCGCTAGATGGATTGGTTTCAGCTTCAGAATCAACCAAAAAAAGAACAAGAGTCTCACCTGACAGGTGTACAAACACACACAGGTAGCTAAGCATGTCTCCATATGTAAGCGTGAGTATATGTTTGTTTATAAGTATGTATGTGTTCCAGCCAGCTCACGTTTCATACATTGTCTGGAGGGCCACCAAATTTGAGAGCTTTTTTTTGGCTTAAATAGTTTAATTTTTATACCCTTGCAGTGGGTATTCTCATTTTGATATGATGTTTGTAAGGACTTAAAAATAACCTTCTGTTCTTTTCAAAGTGAATTAAAATGAAAGCAACAAACACTTTTTTGCACAAACCCAATATTTGATATCTGTTGCTCGTGCAAGGGTATACCAAGTTTGCAAGGACGTAGTCAGGGGGGCATGTACCATCTTCGACCATCCTCAGTACCAAAATCAGCTGAAATGTTCATATACTTAATAAAAATTTGTTGTTAATAAAAAATGATTTCAGAAGGCCATAATCAGCTTTACACTAAGATAAGGTGCTCGCACCAACTTTTAAATTAACAAATTTTATGGTTTTAAAGGCTATTTTCTTTAATATTCTTTTTAAATTTAAACCAACGACGTAATTTATTCACACTTTTTTGCAAAAGAAAGGGCAATATTCAAAATATAATTGGACAAAAGTTTCATTCAAGAATATTGAAAACACAGCCACTGAAGACACCTCAAAAAAAGTTAACTGTTAATAGATTCAACTGAAATCAATAACACAATTTATATCTGTTTTAGGGGAGTATAGCTCGTGATTGAACGAAGAGATTGGAAATAAAATAAATTTTACAAATCGCTTTCGACTCAATTCCCATACCATTTGGTACTTTTTGGGTCAAAAGCGATTTGTAGAACACATGGGATAGATTTTAGGCATTTAAAATACCAGAAGTTAAACACTAATTAAGTTACATAAGTAAAAGAATGTAATATTAAGTATACGGCAGGATATTCCCACATACAAATTTTTGAAATTTTCGGACCCCCCCTTGATGGAAAGCTGGCTACGCCCTTGCAAGTTTGTGCAAGTCCTTGTAAAAGGCATTAACTAACCTATAAAGAAATTATTTTAGCTTAGACCTACAAAGAACATTATCTTGCACGATCACTCTATTCTCGGTTAAAAAATGAAACTTAACCGTGCACACCTAATACTGTTTTTACAATACAAAACAAACCGAAAAAAAATGGATTCTGGTTTTACACGATTTCATTCGAATTAGCACGATTTAAATTATAAAAAATTTAAAAGAAAAAATATTTTTACTTGCAAATTATCTTTTGACATTTTTTTTAAGGGAATTCCCCTTTCAAATTTATTTTTAGCAGCTTTAGTATATATGTGTGCAAATGTTTCAGTCTTTTTTTACTCTTTTTGCAGTCCTTTTAGTAAATTACATTTCGGACGCAATTAAATAGTTGGAAAATCGCTGAAATAAGTTTATTGACCTAAAAGGGAAATACACAAAATTTTTGTAAAATCATTTTTTCCATTCCCATTTCATTCACCCCACCTAGTATGCGTATAAAAACACACAAAATCAAGTGTAGATGGTATTTCGTAGTCCGGGCACTCGACTACAGCAGTCTTACTTGTTTTAAGGATGAATTTTCTATACTGAATTCATGGTTGAAAGTCATGGATAGTACCAAAGAATTTACAATAACTTAAAACACTATCTCATACAAAAAATTGTAAATCTCGTCTTAGTTTTTGATTGTAGTTTTTAAATTTTGTTGCAAAATGTGTCTATGTGACATGTCGCATCTAGTTATTGTAAGGTCTTTGTTTCTACGAATTCGATTAGCTTATGTTTAATTATTCAAATAACTAGGCTGTATTCATTTGGTGAGAAATCATCCTGTCCTGAAGCTTTTCCAATTCCTAAGGATTTTTAATTATAAAAATATTCAAATAAATAAATAAAGACCGATTTCTATAAAATCGGCAAAGTTATAAAAATTGTTTTTGATCAATAAATTTAAATTAAAAGAAAAACCTGAGAAACTGTGGAAGCGATTGTCTTAACTGTTGTGCCTGTTTGTCAGGGTATAATTTGTAATAACAATATGAAGTAATAGTTTTTTAATTGAATTGTCGCAAAAATTTGTGTGCGTTATTGTTGCCGCTGTTGTTGTTTTTGTATTTGTTGTTGTGATGGCTGTGGGCGCTATTAATTAATTGTCATGTGCTTTTATTATTACACAATATTCATCTCTGAGTAGGTGGAGCGCGTAGCGTGAGTCGAGAGGCTGAAGCTGCCTTACGCAATGCGGGCAGCATTATTAGCACAGGTGATTCCAGCACAGCTGACGTCACTGATAGCAACAGCAGCAGCAGCAGCTAAATATACAAAAACATTTAAATTTAGTCGCTCTTTGGCTGCGCAATTTGTTAACTTGGACTTGGCCAACAGGCTTAAAGTCAGTGCCAAGTAATGAAAATGGCAACATGTTTTGGCATTAGACGTGAAAGTGCGAGTTTGCACTCGAGACCGGTCAGCGGAGGGCGGGGGAGTGGGCTGGCTACCTGTTTTGGGGCGTGGGCGGGTGCTCACAGCAAAACGTTTATGGCACGTAATTTGCAATTGGCAAAGCCAAGTCCAAGACATCCAAACGTCTCCGAGCGTTGGCAACTTTTCACTTTTCATTTTGCGCTTTTCCATCAGCGAGTCGCACCAATCAGCCAAGTACGTGCCTCACCAGCATATTTTGGCCCGTTGGCCTATTAAGTCTTTGGGCTGAAAAGGTTCTGGAAAACACTTGGCTTTTAGCCAAATCCATGCCTAGTTACAGGGAAAAACCCTAGCAGGCTCTTAACATGGTCCGGCGACCCATTTAGCCTGCATATTAAGCATACGCCCCGTGGCTGTGAGTCAAGTCAAACCAATTCCATGACTAATAATGTTTTATGCAGAAATGTAGCATTTTGTCACGTGAATCGTCCAAAAACTATGCGACAACGCGGTATTTTTCCTTCTTTCATTTTTTTTTTATGATTTTTGCCAGCAGCAACAAAATATTTGCAAATTAGGAGAAACTCTAATATTTTGGTAGAAAGATGAAACTGAAACTGAATATATAACAAAAGACACTTGTCTGGGTGAAATTTTCACCAGATATTCAAATGAACAACAACAAATGCTGAACAAACAAACAACCAACCAACCAACACACCAAAACGGAAACCGTTAAAGCCAAACAACAACAACGACTACATACAACAAGAAACGTTAGTTTTGGAAACGCTTTCAAATTGTACAAGTCGCTGATGTTGTTGTTGTTGTTGCTATTGGTATCCACCGCCTCCGTTAATGAGGCGTGCTCCGTTGTTTACCCCACTCGAAAGCATTGACGACAACGACTGAAGATCAATGGATTGTGCTGGCCAAGACCAGGCTGTCGCTGTTGTTGTCGTTGTTGTTGCTGCTGCTGCTGGTCTACCACTTTCGTTGTTACTGTTGTTGATTTTGAGACGCCGAAGCTTTAAGCGATTTTTCATTGGAATAGAAAGTGAATTGAATTTGTTTTCGCTGTTCCATTGCTCTTCATTGATGTTTACAAATGAAAAATAACAACAATATCAACGGAGCCTAGGAAGAAGAGGCCCCACTGCCAACAGAGAGGGAGAGAGCGACAGCATCCGAAATTGGACCATGTCATTGACCTTAAGTTGCCCAAAAGCAGTGAGAGTGCTGGCTGTTTACTTTTCATTTTTTTATGGGTGGTTTTTTTTTGTCTTTCTTTTACTTTGTTTTTTTTTTGGTTTAAGGGGAAAAGCAATCTAGAAAAGTCTCGTTTTTTTTGGATTTTACTCGAATGCAGCTACAAAAGTATTGCAAAGTCAAAATTTTGACAAAGAGTTTCAGTAGCTTTTTAAAACTTTGAGAAACTTATGGAAAATCCAACAACCTCTTCCATTTGCCCTTAACCGTTGATTAGATACCTAAGAAACTGAGAAACAAATATGAATCTAAGGGAAGCGTTTTAAGAATTTCGTTATCATGTACAATCTGAGTCCATAGTTAAGTAAGTAGTAAATTACTAGAATTAAGTAGAAAATTCACATTATAAGTATGATTTTTTAATTTCCAAAAATTCTTGCTCTTAGAGCGGTTCAGGGTTTTGCACTATTTAGAGATCTTTGAAACCTTACTTTTAATACCGATTTGAACTTAAAACAAGAAATAGCTATTTTTAATTAAATACACAATATTTTTTATTTAGATTAGAATAAGTTGACTCCGACGGCCCTCTAGGTCGCACACATAGGCTAAAGTAGCTTCACCTCACGGATGATAGAGCCCGGAAGTTGTATATAAGGAGTTCCAATGTTTCCTTCATTTGTTGGTCATTAATGATGCCTAGTCTGACTGCGTAGTTGGCTACTAGGCATTGAATACCCACTTATAATCTACATCAGTGTTCGGGACGTTCGTATCTAGTGTGCACTGCCAAATGCGCTCCGATAGCTGAAATTTCCTACCACTGATCTACAGTCACTGCGAGGAATATGTAGAACGGAGAGTTTTTGATATCCTTCATAGGCGTGGCATTGTAAGTCCATTTTGTGCTCAAGAAACTGAACACCTGAAATAAGAAAGCATTTTCTTAAATTATGTATATTATTATTTTTAAGTATTATTAAGAGATTGTGTATTAAAGTTATCTTTTAAAGCAGTGGTGGGCAAGCGCTTCCTCCCATAGCTCTGCACGCTACGGCTACGCCGATGTTTTAAATACCCTTGCAGTTTTTGAAAGGCGCTACCATTGATAACAAAAAAGTTTTTCTCATTAGAACTAGTTTTTAGACCGATCGTTCCTATGGCAACTATATGCTATAGTGATCCGATTTTTATAAATTTTTCTCGAATTGGGTGAAAGCATATGAAACTAATATATACCACGATTGGTGATGCTACGGTGGAAAACAAAAAAGCTTTTCTCACTAGAACTAGTTTTTTGACCGACCGTTTATATGGCAGCTATATGCTATAGTAATCCGATTTTGATCAATTTTTTCAATTTTTTTACGATGGAAAACAGAAAAGTTTTTCTCACTAGAACTAGTTTTCGGACCGACCGTTTATATGGCAGCTATATGCTATAGTCATCCGATTTTGATAAATTTTTTCAGAATTGTGTGGAAGCATATAAAACTTATTGATACCACGATTGGTGAAGCTACGATGAAAAACAAAAAAGTTTTTCCCACTTGAACTAGTTCTTCAACAATCGTTCCTATGGCAGCTATATGATATAGTCAAAGTCGTATTTAAAAACGTTTTGCAAAGTTTGGTCAAGATAGCTTTAAAACTGAGGGAGGAGATAGCATAGAATCAGACGGACGGACAGACGGACGGACGGACAGACGGACAGGCGGAAATGAACTCAGCTCGTCATGCTGATCAAGAATATATATACTTTATGTGGTCGGAAATGCTTCCTTCTATGCGTTACAAACATCGTGACAATTTTAATATACCCTCTGCAAGGGTATAAAAAAACGCCCTGAATGAAAAATGGGTTTAGCGATTAGTTCTAAACTTATTTTCCAAGCTAAACATGCACAAATATGAAGTAAGTGACTTTGAAATTTTGGGAAATCTTTTCCCAAAAGTGGGAAAATGTTCGGAAAACTATTGTATGAAACTCTTATGATTTTAATCCGATCAGCTAGTATTTTTCAAGTTCGACATAACAAAATGTTACCAACGGGATTTTAAGATTTGGCAAAATCCGGAAAATTGGCGGAAAATTGTTTTTGAAAATTTAATTTGTTACTAATGTTCATGCTAAGAACTCATTTTCCAACTTCGCAGGGTTATTTTCAAAATTTTAAGATAAAGTTGTTATTATTGTGTAATGTGGGTCCGAAAGAAGAACAAAAAAGTCGCATACATCAACAACTTCCAACAATTTTCCGAGTTTGCAAGCGGAATTTCTATAATTGAAAAACCCTTTGCTTATAGATGGTTCCTTAACGGGGTACTTTTTACAAGTGCGAGCGAAGCAGTGGGTATAAGCTAATAAAATATATATCGATAAAATGGTGGTAAATAAATGTTGCTACATTCATAAATAAACCGTATTGATATGTTTTTTTTGGGTCATTTTTAGCCGAGTTCGAGTGACGCAAAATCGGATATCCGCGCTCTTACTTTAAAGTTAAATCAACTTAAAAGATAGGATGTTCAGGATTTTGATTTCACCTTAGCTTAATTTGTTTTCCTTCTAGTATTTTCGAAATGCGAAACTAACT
Organism: Lordiphosa mommai; assembly: GCA_018904225.1. Classification (NCBI taxonomy): domain Eukaryota; kingdom Metazoa; phylum Arthropoda; class Insecta; order Diptera; family Drosophilidae; genus Lordiphosa; species Lordiphosa mommai. The sequence goes on along the minus strand of JAEIFT010000068.1, from coordinate 982,588 downwards.
AAACTGTCGAAAGTCACACGCTGCAGTCTGTCGCCGAATCGATTTCTTTTACGAAAATGTGTAAATTGAAACATGCCCACCACCTCACACAGAATGGAGTTTGTTCACCTTTCGCCTAATTATTAAAATACATAAACGAAATGTACCAAAAAAAAAAATTTTTTTTAAATAAACCCATACTACTATATGGTGATACAAGACGCGTGCAAAAGCGATGACGAAGACAACTTCAATGAAATCAATTTTACGATAATAATTTTTTGAAAGCAACAACAGAAACACGGAGAGCCGCCTGTGAAGCCCTGCCGGTCCCAGCACCAGCTCCAGCTCATGTACCGTTGGAAATTTCTTGCTCTTTCTTTTCCCAATGGTTAGGTATGTATGTATAAATTTGTCAGTATGTCTCGTATTTTTTTTTTCGTTGTTATTGTCTTGCACAAATGTAGGTCAAGTAATAATGTGAGTGTGTGTGTGTGTGTGGGGGGCATTTGCTGTAGCTGGTGGGACGAAGACGTCAGGGTAAAAAAAAACAATATTGCAGTATTTTCTAGTAGCCTTAAGTCAGGCCAACTTTCACTTAGAAAGTTCTGCTTGCGGTTATGCCAAGTCGTTTTTTTTTCGTGGGATTTTTGACTGCTTTGAGGCGTGGCACTTACTTAACTGGGTCACAGATGATCAGGGCGGAAACGTACGTTTGCAATTTACAAAGCTTTCCGTTAGTTGGCAACCTTGGCGATCGGCTGAGAGAGTAGATTTCCCTGAACTTCACTGCTGAAAAGCTAATGTGTCTATTAATAGCGTGGGGTTACTTCCTGCTGGAAAAACTTGTAGTGCAGGCAAAGAGCGAGCTTTTTTGTGTTGCTGCTCTCAGCTGATGTGAGCAATGCAATGCAATGGCAAGTTCTATGCAAGCTAAAAAGCTGTTCTGACTCTTGTTGTTGTTGTTGTGCCATTATTGACCTAATCACTTGTGGAGCACCAACGAACATTGAACTTTTACTTCCGCATGCATTGACTAAACCTTTTAGCCAATTTTGATTAAATGCTTTGAATTTCTTACTCCGCCCGGAGACATTAATTAATGCCACCAGATTCATCAAATATGCAAGCACAGCCTGCTCCCTATTTTTCCTCCCATTAGCCTAAGCAATTTGTCTTGTAATTTTAATGTCCAATCAAAATGCATTTTCAGGTTTTCGATTTTAAATATGATTTTGTTTTTAATTTTAAATATTTGTATATGTATTTTGATATAAATAGCTTAGTTAATAGTTCAATTGTACAAATCAATAGAAAATGTTTTGTTTTGCCATTAAATTTTGTTTTTAAATAAATGAAATATGACACTAAACTTAATACTTTTCTTTCCTCAGCTGATTGGCTGACGGATTTAAATATATATATATAACATATATGTGATTTCGATAGGATATAAAGTGGTGAAGCATAGTGAACAATATTTAATTTAAATAATAATAATAATAAATAATTTAGGTATACAAAAAAAACTACATAAATACAAATGTGTTCAAGTTCTGTTTAGCAATATTTCCACTTCTGGTGGATTTTTTACTTAAATTACTTTCTTCTGCGACGGCAACTGGAAGTCTCCTCGCGGCCACGTACGCGCAACCAAGGCGCGCCCCCCATCCTGCCCAGAATTTTTGGGTGTGTGTGTAAGGCAACAGGCGGTAGGGGATGGTTGATGTGTGTGTGTTAATATTGGCCTGTGGGATCCAGGCGCCGTTTGTGGCGTGTATCTTGAGTGTCACGTGGACGACGATAGGTGCCTGTAGGATCCAGCATTTTGTTGTTGCTGTTGTTGAGTTTGTGTTTTAAAAAATTGTTGTTTTACAAATATTTTCGTTGCTGTTCCAATGGGCCTCCTAATAGGTGCCAGTGGGATCCAAAGCCAAAGACATGTTGCTTGATGTATTCAAAAAAGTTGACGCTGATTTCTTTAATATTGACCCGTGGGATCCAGATAGTTAGCCATTTGTAGAGTTGAAGTTATGGAGTAGAACTGAACTTCTTCTTTTTCTGCTTCAGTACTGACCAGTGGGATCCAAGTAGTAGGCAGCCATTTTTATGCCGTGTAGGTACCAAAAATACGCGTATGACAAAATCGGTTGCTCCTTTGTTTAATTTGAATCAACTTAATATTGAACTTTATACTGGTTTAGCTGTTGTTATTGTTGTTGTAAGTTCTTTTATTATCACCAACAGCGTAGCGTGTGTGTGTGTGTGTGCGTTACGTATGTATTTATAGTTTTAAAAAAGAGTCACTGACACTTAAAATCCATTAAATACTTTTTTTTCTGTTGTCTTGGTATCTTTTTATTGTTTATTAATAAGCGGCTGACTGCCTTTTTGTATTGTTTGTTTTGCTTATGAAACCGAGCAAAATACCAAAAAAAATTGTATTATAGACGAAACGACGCGACTTTTGTAGCTGCTGCTGTTTTAGCTGATCTGTTAGCTGATCTGCACTCGTCGAACGTTGTCGATCTTATGATTTGATTTTCGTCAAGTCGTAAGCTTAAATGCTCGGCCGACGAGCGTTAACGGCGACGACGACGTCGACAGCGCCTGGGGAGTGCAATGAGCGGCGTGAGCGAGTGTAAAAGAGAACGATAGATGGCAGGTGTGTTGCTCTTAGCTGATGCTCTTAGTTGAGCGAGTGAGCGAGAGCGTAGGCATTTTCATTCATGTGTCACAGGTAGAGAGCGCTGTCTAGTGCTGCTCTCACTCATACACACACAACACACCCACCTGGATTTCATTCAAGAAACAGCTGTTGCCCTGGTTATGCTGTTGTCAGTGTATGCGTGTGTGTGTGTGTAGTCAGCCAGGTAGTCCTTCTTGCCTATTGGCCGCTGTTGATCCTGAGCCAAAACTCCACCTACATTTAGATGACTTGGCTAAATTGGCTTAAATACACATGTTAGCTCAGCATACTCTGTCGCCGCCGAAATGCTAATGTAGCAAATTAATGATCCTTTAGACGGCGCGACAATGGTCACTGCCCACTTTACGTGACATTTGTGGTAGCCTAAGCCGCTGCTACTCGGCTTAAAAGGCTTAAGCCGCCGCAACTGCAAACTCATAAAAAGGATAAAAACGTTCGGCATGAGTCAGCAACGGTTGCTTCCGCGAAATGCGATACCACACCAACCCAACGGGGGCCAACACTCAAATGTTGCAGAATTTTTCGATATTTTTAGCCAAAAAAAAAAAAAAATAATAATAAGAAAAAAAGATAAGTCAGCTGCGCAAAACAGATTACAAGATGTGTCATCTGCAAGTACAATAGGAAATATAAATCCTTTCGTTTTATTACAAGAGCGTAAAAAACCCAAATGAATGTTGAATGCTGTCAGAAGTGGAAATCATTAAAAAGGACTTCCGGCTGAGGCGAAAGGAGTCGATTGAGTAGCAGGGACGGTGGCGTCTGCTTGGCACGAGCTCAGCTAGCTGAACCCCTTTTTTTTTGTAAGATGATCGGCGCAATCTTTTGGCACGGGCCAAATTAGAAGGTGGGAACCCCAAAATGTGCGTTGTGTAAACTGAGCCTTGGACTTGAAGGAAGAATAAACAAAGCGCTACTAAGATCAGATCTAAATATTATTACATTACTTAAAGGATATATGGATTGTGCAAGGAAGGAAGTTCTTCCCCTAAGTGTATAGATTCTTGATCAGCATGTCGAGCTGTCGATCTAGCCATATCCGAAATGTCTTTGAGTTTTAAAGTCCAGAACCAGTCGAATCGTATGACTAAAGATATCGAAACGATTTCACGGGAAAGGGGTGTACGTTGAATCAACTGAGACCATTTGTGATCCATACCTTTCGGTGCTTGGTTCTTTGGCATGTGCTGACACTTCTACCCCCCGTTAGGAGTTCTTTGACTTGGCTACTCTTATATCCAAGTCGGCACTGTCTGGAACTTGGAGTTTGACTATGACTGAGAAAAAGAGATCTGTTAACCGCCTGGCTGTCTAAGTAAGTTGACTCCTAAGAAAACCTTTAGTTTCGCTTACTTCATGTAAAATAGTCTTATAGGTTACTTTAAATTAATCTTCCTTTTTAAATTAATCGTATAATAATGCTTGAGGTAATCTTTATTCACAAGGAACAACAATAAACAGCGAAAACATCAGCCTCAAAACTCGAAGAAGAATCACTCTTGTTAACCGTTGCTACTGCGGGCTTAGTCAGGAATTCAAGAGTAGTGCCCTCTCTCGCTATACAAGTCGCTTATCATCCCAGTCCTGCAATACAAAATTAATGGTGATATCAACTCTTATAAGCGGGGAATAATACCGAAATATACCGTTTCAAGCCACGTACCGGTATCTAAACCGGAACCAATATTTAAATTTGTTTGAGAACCGAAAACCGTTAACCGTTATAAAAGGAACCGAAAACCGGAACCATACCGAAACAATAATACCGGTACTGTTTCGGTTTCTTATTATTTATCTTACTGATCCATGATTATTTTAAATAAACATTTATAGAAGTTTAACCTGAAAGAAAATCCAGAATCAAACTCTTTTTTTAAGAAACAAATTTTTTTATAAAAAAATTTATAAAAGCGGAAAATCTTGTCTTTGGTAAATATAAATCCTTTGATTAAATGTAAAGGATTTCTAAGTCTTCGAAAAATTCTCCCTTAAATACAAAAATGTTAGAAAAATGTTATTATAATTTTAAAAATGAAGTTTCCTTACTTCAATCAATCAAATTTAATACTTCCAATTTAAAAAAAAACGAGAAGGCAAAGCTAACTTCGACTGTGCCGAAGCTGTAATACACTTGAAAAACTTTACTCCAACAGATTTAGCCGGTAAAATATATATAGGATATAGATATCAGATATTTAAAATTTTTAAATCATTGATAATAAAAATTTGAAACCATAAAAAAAAACTTTTCTTAGTAAAACACATTTTCCTATATCAGCTATATGCTATAGTCATCCGATTTAGATAAATTTTTTTTAAAATTATGTGAAAGCATATAAAACTAATATATACGAAGATTGGGAACGCTACGATAGAAAACAAAAAAGTTTTTCTCACTAGAAGTAGTTTTTTGACCAACCGTTTCTATGGGAGCTATATAATATAGTCATCCGATTTTGATGAATTTTTCCTGTATTATGTAAAAGCATATAAAACTAACATATACCAAGATTAGTGACGCTACGATGGAAAAAAAAAAGTTTTTCAAACTGGAACTAGTTTTTTGACCGATCGTTTATATGGCAGCTATATGATATAGTCATCCGATCCGGCCGGTTCCTACATATTAGTTGTGTGCAGCAAAAAGAAGACTCTGTGCAAAATTTCAGCTCGATAGCTTTAAAACTGAGGGACTAGTTCGCGTAGAAATAGACAGACGGACAGACGGACGGACGGACGGAATTGAGCTCAGCTCGTCGCCCTGATCAAGAATATATATAGTTTATGTGGTCGGAAATTAATATTTCTTACAAACTTCTGGGCAAAATTAATATACACTATTCAAGTGTATAAAAATTGTTTTTATATACTTAGTAAATTGTAATGTAAGGGCAGCTTAAGGCAGATTTTATGTTTCCAACTGATTTAGATAGTTTTTAGAGCCCTTTGAGTATTTTACCAGCATATTATGGGCTATATTGGACCGTAGTCTTATAAATAGTATGGGTTTAAATTATGATTGGAGTCATAACGAGCTTAAATGGCCTGTCGTTGCTTTATGCACTTCTTAAAACCATTCTATAAAGATCTGGGTTGTTATTTGCCTCTAGGGGACCTGGCTCTTTTTATCGGCTCCTCAAAATGGTTTTCATAGCCATTGATAAAGATTTTGTGTAGAACCCCCCACTGATATTTTTCAATATTACATCTACCGGTACGTACCGGTATACCGAAAGAAAAATCTGGGTACCGTATTGAAACCGAAAACCGAAATAATCTAAAAACCGAATTTGAACCTTTAACCGAAATTATTATTTCGGTACGTACCGGAACCGATATTCGTTTCGGGATTAATCCCTGCTTATAAGTTTAATTGTTCCTTTTAGACCTACTCGAAACTATATTCCCCCACCCTAGAAACGATATAGTTCCAACAATGCCTTACATGAACCTTTTCGTGTCCTTTATGCTGATCATATAAAAACTCATCCGAGGGATAAATTCGGAGTCGTTCTAATCTGGTCTAAATCCTCTATTTTAACATATTGCGAGTACAAATAAATTGAAAGGTTTTTCTTTACATCTTTGAAGTAGAACATTTCATTGAAGCGCTTCTTAACCCTGTAGTTCGGCTACACTGGTGCAAAGCTAGCGAATTCGCTAAGTCTTTGTAGTGAGCACCGGATACCGATCTAGCCACCCGCAATGTAATTTGCTAACGAATTTTGTATGTGAATGTCCGCCAAATTCACTGACCGGTGCAAAGGAGCTACTGCAGTGGTGACTTAAAAACTGAAAGGAAAAAAATTTGCTTTACCATTTTATTTAATTTTTTTTTATCCTTTCTGGGATTCTAACTCACAATTTTTGGGAGTCTGAATACGATCGGGAGCATCTTAGCGCATTCGGCAGCGTCAAATGTTAGATTAATGCGTGCAGCACTGAGAGTAGTCGGGCGATGGTGACTCAGAGGTTAGACGTTGCCTAAAAACGCCAAGTATGCCGAAATGCCCCTAGTAATTTGTCTGTTTTTATACCCGTTACTCGTAGAGTAAAAAGGGTATACTAAGTTCGTGCAAATGTATGTAACAGGCAGATCAGCATCAATAGCCGAGTCGATATAGACATGTCCGTCTGTCCGTCTGTCTGTCTGTCCGTCTGTCTGTCTGTCCGTCCGTCTGTATGAACACCTAGATCTCAGGGACTATAAGAGCTAGAGCTACCACTTTTTCAGTGTAGCCTTGTATCTTCTGCACGCAGATCAAGTTTGTTTCAAATTTTTGCCACGCCCCCTCCCGCCCCCGCAATATAAAAAAAGCTCATATCTCCCACAATTTTGAAGATAAATTGTTCGAACTTTCTAGACATATATTTTAATCATCATTACTTATCGATCCGTCATACATCATTTCCCGATCAGACGAGCTATAGTAGAGTTGGCACCCCCGCAATTTGGAAAAAACCTCATATCTCCCACAAGTTGTGATCTAATAAAATATTCTAAAATAAACATTACCCTGAGTAACGGGTATATCGAAGTCGAGCAGGGCCGACTTCAACTTACGCTCTCGTTTTATGCTTATCTGCAGATCTTCTTGGTTTTAGAAGAATATATATTACTTTTACTTCTAAATCTGTTGTTTGATGCTTGTCTGTAGATTAGTTCCGTTATTCGATTTGTTTAATTTTCATCTTCTTCTCCCCCCCAAAAATTTCCTTTCCGACCCATGCCGGATATTAACCATCCTCGCTGCATTTTGGCGCTTCCGCATTTGCTTTTCACTTTTCAAACTGTTTTTTTTTTGTTTTCTTTTTAGCGGCTCGGCTATCGAATTCGTCATGGATTTTCATTTTCGTTTTGCACCTTTTGACTCAGCCACGTGCCAACGGAAGGTAGTTAAAAAAATTTATCATCCAAACATTTGTTGGCACAACTGTCAGTCGATCAGTAACTTTCCCCTTAAATTTACTTTGTAATTCGATCAAATTTTGGGGCAGATTCACTTTTAACGGCTGGCATTTGGTTTTGATTAAATTATGCAATGTTTGCCGAGGGCCCAACGACTCTTTAACGGTCTTGAGTTTGAGATTCAAACATTTGGGTCAATGTTTCGGCGAATGTTTTTCTTTTTCTTTCAATTTTCTGCACACTTAACAGTATTTTGAATTTTTTGCTTTTTTTTTGCCAACTTTTGTTGCACTTGGACTTGGCCATGCAAATGCTGCAGTTTTTCTTACCAATTTTTTTGTTTTCCATAACCTGCAATGCCAGAAACTCGTTGTTGATCTTTTTTTTTGGTGCTCCGTTGACAGTTTAAGTGTTTGTGTGCTCTTGGAGACTTCTTGGGGAATTGGCCGCCACTATTTTGTGTCTAAACTGGCTTCAATTGATCGACAATTTTAACTGGGTGTGCGATACAAAGTTGCAGTGCTTAACGGTAAGCAGCTGGTGTAATTAACCTACTTTTTATAGAAGATTTGCAATATACTTCTTGATTTTTTAGAACATTGACGAGATACGAGGGGCGGCTGATTAATCATTGGTTATTTTTAGTATACGGTCCTTGTTTCGTTTCCTATTTGATGTCCTGCTTTAAATAATAAAATCCTCTTTGAATTTCATGGAAAAAAAAACGATATGAGTTTCTTTCCATCCCAATAGTTACTAAGCATTTTATGTCATGATGCTAGATGTGTGAATAATTATAGCCTATTTTCCTAACTACATAAATTTAGTTTTAATAAACTTACAATGGGTTTCGGTAGTGAGGAAATTTTGTGTGTTTTTTTAATTTTTGAATAAATTCAAAAGAAAAACACGAAACCGAGTGTTTGAAGATGATTTCTAACGAATTTGAAGAGACATGCGGAAGAAACCAAGTTTACCAAAAATAATTTGAAGAGGAAGCAGCTAATAAAAAACAAATTTCTTTGTCTTAGCAAAGGAGCTTGCATTGATTTGGTGACTACTGAGAAAATGTTCTGTACTTGACACCGACGCATTTAAGACAATCGATAAACAAATAAAAAATGGGCTAGAAATTAACCCTATAACATCAAAAATAAAATAAATATTTGTTAAATTTGAAATATGGTGTAGAGCTTGCATATTTATTAAAGAACGAAAAATGTAAGAAGTTTACAAATTAAAGTTAGCGTGCTACACACTTAGCATAATGGTCGAAGTTTGTATGGCAATGCAAGAGATTGGGGATTCTAGAGGAAGATGGAACAAGATAAGTAAGAAATTACATACACTATTGAAAAGAAAGGTGTGTGTGGTTAATACTAACAAGGCTTTAATGTGAAACAGGTTGATTGAAATGAGTTTATATACCGTGAGAAATGCCAGAACTGAGTTATAAAACAGTTTTGTAAAATAATGTTGGAAAACAATGTTAAAAAACAGTGCTGGAAAAAAGTGTTGGAAACAATGTTGGGAATCAATGTTGGAAAAAAGTGTTAAAAAAAGAGTGTTGGATAACTCCGTTGAAAAACCATGTCAAAAGTCAGTGTTGGAAAATAGTGTTGGAAATCAGTGTTGGAAAACTCTTCAAAGGCAAAAGGTCAATTGGTTTTAAACTTACTACTATTAAGTTTTATTGATATGCCACGAAGGGCTAAGCTATTGTTTGGAGTGTATGCTGTGTCCGTGTTTGCGTTATACGTTATTTTGAAATTAAATTTTACCCCATCCAAAAATCTTCCGTGTGGCCTTGTGTGGCTTAGTGGGTAACGTGTACCTACTGTGCGGAAGGTTGTGGGTTCGATCCCGCCTCGGAACATCTAATTTATAAAATTTTTTTTTAAACTATTACGCACAAGGTCACCTTTACAGCTGTTGGCGCCAGTTGTAGCTCAAAAACTTTGCCGTTCGGATTCGGCGTTAAACTGTAGGTCCCATTCTCTTGAGCAAAAATTAAAAGACACACGAGCCAAGAGATTGAGAATAAGCTCGGCTTGGCCCTATCTTGGGGCTGTAACAGCCAATTTTAACTTTTTTTTTTAAATCTTCCGTACTAAAATCCAAAATATTTTTTCTTATTAATATAAATATGTGACAAAAAATGACAAAGTACTAAATAAATAGGTTAACGCTGCTACACCACATTAATCTTCTTTTGATGAAGCAATCCAACATGTGATCCTTTAATTGGTATTAGAATTAACAGCCTGCAAAAAATTGGTGACACATGGTATATATAACAATATCTTTACATGGCATTTGTGGTACTACGTTTTTATACACTTGCAAAGTGTATATTAATTTTGTCCAGACGTCAGTAACGCAAAGAAATATTTATTTCCGACCCATAAACTATATATATTCTTGATCAGGACGACGAGATGAGTTCAATTCCGACAGTTATTTTTTTCTTGGTCCTTGGTTAATTCAGGCTTATATGATTCAATTTGGAATTGATTTGGAATTTTATGGGCTTTAACAACCATCATTTGGTACTTTTTAAATTAATTTTTTTTTGTATTTTTATTGTATTATTTTTATGTTTATTATTATTATTATTGTACTATTTTGAACATATTAAATGTGTATACTATTCTTGATTAAAACCGAAACGAATAACGGGTTTGCTATCGGTAACTGATTTTGTCGATTGCTATATTTTGGATTCGATTTTACTAATATACTAAAGTACTCAATATATACTAAAACGGTCGTGATTGATAAAAACTTTCTTGTTATAAGAATTTTGTACTTAAATCCAGTATTTTTGTACTAACCGTACTATTTATCCAGTTAAAGCACAAAATTCTTACTTTGTTATACACTTGAAAAGTGTATATTAATTTTGCCCAGAAGTTTGTAACGCATAGAAATATTCATTTCCGACCCCATAAACTATATATATTCTTGATCAGGACGACGAGCTGAGTTCATTTCCGCTTGTCCGTTCGTCCGTCTGTCTGTCCGTCCGTCCGTCCGTCCGTCTGTCCGTCTGTCTGTTTCTACGCGAACTAGTCTCTCAGTTTTAAAGCTATAGAGCTGAAACTTTGCACAGAGTCTTCTTTTGACTGCACGCAACTAATATGTCGAAACCGGCCGGATCGGACGACTATATCTTATAGCTGCCACAGGAACGATCGGTCGGAAAATAAGTCTTAGTGAGAAAAACTTTTTTATTTTCCTCTGTAGCGTCACCAATCTTGGTATATATTAGTTTTAGATGATTTTACATATTTGTGGAAAAATTGATCAAAATCGGATTAATATAGCATATAGCTGCCACATAAACGGTCGGTCAAAAAACTAGTTCTAGTGGGAAAAACTTTTTTATTTTCCATCGAAGCGTCACCAATCTTGGTATATATTAGTTTTATATGCGTCAACACAATTCTGGAAGATTTTATCAAAATCGGACGACTATAGAATATAGCTGCCATAGGACCGATCGGTCGAAAAATGTGTTTTACTGAGAAAAGTTTTTTTTATGGTATCAAATTTTTATTATCAATGATTAAAATTTTTTTAATATCTGATATCTATATCCTATATATAATTTACCGTTTAAATCAGTTGGATTAAAGTTTTTCAAGTGTATAAAAACTTCGGCACAGTCGAAGTTAGCTTTGCCTTCTCGTTCGGAAGTTACTACAGAGTGAAACCATAACAGACAAACATACAAAAGCTACATCAACAAAGCGCTTGGATTTTCGTTTATCGGTGCCCATTTGTTTAATCCAGAATGTCTATGACTTAAGGCAGTTCAATCTGGAGCAAGTCAGTGTAATTCTCACCTGACGTTGGCTTCTCATCGTTGTGCTCCACGTGCTCGGTATTTTTCTTGCACCAGTATAAATTACATGTTGAACTTTTACTCCAGATTTGGCCAAAGAATTAAATCAAATAAAACGTGATGGGGCCGGTGGTGACTATGAGTGATGGTGATCGAACTTTTCCTTTATTTCCACACACACAGCATCCGAACTGCCATCAACCTGGGCATGTGTTTAGGAATATATGTTAAATGACTGAGAACGGAGAATTGAATATGCTAAACGGAATCGATAACAGGCGCACTGACGTTGACTCAAAATGCTAATCCCGACTGTCAATTGCTAATGCCTTTATGCGGCGGCGTTGGCCAACGGCAATTGCCGAAAGTCAATGAAAGTGCGAGCTTAGGAAATTAGATAAGTTGTGGCTTATCCGCTGGCCAGGATGCGTACCGTTAATTGGCACCAATTTTGGCCGCATAAGAATCTGCATATGGATGGGTGGATGGACCGTCGATCATAACACAGCGGTCAAACGGTCATTGGCCTGCTTGCGCATCAACAGAGTCTACCGTCGCCATCTCGTATCTTGCAGCTACTCAACACTCCAGGCGATTGCTGCTGCTGCTGCTGGCTGCTGGCACGTAAGCAGTCTTAGTCTTGGCGCAGCTTACGCAAAATTATTTATGAAAACAGAGCCCGGCAACAACAAGAAAAACAACAACAACAACTTTGATTCTTTGCTATCAATCAGAGGCGTTCTCTGGGTTTTAGCTATGGAAATTGCCGGATAGCTACGAGTTCTGTGGAAATTCCGCATCAATTTGCATATGTGACAAACGGCAGCCGCTGGTAATTATTATTGTGCTTGCCACTTGCAGCCGCATGTCGCCGCGATGAGATACGAATGTATCTCAAAGTGCGTGCATGCCAATTATGAACCTTGTCCGCGCTCTTATAACCACTTTGTTATTGATTTCATAATTTATCAGCCATTGGCTGCTGTCAATGGCCATTAGATCAAATGCACAAAATCCGAGGCGAGATACATAACAAAGGAGCCGCACTTTCAGTGCATAACGCAGCGCATTGTGAGTGTGAGTGGTCAGTGTGGGGAAACTAGTAGTTTTGGCTAAAGCTGCTCATTTCAGTGAACAAAGTCAGCTTTAAAGGAAGCATATCCGGTTCGTTAGAGTATACATATGTATTCTTGATCATATGTCGAGTAGGCTAGATTAATCCAGAAAAGTACGATAAAATTCTAGAAGTCAGTTTTTCCGCCATGTCTTGGAAAGAAGAGCTGGCGGAGTTAATCTGATACAAGTTTTTAAATAAGTAACATAAATAAATCATAATTTGTGAAATCTATCTATTCAATAATGCACAATAAAAGCGGTTTAAAAACACGGGAGTTTTGAAAGTTTTCTCAGTTTTATACCCTTTTAGGGTATATTTTAATTTGTTCCCAGATTAAATAGTACGAATATCTGTTTTTGTATTTTATTTGGTCAATTTATAAATTTTATAGTTATGTGAGCAACTGAACAAAAAAGAGTAATTAAAGAAGAACATGTTCACTTGTTCAGTTTTGTTCACTCAATCATGAACAACCCAACACTAGAAAATAGTGAGGACCGGCAACTAAATGACAAATCAATCTGTTGGCAATCAAAACTTACTTCCCCATGGCTTTGCGGCGATTTTCACCTAATAAGGAAGCAAAACAAGAGGCAGAAACAACAACAACAACAACGAGTACAACCAGAAACTGCAGTGAAGCAAAACGCCAAGCGGGCAACAGGCCCTATAAATCTGCCACCAAGACCAAAGCCAGCTCTCTTTGCCAGACCAGTTGCTCTGGCTGCGACTAGTTGGCCCATGGTGTAGACAGGAGGGGTGGTGGGCGGTTTATGTTGCTTGGAAGTAAAAATAACCTCAGCTAAGTTCACTGGGGCGAGGTTGAATGAACTCGCCACTGCAAGGCATAGAAAAATGTGCAACTCGTTTTCGAGCAGGGTTAAGTCCGGATATATCAATAAATGCCCTTTTATTCCGCTAGTATCAGTCGCGGCTCATTCAATCTGCGATTGCAGTTTCCATTTCATTCAATTAAACAAGTTTTTTTTTTTTTTTTGCGTGCAATTTGAGACTACAAACTGCAGACGACATATACAATTAACTTATCGCGAAAAAGTTTCCGGAAACTGACGGCCCACACAATCGGAGCCGGGGCTGAAACTGGGATTGAGGCTGGGGACTGCGACTGCCACTGGGAAGGGGAAACGCAAATGCAATATCACAGACTCTCGGATGGCTTTTAATATGTTTGTTGACATCCAATTAGAGCGATTTCCTTCCTCATTAACAAACGCAAAGTAAGTGTGCACAATATGGGGAAAGCCGACTGGGCCATGCCCCTTGGTGCGATTACATTAGGCAACCAGTCATAAAACTTATGAACGATAACATTTTTTTTTTTTATCGATTTTTTTTTTCGGAGTTTTTAAAAATTTTTGATTCTTTTGGGTTATTTTTTCCTAAACCACCATATCTTTCAAATAGCTCAACATTAAATAAAATATAGCCCTACAAATAAGTATAAAGTTGATCGTTTTCGTCTTAAAACTTCTGAAAAAACAATTTTTTTACAATATATATCAAAATCTTTTGATTTTAAAAGATTAAATTAAAAATATATAAGTTGTTTATTTTTTTGTTCGATATTATTATATATACTAATATAAGGCGAAACACAAATTTAACACTATTAATTTTTTAAAATTTTTAAAGTCGAAATGTGAAAAAAATAAGATTAAACAATTTTTTAAATTTAAGGCTAAATTAGTCAAAAACGATAAACTATTTGAATAAAATAAAAAATAAAGGAAACAATTTTTGTTGTATATGTTGTTGTAGATGTTGCTGCAGCGCCCTTACGTTCAGTTTTAATGTACACCGATGTTTTGAATTTATGTTGAATACGACCAAAAAATATTTATTGGTGATCGTTTTAACATTTTAAGGTAATTGATGTGAATCCCATAAAACCTTCTCCAATAAACCCAGCTTGACCTTCTTTGGTGCACATTCACCCGGAAACGCTTCCCTGTTCTTTGGTCTCTGGTGTGTTGTGATGGAACCATGTTTCGACACAAAAAATCGTTCGGACCAAAACGGAATCAAGTATATAACTTCTTGTGCATTGAAATTGATGGAGTAGAGTCCCCATAATATTTATAAAGTCTTTACTTGGTTTCGTCGATATTTTGCTTATGCACACAAAATTCATTCGTTACCATTTTTGAACGAATTTAAGAGATTGTCTTTTTTCAAACTATATGATGTTGAACGTTCCCACTTTCCAAAAAACTCAAGTCAAGTTGATTTTTGTTAACTATTTAAAAATATTTTATTTCGAAACTTAGAACAAGACATGCTTAAGTCAAAAAAAAATATACTCAACTGGGAAAAATTTTTGTTTGATTTAAAAACAACAATCAACTGTTTATAAAAAGATCTGTCATGGAGGTATTCGAATAAACACATCTCTTAGGATTGGGAATAATATTTTCAAGCGCAAATGTGCAGCTTCTCCATATTTCAAAGAATCTATTGAGCCTTTCTGAAAATTGTCATGGCCTTGCACCATCGCACACGTTTGTTGCCACACCACTAAGTTACTACTTAGACAAAATTTACCTAAGTACCTAGTTAAATTATGCTTAGTTCAAGCTCTTTTAAAACATTTGTACTGGAAATTTTTAAGAAAACTTGATTATTATTTTTAGATTACAGTAACTTATTTTGTGAACTGAATTGTTTGTATGTTTGTATGTAAGATATTTGCCATTAACCGTACTTTACTTGAATGTGTTTTTGCAATCCCCGTATACCTCACATACCCTACTCATATCGCATATGCCATGCGGAGACTGCGAGCTCTGAGCTAGAACGCAGACGTTGACGTTTTGAAATTTAACTCAAGCGTCAAAAAATTATACGTAGCAAACATGAAAGGGACACAGATACACATAAGAGTACAAGTGCAGGCACGACAAACAATTAGATCTGCTGTGGACATTGTTGCCCAATGCATTTTCATAGACATCATGCCATCATCATAGTCGTCATCAACATCATCATCAGCCATATCCATGGCCCATCTAGGGCCACGGCCACCTCGCACGCTCCTCGCTCACACACACACACACAGCCGCAATTAGAGCTCGTCGCTCTGCACGCTTAAAGTACAATAAACTCAGATGGCAACACCACAATAATAGTCAGTCGTAGTCGTGTGGTCGTGGGGTTTTTGAACTTACTCCTCCCCGTTTCTGATATTGTTGGTAGCCCCAGTGTCTCGTGTCTGCTGCTTCGCTCTTCTTCTTTTTCTGCGTGGCTAGATTTTATGATGTTGGCGCCGGGTCCGGGCCCCCAAGTTTATGGCAAACATTTAGTGCAACGTTTAGCAGCCGAATGGGTTTATTATTGACGTCTAATGCAAGCAGCAAGAAAAGTGAAAGTTGCACTTTAGGCCGCAAAGGGAAGCTGAAATATTGCGTACTAACAAAGAATTTGCAAATTCTTTGGTATTAAGTACATAAATAGTAGGATCCCCAGAGCTTAAAGGTATAACGTGTTCAATGATTAGGTAAGGTTTGGTTTTACAAGTCCATCAGTCGATCGCAGGAGGTATTTGGAAGCGAGAAATCATAATAGTTTTCTACTTTTATTTTATAATTTTCAACAATTTGATATTCTTTTCATAACGTGAGGGCTAATTGTTTAACCTCTCCAAAAAAAAAGGGCGTATTCAAAGTCAAAAATAAGCTTGGGATGTGCTGCACATCGCTGTTTCGGCCGGTGCTGCCCAACCCATTATTATTACGTGGCTGCCGGTCCAATTTTATTTTGCATATCGCTCCACTATGGTTTATCTAATTTTCAAAGTACACCCAAAAAAATTCGTATCAATATTAATTTGATAAGCGTTGTCTCAAATTGAAACTACAACCAGCATCTTTTTTTTTTTGTATCAATATAATTAAAGAACGTATCAAATTAATATTAGAGGTGTTAACTTGAACCTATGCCTATTAAATTGTTACGCAAAAGTATCGATTCGAAACTCACACATTTTCGATGTTATCGAGTACTAGTTCGATGATACTATCGAATTATCAACTTGATACTTTGAGTATTGAGCATAATTCGATACTCAATAGTTTCAAATTAATGTCTAAATTGTGTCATTTTGATGATTACTTTTTTTGGGTGTAGGTAAAGTAGGATCAATAAATAAAATACTATATATTTAAGATCTGGGAAAATTGTGGGAGATATGAGGTTTTTCAAATAAACTTTCTCTGCCTGCATTCATTAGAGCGTTAGGCTCAATTTAAATGGAAGATAATGCCCTAGGGTTAAACATCTTCTTATCGATTATGGCTAAATGTCTAATCTATTAATATTTAGCTTTCTACCTCATAAAAAATTTCGATGATCTGTAGATTATTAAATTAAAGACGTACCACAATAAGGCCAATCATTAGAGGCTGATAACATTAAATTCATAACAATCAATACTTATATATAAAAGTGAATGTATGTTTGTATGTATGTTCCTTATAGACGTCTAATGCATTTTTAAACACTTGAAAAGTGTATATTAATTTTGCCCAGAAGTTTGTAACGTATAGAAATATTCATTTCCGACTCCATAAACTATATATATTCTTGGTCAGGACATCGAGCTGAGTTCATTTCCGCTTGTCCGTCTGTCTGTCTGTCCGTCTGTCTGTTTCTACGCGAACTAGTCTCTCAGCTATTGAGCTGAATTTTTGAACAGACTTTTCTTTTTACTGCACGCAACTAATATGTCGGAACCGGCCGGATCGGATGACTATATCATATAGCTGCCATAGGAACCATCGGTCAAAAAACTAGTTCTAGTTAGAAAAATTTTTTTGTTTTCCATCGTAGCGTCACTAATCTTGGTATATATTAGTTTTATATGCTTCCACATAATTCTGAAAAAATGTATCAAAATCGGATCGCTATAGCATATACCTGCCATAGGAACGATCGGTCGAGAAATAAGTCTTTGTGAGAAAAACATTTTTGATTTCCATCGTAGCGTCTCCAATCGTAGTATATATTATTTTTATATGCTTTCACATAATTTTGAAAAAAATGATCAAAATCGGAAGACTATAGCATATAGCTGCCATAGGACCGATCGGTCGCAAAATGTGTTTTACTAAGAAAAGTTTTTTATCAATGATTAAAAAACTTTTAATATCTGATATCTATATCCTATATATATTTTTCCAGTTAAATCAGTTGGAATAAAGTTTTTCAAGTGTATTACAACTTCGGCACAGTCGAAGTTAGCTTTGCCTTCTCGATTTTAATATTGTGATAGAAAAACATCATTACAATGTTTAAGGACCCGAGATCTAGAATGTTATGGAAATTTCTAGCAGTATGGAGATAAGTAAAGAACTGTCTAATTTTGTAGAACTTTTTAGAAAGCTCTAAAGTGTTACCGAAATTTCAAGTGTAGAACTTTCCAGATTTTGTATAACTTTCTTGAAAACTCTAGAATGTTATAGAAATTTCTAGAAATTTAGTGATAAGTATAGAACTATATAGAACTCCGATTTTTGTAGAACATTTTAAAAATCTCTAGATGTAAATTATGTTAATATTAATTGGGTATGTATGCTTAACAACGCCTTGCAAAAAGTCAAGCGTTGTTGATGAACAACGCCTTGCAAAAAGTCAAGCGTTGTTGATGAAGCGGGTGATGAATAAAACACAGCAGAAAACCAACTCAAACATCTGGAATACATCAAAAAGATCGATATTTGGGTATCACATACTTTGAAAGAAATTCACCTCACTAAGCGTATCAATGCCTACGACTCTTTGCTCAAAAGTTATGTTTTCAAAACGAATCATAACAGTCGATGAAAAAATGTTGTTACCTATAACGTGGAGCAACAAAGATGAGCCGGCTCATATAATTATATAGGGTAGAGTCATCAGAAATTCACCATGCGAGAGGGGTGCCAGTACCAATTTCAACACGGCACAACGCCTGCTTAGATGTATCAAATAATACATTAAACATTGATATTTGCTTTGCTACTGACTGTTTTTCACCATTCGACTGGCACCCCAAAAAGAGGCAGCCTACTTTACTGACCTCACCTTATATAATTCCACAATGAGCCGGCTCAGACAAGATAGGAGGAAATTGAAATTTAAAAGGTATCGTCCACTTAGAGCTGCTGCTACGGAATAAAACCATCAATTGGGATGTGAATTGTCCTGAGCTATACGAATTGGACAAGAAAATTAAAGAAAGGTATTTCGGATTAGCTAAATTGGAAAGTGATGGCACCTCCACCAAATAGCCCCGACCTTGCACCTTCAAATATTTATTTGTTTCGAAACATTCAATTCTGAATTTCATGGAAAAAACTGGCATGAGTATCTGGACAAACCAATACATTCTAAGTTAGTTAGAGACCGCCCTTACCATCTCTAAGATCTGTTCATACGAAAAAAGTCGGACATGGCAATACATGGGATCTTGGCACCCGCCGCAATGATAGCTTTGGTTAAATTTAGTCTCTGCTACTTGCCGCATATTGCTTCGTCGCTCAGCAAGTACTTTATCACGGAACTTTTTAACAATTTCCGTGGTGACCATGTCTATAGGGCGTTATCGAAAACGAATGTAAAACCGCTTTTGAATTTGTGAATTCAATATCTTAAGGTTGTCATTAAAGGTAAGATTTTCGGTTTGTTGCTTCCGATGAAGAAGTCAAGCGACTTTCTGTTCCGCTTATTCTTGTGTGTAGTGTCTATAAAAGACTAAATTCTATTTCGCTTTTATTTCGTCGCATATTTTTTCTTGCAAAAAAATACACAGTACGAACCATTTTCCCAATAAAAAATTTTAGAATGGTGTTATTTAGTCGATGACAGAAAAAAATTGATCCTCCCTCTGACTTAAGCTTTATCAATTATTCCGCTACAAGATGAGCATGTTTAACTGCAGTACATATGTTGCCCTGCAACATACCGATTAGCGTACTGGCTGTGTCCAACTAATGCCCCGGCTGCTGGCTGCTTTCTGACTAGTGGGTAAGCCAATGCTCATGTACCAAGCATACTACAATATATATAATACCATTTACAAGCACACAGAGCTCCTTTACATGGCATGAATAACAAATCTAAACATATGTAATATGTGTACCCCTAAGACTGGGGCGGGGAGTCATGGGGTATTAGATGTAAAAGCGAAAAAAAAGACAAATACAAACATAAAGCCGGGGACTGGATGAGTGAGCAGGGGCACTTCAGGCCAGACACATACCGGCATATACACACACACAGGAGTGTAATGTTGTAGTGACATGGGGTAGCTACCCCTCACACATCGCCTGTTTGTTGTGGTGGTTATATTGCTGCGGGGACATGGATAGCCCCCCTCACATAATGGCACTGGCACTTGCGCGCACATCCTGCGAACCTATTCACATTTCATATACTTACATCTTTGCCTTTGTATTGGTTACCCCTCAGATACACACCCATACGCAGACAGGCGGGTCGTCGTTTGTGGGTCGTGTGTTTGCTTGGCAGCGAAAAGAATTGCATTAAATACATTAAATTGTGTAAATAATATGCTACACATGTTGCCAGTTCATTAAATACATGCCACTGTTACATGCCTAGACACAAGTAGATACAGTTGCACACACACACACACATATAGCCAGTATCTGTGTATCTGTGAATGTACTGCAGTTTGCTTTCATGTATGTTTATTTGACCGGCAATTTATTTATGGCATTTTATCAATTTTATTTTCATTTCGTTATTATTTTTTTATGTTTTTATTTCGGTTTGTTTCGCTTCACTTGCTGGGATTTGCTGTTCGCCTGTTGGCATATCCTTTCAAAGCAACTTGTGCTGGTCGTCCGGGGCAACAACTTGAAGCTCCTTTGATCCTCTTAAGCTAATTACATTTTGGGGAACGGTGACTTGAGCATGCTCAACATGTCGACTTCAAAGCGTCTCTTAAGTGAGTTTATAATCTTCAAAGCTCCAGAAATTTATTTGGAACAGGCAAGCAGCGACTGATAGTAGCAGGAATATTGCCTACTTTTCGGGGGGCACACGCCAACGAGGACCTGTTCTGAATAAATTGTGTTGTTATACCCTGTAGAAATGGAACAAATTGTATAATCAGTTTGTGCAAGTGCAGCAGGGTTACCCGCATGTTTTTTATGAAGTAAATCACACAGAAGATATGAAGAAACTCGGTTTGTACCGGTTGATTTTTAATATATATAGTAATCAGCATTTTTATCGAACTTAATTAAATTTAAAAGTACATTTTTATACCCGCTTCTCGTAAGATCAAATGGGTATACTAAGTATGTACATAAGAAAGCATTTTCGATCCCAAAAAGCATACACAGGATGATACATTAAGACCCGAAATTCATTATTATGACCCGAAACAACAAATCTCAAACATTTTCTTTTTAAGGTAATTTCATTCAAATATTGGTCCATTCGGTCTTTGCTTTGTTTGAAATTAATTGCAAAAATGCTTCATTACTATATACAGAAATGTAATCGCTTATAAGCAAATATTGCATATATGCATAAAATTGAATATGCTGCATATCAATTTATTTATACCAGGGACCGAAAATAACAGTTATGGAAGTGAAAAAAATTACTACGAAGATATGGATCCCCTGATAAAATGGAGTACATGAATCTTCATAATTTTGAATGGCGAGTCCTTAAATGTAATAAATTTTTATTTGCAATTTTTATCACAAAAAAATTTTTGAAATTGTTATATTATAATTTTTAAATAAAAATTTTGTTTTAACCGTTAAATGGTAATTTTTATATAAAAATTTTTGAATAACAGTTAAAACTAATTTTTATTATAAAAATTTAATTTAATTTTTATTTTGTAATTTTTATAATAAAAATTAATTTTTAATTTTTATGAAAATTTTTTTATTATACAAATTTTTATAAAAATTACTAATCTAGTAGGTTTAAGTAAATCTTGTATCCTTCAATCAAAGATATTCTATAATTTACAAACGCTTACTAGATAAGTAATTTTTATAAAAAATTTTATAATAAAAATTTTTATAACAATTAAAAAGTAATTTTTATTATAAAAATTACAAAATAAAAATTAATTTAAATTTTTATAATAAAAATTAGTTTTAACTGTTATTCAAAAATTTTTATATAAAAATTACCATTTAACTGTTAAAACAAAATTTGTATTTTAAAATCATAGAATAACGATTATTTTAAAATTTTTATGTAAAAAATTAGAAAATAATTGTTATTTCAAAATTTTTATTCAAAAAGTTATAACAGTTACGGTCCCTGATTTATACGAATCTAAAAAAAAATTGATTAAATAATCATTATATAATGTGATACAAAAAGGGCAGTATATGTTAGCTGATATTTAGCACGCATTTAATAATATTGTAATAAGGTCTAGACGCGCTTTCGTCATCAAAAGATTTTTCGATGATATTGATGCAATTTAGCATTTGCATTTAAACGATATTTGCAGTTAATCAAAAATTTTAAATACATATTTGAGGGTTTCATACATTATACAATTTTTGTTTAAAACAGTTTATTTCCTTTTTATATTAACTATTTTTTGTGATCCGTTTGAAATAATTCACTTTCATTTTGGGGCTATGTTTTCTAAGGAACTTAAATTTATCTTGCATACTTATGAGGGCCAGCTGTCCTAAAATGCGTATAAACGAACTATTGTATTGAACGTCAGCCAAGTCACTTTGTTTTAAAGGAAGACGAGTGTTTATATAACATATATAACATTAATGCAAATATTAGCTGATCTAAATAGGGATCTACAAAAAAAATGCAGTTCGTTGGGCAAAGACAACTGAAGACGGAGGTGGGAACCTTTTGAAACAGCCTCCTTTGTGGTATTGATGGTGTGTACTGATTCTAAAGTTATGTAATACTTGCTGGTTTGAAACTAATACATTTTTTTGATTATTGCTTCTTGACACAATAAAATTAAATAGAACTGCCATTACACATCCACTTGACCAAGGCATAATCTACTTATTTAAAATGAAATACCGGAAAGTCTGTTATTTCACTTGTCTGAGATTTTATATGAGATGTCTGAAAAATACATAAGGTAGGTGGTGAGTTTGCTATCAAAAATTCATGTGCGAAACTCATTAAAGAGTTTAGACAGGCACACTAAAATTAAACACATTTGGACTTCTCAGATTGACTATTACACTATCTGAACAACTCAGCCGCGGGAAAATTCAGCTTTATAAAAATAAACAAATTAAGTTATTGTAGATGGGTTTTCTTAAATCTCTTACTATTTTTATTCAATTTGCAAATCGAATGTAAGACAATGCTGTATAACTCAGTACCAAAAGTAAGCAGATTATAAAGAAATTTTGTGTAAGCTAATTTTAAACAAGTAAGAAAGTCGGTCAAGCCCGACTGTAATATACTCTGTACCTGTTTGTATGTAACTGATAACTGAGAGCGGCGCAAGCAAGGTCCAATTGGGAAATTACCAGTTAGCTATTGCCATCTCGCTCTCTCCTTCTCGTAAGTTCTACCAATCGCTGTGGTATTGTTGTTGTCGTTGGTTTTTATTTTCTTTTACGTATAGCTCTTATATCGTTCATCTGATCGAAAAACGATGTATGGCGGGTCGATTCATAATAAGTAGTAGAATATATGTCTAGAATGTTTGAACTATCTATTTTAAAAATTGTGGGAGTTATTTCGTTTTTTTTTTAATTTGCGTGGGAGGCAGGGGGCGTGGCAAAAATTAAAAATACTCTTGATCTGCCTGCAAGTATAAGAATTATATGCTCCATACACTTCAAACCTCTATCTCTTACCATTTCTGAGATCTCTTCGTTCATACGGACAGACGGACAGACAGACAGACAGACAGACAGACAGACAGACAGACGGACAGACGGACATGGCTAAATCGACTCGGCTGTTGATGCTGATCAAGAATATACATACTTTATAGGGTTGGAGATGCTTCCTTCTGGCTGTTACATACATTTGCACAAACCTAATATACTCTGTATACCTTCGGTACAGAGTATAAAAAAATTAAATGACTAAATTCTCATAGTTTTCTACATAGTAAGATTCATAGTCGCTACATTGAAATGCAATTGTGATTTTAAGTTGTCCTTATGTAATAATAATATACAAAATTTAAATTTATTACATCTACAAGAGACTTCACCTGTCTGTAAAACTTATTGATGAGCAAATACGTTTCTCTTTTTGGCTTAACAATTTGTTAAAATTGTAAGTGGAACAAAGCACCTTCAAAACGAGTAAGAACAACAGCAAAACGCACCAAATAATATGTAATTAAAATAAAATAAAAATGAATATTTGAATTTTTTTTTTTAAAAACTTTGCTTACAATCGGGATACTGCTTATATGCAAATGTCTTGCATACAACCAAATACCGCATGTATGCAAATATATTGATTCACTGTATCAAAAAATATTGTTGAAAGTGTATACATCAAAGTGTTATTTACTGTTTTTCCCCCTTTTGTCAGTACTTCACATATTTGTGAATTTGCTGAAAAGTTTGATATCAGCCATGCCACCCAATCGAGTTAAAACGTCAATATACAACTGGTTGTTTAAACAGCTTAAGGCCCAAAATTAAAGCTTAAAGTCAACACTTTTTTGCCCCATTTGTCAAACATGCGGTTTTTTTTGTGGACAGCAAAGAAACGAGGCAGCAGTACCAAGTCTAAAATGGATAGTAAGTAGATGAAGTGGCAGATTGCTATGAAAATGACACCAATTTCCTTATGCATACAGCCAAAGGTTTAGGAAGAAAATCAGAATTAATATACATTTAAACAAATCAAAATATGATAAATATGAAAACTTTTAAAAAAAATTACGCAGCCTCAATGTGGTCCGATATGGGCGGTAGGGGTAGGATTGCTCGAGTGATAAGCTTTGCATTTAAATGAAATGTACTTAATTTTAGATCTGTAACTTCATTTATCAAACTTAGCCCACATTTAGAAAAATATATTTAATGTAGCGTTTTTCGTTCTCAATAGTTTTTTCTTATGCCGAGAATGGCGGACTTTTTTTGAAACAGACAAATTATAATTGCTGTCCTTATCCAAATGCCTTTAAAATTCAAGATTAGCCTAAAAATTTCACAAGGGTACTTCCAGCTTGATTACCGCTGGACTTGAGGTACTTTAAGGGTATAAGGGGTATTTTACAGTCGAGCTTGATTGACTTTCATATTTGTCTTTTATTTTGTTTGCGAAATTATATTTACCAGCCAGAGCTCGGCCAGGTCATGAAACCAGCTGTCGCACATGTATGTACAAATTGAGCCGGCTTTTGGGGGTGAGAATTGTGTAGCGGTGTGTGTGTGTGTGCGTGTGGGTGGTTAGTTGGGTATTTGGTTATGTGTCATGCGCATTGCTATCTATGCCTGGCTTTGACTGTGCTAATGCATACCAACACTTTCTATGGCATCATCAGCGCCTGTTAACTTCTAATAGCTTAGAAATTTTCTAACGTTTGCGCAACCCTAGATGACGCCGCCCACCCACGAACTCATCCCCCAGGGGCAAAAAGGTAATAGAAAGTATTTACGTTTATTTGTGTCTACCTTTTTTTTTTGTACTCTCGTGTGAATTTTGTCGCATTCATCGCACCTGGGGGAAACCTGCGCCACTAAGTAGGCAACACTTTTTGCTGAGTGCCTGTTCTGCTCAGGTAAATTATGCAATCTTTAACAACCAAAACGGCAGTGCCAGCAGCGACACACCTGGAGCTGTCGATACTGGCACTGGGCTCTTCAAACTTGGCGCTCATAATAATGGATTTTTCATATATTATCACAAGGCGCACAGCAAATGTGTTGTGTCTCTTGAAATGGGGATAATTGTATTATGCCGCTAGATAAACCATCCCTGTGTGTGTGTTTGAGTGTGTGTGTGCTTACTGTTATAACTTAAACTATAGTTTCATAGTTTCAAAACTAAAAGTATTACCATACCAGGTTATTAGGTCAACAGCAAATTGCAGCAGGACGACCAACTATCTCAGTTTTCTCAGTTTGCCATCAAATAGTTACGCTCTCTCTGAATCCCCATATATGTGTGAATGTGAGGAAAAACGAAAGTGTCCTGCGCTCTTGGCATGTAAAAACTACACATGTGAGGCAGCTAAGAAGTGACAAGAAGTTGCCCCAACCCCCAGCAATAATTTTTGCCATAGCATACAAACTAAGCGCCAAACTACCCCCAGGAATACAACGCACTGTGGTTCTGTAGCATACCGACTTAGATTTAAAACTTATTCTGCATTTATTAGCCTAATACACAAATATGAAAATAGTGGTTGATGCCTCTGAAAATTTGTCAATTTCAAAACGTTGTCATTAGGTCAGCTGAGGTTTTTATAGAATCTTGAACCTACACTACGGTTAGGTTCTAAAACATAAACCTAAATTTTACATATTTTTCTCAGTTTCACCATCAAAATAATTGTATGGAATCTCAAATGCACTAATCTGCCTCATGCGGGTTTTGGGTGTTGAGCTTTGAAGATTGGGAACCGAGTTTCACCTCAAGACTGTTGTTTAAGTGATGATTCTACCTGATGCATACTAGAATCCGAATTTATTTTCGAATAATCTAATAATTTACATAACTCCAGACCAAAAATTGGAACAATCTCGGTGGCCAATTGACTAGTCCATATTAAGAAATAACGTGTATACTTATTATGATGTAGATAAGAGGTGCCCACATACACCTTACGGTGGTGCAGACACAAATAAATATAAAGAAAATATTTTCTCTAACATTAACTCGCAAACAAAAGTGAGGTTAGGCCTAATATCTATCCAACCGAAACGCCCAATATGATCGGTTTAAAAACATGGACGTTTTGGAAGCCAAACTGACCACAAATGATCTGTCCAATTTATGACAGTTTTAACTCTGTCGGAAAATGGAACCTCTGAAATTAACATAAATTTTATACTTTATGAGGCATTCGATACAAGCTTTTGGTTTATGAAAATTGTCCCAAAATTATCAACATAAAAATTTGCACAGAACGTTACATATATTTGAACCACTGTGCAACCTGGAAGAGGGTCACAGTCGCGCAGTAAGTGAAAGTAACCCTCGCCGCTTAAAAGAGTTGGGCGCATAGAACTTATCAATAGGCAGACCCAGTCTGCCAGTTGTGAAACTTGGCGCGCAAGTTGCAAGAATTTTTGGAGCTACTAGAAAAATACCGTCATTAGGCCAGCAGACGCACCAAACAGCATCGCATACCGCATTCCAATCTGATGACGTTGCCAAAATATCACTCGGGTACCCAAAAAAAAAAAAACAAACAAAAAGCACATGGCAAATGACAGCCCATGCCGCCCACATGATGGATGCCAAACTCCCCATGGCAACATGGGCCAAGGCGAAAGTTTAGGACGCTTTCAAATCAGGGCAACAGCTAAAACAGCAGGAGTCTACGTCGGCACGTGGCAGTTGGCAGCCGGAAGTGAGCAACGGATTTCACTTCCGGTTTGTGGCTCTGTCCGCCTGGTAAATGAAAATGCAGCAGTTCCGCATGTGTGGCAACTTGGACCGAGTTGTATATAGTTGTCTCCGTCTCCAAATTGGCGGGCGTGGCTTGACAACTATTGATCCGTTGCATGTGGCAGATACGGCTGCCAGCAAACATTAAGCAGCAAATGCAGCAGCCCGGAATATACACAGAGATACATAAAGCTCTTAAATGTGGAGCGATGATGCTGGCAATTTTCAAAATGGCGCCGTTTCTTAAAGTGCCAACTTGTGGCTTTATTGAACCAGGTAAACAGCAGGCACAAGCAGCGACAATAATGTGAGGATGTGCGCTTATAAAATAATCAATACGAGGGATGCTTTTTTGTTGTTGATTTTTTGCCGCTTCCATTAAAAAGTTTAGCAATTTTTAGCACAAACTTACTCAGAACTTATTATGATACGGTCAGTCTGTTCATTGGTCACATTGACTTGGAAAATTTATTTGGGCTAGCAAATGGAATGAAATCGTTAAAATATTAGTGCGATGATATATTACGATTTTCGTGTGACTAATACGGGAATTGCGTTTTAAGAAATGGTATTAATTTTTGTTGTAAAACATCTTTATCTTCGGTGCGGAAATTTTTTGGTAGGGGGTAAATTGATTTTCAAAATAACGAGTATCTCCAAGCAATCGCCTGGCCAATCGTGGCTTTTCAATTAAAGTAAGTAGTAGTATGTTTTAGACCTCTTAATCTTTGGCCTTTGGGAACTTTTCCAACACTATTTATAAACTCAATTTTCAACATTGTTTTCCAACGATGTTTTCCAACATTGTTTCCCAACACTGTTTCCCAACCCAATTTTTCAACACTGTTTTCCATCATTCTTTTTCAACACTATTTTTCAACATTGTTTCCCATCATTCTTTTTCAACATTGCTTTCCAACAATGTTTTTGAACTTTGTTGACCACTACATTTTTGTTCAACACCGTTTGCAAACAATATTTTATAACACTATTTTCTAACACTATTTTCCATCACTGTTTTTTAACTTTGTTTTCCACCACATTTTGTTCAACACTGTTTCCCAACGTTATTTTCTATCATTATTTTTTAACATTGTTTTCCAACACTGTTTTTAAACTTTGTTTTCCAATACATTTTTTCAAACACTATTTTATAACAGTGTTTTCAACATTTTTTTCTAACACTGTTTTTCAACTCTTTTTCCAAGCAAACTCCTGAGCAACCACTCTCAAACTTTTTTTTGATTTACCATTTTCAACTTAAACTATTTAGAAAAGAATGCATTGATCAACTTACTTCGACGATAATTAGGCTGAGTTCACATCGTTCGACGCATGAGACATGATAATCTAGTAAGCCTTCATGTTGTACTGTTTTGAATGTCAAAAGGCAAGCTTTTCAAAATGAAAACAAGACAACATAAGGGCCTACTAGATTGTCATGTCTCACGCATCGAACAGTGTGAACCAAGCCTCACTGTGAAAACTGGTACAACGATCTCATTTGTGGCCCGTTATCCGCTAATAAACCATTTCCTTGAAGTTTTTTTTATAACAGTTGCTGTGCCAGACACAAATTATGGAACGCGTGAATTGATATTTCAAGATCAGTCACCTGGCGACCGTGTAATCCTAAGACATTAGTGAGATAAATAGCATAAATTCAATATTGCATAAACATGCTCGTTCTCTTACATAGGCTCACACCACAGAGTTTTTGAGCACTTAAAATTAAAGTCTAAATGGGTAATCCGCTATACTCAAAGATAAATTGCGAGTTTAATACTTAAAGCACGTTTTAAAAGGACTTTGAAATTTGATTTTGATAAATTAATGTCCATTTAGTATTAGTATTATTACTCGAAATATAAAAGGCTTCCCTCGTATATGCGTAGTAAACCAGCCCAGGAAGGAGGAATAATCAAAGTATAGGCAACGAGGTTATCGTTCAAAAAGAAGGCTGGCTCGTTTCGATTGAAATATATCCATACTACCCCTTCCCAGTTCCTTTTGAGCTTTGGCTTGATTTCAAAAAAATTATTTCGAGCTGCAACGAGCAGGCAAACATGGCCAGTGGCATGTGTTTCCAGATAAAGAAATAAACACTCAAACAAAAAAAAAAACACTCACGGATAACCGAAAACTGTTGTCTGTCTGTGACTTTTATGGCCATTTAACACGTCATTAAAACGTCAAGTCATCAATCTTCTTGCCTATTCGAACAGGCTCGCAGGCAAAGCGGCCCACAACCCTTGCCAATTGCCCGCCTCCGATTTTCGGCAACTTTTTCGATTTAACGGGCGGCCATTAGAAAATTTCCATTTTCGTCACAGATTGTCAGGCCAACAGGCTTGGCCAACAACCCTCCCGACACAAACAGCTGGCACAGAAACTTGGCTGCTGCCGTTGCCGCATTCCAATCCCCATCTGGAGATTGCTTGGCGCCTGTGCCGTAGATATTTGTCATAGAAATGTTAGAAAACCTAAAAAGCGCGACTACGGGGAGGTATTTGTGCTTAGAAGCCGCTTAGATGACGTCCTGCGGCCTGCTGACAGTTGCGGGCCATAAATTTGGCATTTTAATGCGAAAACAGTCAACTTGGTGGCGTCGATTTACAGCAGGCGAACAGGCAAGTTTAGCAGGTGGCAAGGACTCTTTGACAGGACATGCGCAATAGTTATGACATAGCAGTTGGCATTGCCTACATTAGGCCACCCACGCGCTCTCTGTCTTTTGCTCTCTCTCTCTCTGTGACGCTGTCACGCCCCCGACTTACTAGCCAACTTTGGGTGCCTATTACCCTCACGATAATGATAAGAAATTTTTATGTCCTGCCACGTGCCGAGCGCGTGTCACACCAAAGAGAGAGAGCGGCGGTCTGCATATATTATCAATGTACGCGTTGCGTGGCATTTGGGCTCCATCGAAAAGTGTTTTGCGTGGGCGTCGCATTTCGATGGAGAAAAAGAAATATTGTAGATTCTGTTAGCAGGCCAACAGGATTAACGAGAGGCAGCAGGATTGTAAGGATGTAAGGATTTCCCTGATACGCAGCTGCAGAGAGAAAGAGAACAGTTAACTGTATACTCGCTGCTATGCTTCACACCATGGGATAAGCTACGCTGCGTTGTGTCCAGAGTTTAATGAACATTATGGCTTTGCAATTTGTCCTCATTCATCAATATCAAAAATATTCAAAACTTTTTTCTTTATAAAATGAATGGCGTGTAGCCTCTTTGGCATTTCTCGAAACGAGCATTTTAAAGGAAATCAATAATTTTTCGAATCATTCATTTTGACACCGAAAATACTTGATTCAAGAACGAAATTTTCTTTATTTTTATCTGTAAAATTTCGTCTTTGTTTTAGTATTCTTCTGGAGGTAGAAAACACACTGGTTGCTGATGAGGTTGACACATTTAATACTTGCCTTACAAGTTTTTACATAAGTGGATGCTCATTGCTCCCAGCTCTGAGCTGCGAGACGCGGCTCTCGATAGTCGGGAGCCGGAAACGCCTCGTAGCTCCATTTTCCCAGCTCTTGGCTCTGAGCTACGAGCCAAGGCTTTCATTTTATAGCTTACATATTGTCAGAGTGCTATTCATGCAAACGTTGTCTGTCTCACTCTTGCGCATTTAACAAAAAACTTCGAGTTTACAAATTGTATTGTTCGCCACACCTGTAATTGATACATCCTGCTATGAGCCATAGCTAGAAAACCGGAAGACAGCTCTCTGCTCTAAGACTCGACTTGCAGCTCTTTAACTGTCTGTAGTTTTCGGCTCTAAGCTAGGAGGCCCATCTCGAGAGCAGGGAGCTTGCTCTTAGGCCACAGCATTCATCTCTGAGCTGAGAGCTACATCTGAAGATCCAGCCTCTCACTCGAGAGCCTGCAACCGACTCTCGAACTATTCCTATGAACTTTAATTTTGTTTTTTGGGTTGATACAATAATGTGATATGGAGTAACTAACCCGAATTAAACCCTATGGTTTATTTGTGGTTCAAAGCCATATCTCTGAAGTTTTTTAAGGTATTAACTAAATATTTGGCGGTTGGGGTTGGTAATATAGAGCTAGATATTCTTTCGGATCGAAACCGGTTCCGAATCGGATTGAACCAAGATTGAACGGCGAGTTTCAAGGGAAAATTATTCTTCTCCCAAAGATCCCCTAAGTCTCGCTCATTTCATTCAAGCCCTTGAAATTTCAAATTCGCGTAACAAAAAGTGTCGTCACAAACTGTGGAGAACATTGGAGTCTAGCGCCTGTTTGGGTACTTCAGCTATTTCGAGAAATAGGCTTTAGAGATCTTTGCTGTGCGGGATATTCCTTTTATTCAATTTATTGAAAATGTCCCAACAAGCATAAGTTTCGGTAAGCACCAGAACCGTAACTGCACCAAATTTCGATTTGGTTTCCGGTTTGGTTCCCTAATCTAATTAAATAAGACAGATTCAAGGTATATTACTTTTGGGCTTGAATGACTTTGCATCTTGTATAATTTCTGTATACCAGACTGCAAGTTAGTATAGGGCCACTAGCTGCCCATCGATGCTACCATGTCTAATGATAATGGTTTAGATTGTTTTTTAAATATAAAATTCCTTTCAAATTTTCACCACATCATTGCTCATTTATGCCCATGGTGACTGCTAAGCCACCCCAGGGGTTGCCATTAACTTGGTTTTGGTGAGTACTTTGTAACACTTTTCAGTTGGCCCTCAAAGCTGTTGCCGTGGTGGCTGCTATTGGCGCTGCTCCAACATTGTGTAATTGAGGCCCTGTATATGGGGTATACAATGTAGCTGATGTGTCTTCTTATTGCTGCTAGCCTAATACCTTTTACAGGAATTTGTGCTACAAATCTGCCGAAATTTACATGAAACCTAACACTTGGCCAGCTGTCAAACGCAACCCTTACAGACTTGAGGGTATGTAATGTTGGTCTGCCCCACCCCCCCACACCGCAACATCATGTAAGCTGCTTTCAGCCTTCACATATGGCTGGGGCCCTAATACAAGTTTGCATATTTCTAAATTCTAAGCACATCTGTTGAGCAGAAACGAAACCGAGAGTGGAAGGCGCTGTAGAAGTGGCACCCTCTAACGCGCACGACGACTTGCTTAGCATATAGCAACACAAAAAAAAACGTGGCTGCTGTTGGCACAAAGTAAAATCATTTCCTCGATAACAAACACACAAACCTGAACCCTCAAAATAGAGGCGCAGACAATTGGCACCCCGACCGCAGTATCCGAAAGGATCTTTTCACTTTTTTTTTGGCGGCTGCCACACTTCCTGGGCCACAAGATGCTGCAATTTGAGGGTGCCTCTGCCATCTTTCACTTTCAATTCAAAACAAAAAAAAAAACAATGAAATTTTAGAAAAAAAAACGCATAGAAAAAACTCGAGCCTCTCAATTTTTTATGCAAAAGACACTGGAAGACGAGGGGCGCCATGTGGTGCGTGCCAGCCGCTTTGGGAAGCGTCAGGAGCGTGGTTTTTTTATGCCAAACGGATATGCGATATTCCTGGGGCGTAGGCAAGGCAGCAATCTTTCCATTTCATTTCAAGTCAATGGCTTTTGTGGTCGCTTAGCACGCGTCCGCCGCAGCTGTTGGACACAGCCGGCTGTCCGGATGAGTCCAACACGCCTCCCCAGCTCTAGCTCCTGCTTTTGGCATAATTTCAATCAGTTGTCCACTTGAAAGTGATGCTCTACCTGGACGCACACCTTTTTAATTGTTGTCAATTTCGCATTCGTCACACTTTTGCTACGTCCTGTGGCCTATCGTCAGTCAGTAGACAATGCTGGCCCTGACCAAGGTCCAATGTGTCAGGGCCTGCGTTAATAATGCGATTTGCATTTCTCTTTCTCTACTGGCAATTGCCCCTGTTGTCGCCGTGTCCTTGTTTAGCCTGCTGGTTGATTGAGTTGTGTTCATTATGCAGCTTAATCTGCACCTTTTGGCCTTTTGTCCGTTGTCTTGGTCGGGTCAGCATTTGCTGCGCCGGCTTAGTTAAATTTGGTGAACATCTTTTGATTGACAGCCACATGCCACTGAACGTGGACACGGCTGGAAATAACAAAGAAATGCAGCCAAGAATAGATTTAATTTTTATTATTGAAATGAATGCAGCTTTAATAGCCCCGTGGTCCAATGAAATCTACGGGCTTATATGTCCGTCAGCATTTTATACCAAGTTCGTGCAATTGTATGTAACAGGCAGAAGGAATCATCTCAAGACTTAAGGACCTTAGGAATAAGGTACAGTCATTTAATTGCAGTTGAAAAAAAAACTAATGTTCAATGGACCGGACAGTGTTGAAAGTAACTTAAAGGATTAGGAATTGGTAAGCAGAAGACAATAAGATGTACCTGAGAAGGCTGTAAAACACTTTCTAATTCAATTTTGTGCATGTGAGTGAATGTGTCCACGAATGTGTTCGAAAAATCAAATCTAATATGATAAAACTATTACTTCCGAAATAATTACTTACCACGACATACATAACATAAACAAAGTATTAACAACTTATGTTTAATGGGCACTTCTATACTAACAACACGCAATTACAACATTTGTTGCTTGTTAAAATAAAGAGAGAGCTAAAATTCTGAAAAATTCACCCTAGATGAAGAGGGTCACTACAAATGGACGAGTGGTTAGGTACTTCTCCCGAAGAGTTTAAACAAAGAAACTTGATTTTATGAAAAACCACACGGTAGAATTGCCCAAGATTTTTAACTAATTAAGATACTGAACAATAAAACGTGTCCCCAAGAGATGGTAACATTCAATGAGAAACCGCGAGGGCTCTAGTTTCATATTTTATTGGTCCCGTTCATGTGTTTTACCAAACGTTGGATTTCGTCGCAATGTGAAAGAATTAAAAAAAAACACATAACAAAATTAATTTATGTAACAAAACATTACCAAATTCTTTTTTGTACAGCGAAATAGAACAAAATCAATTGAAGTATGCGGGGCTGCAAACCCAAATCATTTTTTCGGAGGTGCGGTTCGCGGATTCGAACCAAAATTGACCAATGGCCAAGGTTTTGGTTTGAACCTTGGTTCTTCCCAAGTTTCTCCAAATTTATATAGAATAGTAATTAATTAGTTAAAAATGTACAGAATGTGTGAATTTTTGTTTACTTGAACATACGACTTCATTATTTTCAAAGTAAATTTATATATTTTCTTTCTTCGAGCAATTGTTGGTATATGCTACTTCTTTTATCAATAAAATGTCTGCTTAACTAAGACTTGTAACCGAAAGTGTTGGTTCGAAACAGGTTCAAGTTATCCTTTTTTGTACAATAGGTTCGGTTCAATGTTCAGTTGACAGTAAAAGAAAAGTCGGAATTCTGGGTTCGAACCGGTTCGGTTCAAAACCGGTTTGCAGCCCTGGAATTAGAACACTAATTCCAGTCTTATTAGAGATCAAAAGGGTTTTCATTGAGTAATAATTAAAGTCAATAATTCTAATTCAAGTTTGATTCAAATTTTTGGCACGTCCCCTTCCGCTCACGCAATAGAAATTGTTGAATAACTTTTACAATTCTGCAGACATCAAGCTCTCCAATTGTATAATTTTTTGTATATGCTCAATATTCAAAATCTGTAAACTTTTCAGAAAGATCGAATAAAAAAATATATTAATTTTTTTCATATTTTTGGGTTCACTCTGCGCTCAGTCAGCTAACTTGTCATTTCATCAACATTCACACAATTCTGCAGAGTTGGATTAATATCGAATTACTATATCCTATAACTGCCATAGAACTGATCGTTCTAATAATTAGTTTTAGAAGGAAATCTTTTTTTTTTGGATTTCAATAATAGTGTTTTAAAACTCTGCAATTTTGAATATTATTATTATTATATTATCGTAAAGCTGTCATGGAGCCGATCAGTCAAAAAATTGGTCGTAGTACGAAAACTTTTTGTTGTTTGGTCGTGTAACTTGTTTCATCATAATTATTCCGTGTTGGATTCAAATATAATAAATGTCAAATGGCTTTGGCAGCCAAGCTTAGCACGAAGAAGTTAGCTTTCTAATAATAAAAAATAAACAAAAAAAAAATGTTATCTTGCCGAAACCCGGGATTGAACCGGGGACATTTAGATCTTCAGTCTAACGCTCTCCCAACTGAGCTATTTCGGCTACGGCGCTTCGCTGGTCAAGTTGTAAACATTTGTGTACGCTCTGCTCTCTACTCAGCTCTGCTTGGCTTTGCTTGGCCCTTGCCGCTTGTGCTGCTCCCGTGGGGGCTTATCTAATCGCCAGCATATTAAAAATAGAACTTTTGCCCTGGTCCGCGTAAGTGAGAGCGGGCGAGAGGGAATTCTCATCTAACTTTAGTGCGCCAGCGCTGAAGCCCATCAAAGTCAAATGCATTTCAAATGCAAAAGGCAAAAATATACAATACTCGTACACGCTCAGATTTACTTGGAAGTCTTCAGTCGCTGTCTCACAGTCTGCGGCCAAATCATGTTTGTTCCGCCAGCCACGATAGCACATGGCATCTAATGAACTATTGGGGGCGGGGTGGGAGCAGTAAAGTAGTCACTGCTGCCAAGAGCATGGGGAGACCCAACGGGCGGCGGAAGGTGGTGGCCGGTGGCAGGGAGATTCAGTGTTGGTGTCGCACACAGTTTTGCTCTCTGGGCAACAAATCAGGCAGCGACCAAAACCAGAAATGAAGCTTCAGCCTCATGTTGTTGCTGTTGTTGTAAAAATGTTTGCTTGCACGCTTTCGAATGGTTGTTGCTGTTGCTGTTGGTGCTGCCTGTTTGCTGGTCGTGCTTTGCGGTCGTTGCCCCGCTGTGACGTCACCGGTTCAATGGCAAAATGTGACCCAGATTGTCTGAGCTGCACAACTAAGCTATGGGCCGTGTTTGTGTGTGTGTGTGTGAATAAGTGAGTGAGTGTCTGTGTTAGCCACATTTCTCTGGCTCTTAAGAACAAAGAGTTAAGCAAAGAAAAACAGAGAGAAACACTGGCGCTCTTAAGCGAATTGTAAATGGTGCTCGTGCTCCCCCCATTTGTTGGCTTTGCCCTTGGCTGTAACCCTAAGAAATTTGGGCAGACCTCAGTTCAGCTCTCTGAACTCTTTGAAATGGGGACACACAGCTCCTTCGCTCAGCGACGGCGTCAGCTCCCCGATTGGTTTTGTGGTCATGTCTCTGTAATTATCGCTCGCCGTGCATGTCCAAAGAGCCAGATCCAGAAGGCCCAGGCCAGGCCGCGGCAGAGACCCAGGCGGCAGTG
Organism: Lordiphosa mommai; assembly: GCA_018904225.1. Classification (NCBI taxonomy): domain Eukaryota; kingdom Metazoa; phylum Arthropoda; class Insecta; order Diptera; family Drosophilidae; genus Lordiphosa; species Lordiphosa mommai. Next base: position 946,164 of record JAEIFT010000068.1, on the reverse strand, counting down.
TTGCGTGTAATTTGTTATTTTATTTTATTGTTATTATTACCACATGCGACGTGCACTTTATTTTCATTACCAGTTGGGATTCTTTTCATGCATATGGAACTTTGTATGTCTTTTGTATGTGAGAGAGCGCATCTAATGACCAGACATTGGTATAGTCAGTGTGATTGTTATTAAGGCTGTTATACCCTAGCGAAAAGAGTATTTGAATTTTGATCAACGGCATTAAGATACACCGCTTAAACTGTCAACCTTTATTGGGAAATTTTTCATGAATTTCTGAAATTCAATTGTTGTCAAAGACAAAGCTAAATTTTCAAAACTTTTCAAAAATTTTAGGAATGCATGCATTATGGTCAAAAAGTCTTTGCAAAGTGTATATTAATTTTGCCCAGAAGTTACGCATAGAAATATTCATTTCCGAATGAGAAGGTGACCTTATGCGTAAAAGTTTTTAAAGAAAAAACTTTTTATTAGATGTTCTGAGGCGGGGTCGAACCGACAACCTCACGCACAGTAGGGGCGCACGCTATAATAATTATTCTAGGCGGATTAAATGTACTTAGGTGTAGAAAAATTATGCCATTAAATTTGTCGACTTGGAAGAGGCAAGGAAATAAAGTTCGATACCGGCCCTAGTCTATCCCGACCCGTTTCAATACCGACGACAAATTTTAAATTCAATCTCCTCCATCTCCGGCAATTTTTTTCAGGAACCACCAAAAATTCCGTCGCGTGCTATGATATGATAAATATAATAAGAATGATAAAAAAGACAAGAGACAAAATATTATATGGACTAAATAATATATAGACTTTGAAGAACAATATATTGTCACCAGTTACGACAATCCACTATACCAGCGGTGGGCAAGCCCTTACCCTTAACTGCTCCCAGTTGATTTTTTTTTGTGCTCCCAAACTCAAATTTCATGCCCACGGCTGAGTTTCGGGGACTTGGATTTTAAACTAGTTTGCAACGGAATAAACGTTTGAAACGAACATTTTAAGGGTATAACTTTTTCGACTTAGCTAAATTAAACCTAACCCACTTGATTTTACATATTTTACTCCTTGAATAAAGCAAGTGTGAATGTTGTCGTTGTGTTAAAATGATAGAAGTTGAACCTGATGAGCTGGGAAGCACCTAGTTGAGGTCTAATTGGATATACATAAATGGAAATTTAAGGCTTTAAATAAAACAATGATATGAGTATTCTCAAAATTAGTTGCTGAGCGTTCTACGTCATTATCAAAAATGTGTAAGATAATAATAGTTATGAATGATCTCACAAGCGATAACTTAATCTCTCCTTCACCCACCACAGCTAAACTCTCCCATCGTCCTCCCCATCCAACTGTCCAAATGCCAATTGCCGTCCATAATGTTGCCAACTTAAAGGCGCGACAAATCAGGCAGCAATCTGAGCAATTTTGTGCAATTCATTAAAACGATTTTGATTCGATATTGGTACTGAGCAATTAATTGCGCTTTTAACGATTCCCGCTGCCGCTGCCCGTTCGCGTTCTCCCTCTTTCTCTGTGGTCAATAAGCCGCTCATGGAGAGCTTGGCAGAGAGCGTTGAGACGCCGGCTGGTAGTCATGGGGAACTGATATTGAGATTGGATGGGGGCCACCAGTTTCAGGTCTCACACAAAATTAACAATATTTATATAAACAAGTTATAAACAATGTTTGCCTAAACAGTGACAAACACCAGCTCTCCAAACCAGTTAGCCGGGCGACTGGCGGCGCTCCACAGAGGAACACCACAGACGGGGGCTACACGAGACTGCATTACATGAACGACACGACGGATGCATGAGAGAAGACAACACTTCCGCATTACTGCAGTCCAACCGCGAGTAATCGCAGAGCTAAGAGCGGGCCAAAGAGACTGCGCATGTGTACGCGCCGCTCTTAGCTCTAGCTCCAAATCAGCTGATTTTGTTTTGCTTGAACTTTTTGCCGGCTTGAAGCCGGGTGTGTTTGTTTTGGAGCTCATACACACATATTAGCATGGCGACCCTGCCCAATGTCAATCATTATTATCATTCCTTGGCCACAAAAGAGCACTAAAGCGAGAGGTTTTACAAGAAACAGCATAAGCAGGCCAAAGCTGGAACGGAGCAGGAATGGGAACGTGTTTTCAAAGCCATTACAAGAAAAAACTATCCTAGTGTGTGTGTGAATATATGCTCCTCTTTTTGGATGCCAAAAATACTAAAGCTTATATATGTACATATTGAAAACACACTGAAAAAGAAGGGCTTAGGTACAGATGCATAGCTACACTCCAAAAAAGACACAAATAAAATTCTTAATAATATTGCATGATTTTCAAAAATTTTAAGCAACTTTTCTTTGAAACACTTATAAAAAAAACCTTTAATACTAAATAATTGTTTTTCTAGAACTTTGAAGTTTTTATCCAAAACGCCGGCTTAACTTTTTTATTAAATTACAAATTTTTTCTAACAACCATGCAATGTTTAATACGCTTGCAAGATTATACAGAAATAAAAGTCCAAGATATCCCGAGAAGAATCTATTCTAAACAATGTCAGAAGTAGTTGAATCCCTGATTTTCTTAAACAAAGTACGAAATGCTTAACTAGAGTACGAATTTACCAGTCCCAGAATGCTTGTTTTGATTCCGTTTTTAGCTCTAGTGAGCTTATTTCAACAACAAACGGTATTAATATTAGCTGGTTATTTTGCGACCTCTGGTATCCCACTACAACTCTAATTTACTCAAAACTGTAAGGCGTCATAATGTGAATGCTAATTGTGCCACTTTTTTGCACCCGAATAGCAAAATTATGTAGCCGAAAGGCAAGGCGTAATGTAAAGACAGTGACCGAGAGAGTAATTTCGAACTCGCACTCCGTTTCTTTTCGCTCTTTCGATTTGTCATTAGAAATCTGTAGTTACTTTAACCTTTTTTGATCTTTAAGTTTAACTTGAATTTAAAATGAGCGCTTTCGTAGAAATCTGTGATTGTTGCAAGTCCTTCATACTTGTTTCAAGTACGAATCGTACTTGAAATTTCAATCCGAAGGTCGGCATCAAATCAACTTTATTTTAACATGAATTTAGCTCCCCATTTTGTTTCTATGGATATATATTTTCGCCAAAAATTTTCTTGATTAGGACTACGAGCTGAGTCGATTAAGACCAGGCCATTCGTCTTTCTGTGAGTCTGTCTGTTTCTACGCAAACTAGTTTCTCAGTTTAAAAGCTTTCAACTGAAAGTTTGCACAGCAACTTTTAACTGCGCTCCTCTAATACGACATCTACGCAGTCTATGTTTATGAGTAAGAGAACAAAAATGAGTTGCATCCCTAAACTAAACAAGTGAACATGTTCTTGTTCAATTGTTCCTTTCTGTTCATTAACTCTTGCTCAGTGACTGTTTACTCAGTTCTTTTCTCTTTTGTTTAGTGACTCTTTGTTCAGCTGTTTGTTCTCAATGTATGGTAACCGATCATTTATAAGAAAAAGTTTCATTAATTAGCTATTTTTAGAAAAATTAAACCGAGGTGTAAAAAAGAGAACTTAATCCCCACAAAACAACTGATCGACAGACCAAACAAAAGACTTGATAATAGTTGACGATCAATTCAACTAAACAACAGAGCAACTAAACAAATAAACAATTTGCCAATTGAACCACTGAGCAACTGAACAACTGAGCAATATGAGCGAGTTGACTAACTTTGAAAAAAATTAAAAAGGGAACATGTTCTATAATGTGAAAAACCATTAAACAACACTGCATTCGAATGAAAATAAATGGAATTTTTTTTGTTATTCGCCGAAGAACACAAACAGAAACGGAACCAATTACCAATTCGGATTCCATTTTGTGTTTGGATCGAAATCGAAAACGGCCAGATAATGCTCGTTTTATTCTTTCCGATAAAGTGTTTTGTAAAAATAATTTTTGAACTAATTGGTTTTAAAATTATAGAATTCTTTTACTGTTAATTTGAAAAGTTATCTAAATAATAAAGTGGAATTTAAAAAATTCTGTAAATTTTTGTTTTTTTTTTAGTGTAGTAAGCGAGCTGGCTTTGGCTTGGTTACAGCATGGTACACTGCTTGGTATGGTATGCTGCATATGTGTAAGCACACACACACATACACATGCTTTTTTAATTTGGGAGGTGAATGGCCGCAACTGTCGTTGCCACTTTGGTAACACCATGGCGCATTAAACGTAGCAGTCGCGGCTTCTCCAAAAAAAAAAAAAAAAAAAACCACAACTTCGTCATCATCATCATTATCATCATCATCATTACCAGGGCGGACTCTCTGGGACTGTCTTTTGGCACACACACGGAAGGCAGGCAGGCGGTCACCGCTCGAGGTAAATAGGGGGAGGAGATGAAGGTGGAGTTGGAGGGCAGGTCAGGCAGCCCAATGTTTAATTTGCTTTGCATTTTGTTTGGCCAAACTCCAACAGCAACAACTGACTGACTGACTGCTGCTTGGAACGTAACTCACGCATTTTTATGACCACACAAAAGTCTTCTTGATGTTTTAGGGTTCTTTTGCTTCCCACACTCCGTATCCCCAGTCCCAGCCCCCGGTCCCATTCCCACTAATCCGCACACCCAAGTTTTGGCAAGGTATACCACACTCCTATCAAAACTCCGTGATAAATGGGATTTCTAAGGCAATTAGAGAGCTAAGAGCTTAACTAGATGGAAAAGCTAAAAGATATTTCGTCATAGGGTTGGGTTGGGTTGGGTTCTAATTTCTCCTTTCGACACATGTTCGCGTGTAATTTTTCGAGGTATTTGACCCTTTGGCTCACAGCTGATTTATGGGAATTTATACGTCTCTGTGTCTATTGCCACTGCCTCAGCTTCTGCTTCTGCCGAGTTGAATGTACGTTTTGCGTGAAAGTTTGTATGTGGTATTGTGTGCCGCCGCGTGTTTGTTTGTTGCTTTGTCGGCCCTGGATAGCTGAAGAGCTGGTGAAGAAGCGCTGCAGCTACATAGGAAGAAAGCCAATTCATGACATGCTGACCATATTAATTTATCTTCTTTTCGCAAAACTTCGTGCATGATTTGGCCATTACCACCAATGGAGTTCTTCTTCGCTCTAGCTGCTTTCTATGTGTGCGCCCAACATATGGTTTCTCTCGATCGTTTGTATGGTTTGCCGTACAATGAACTCCGATGCGTGAAATGTTTGAGGTTTTTGTTTTATTTTTTGGTAACGAGATCATTGACACTTACACGCGGAATGCATTAAGTTTGTTTCCATGGCGAGCGATTCCCCCTCCCAGCAACGATTTCTTTTATTGGCATGATCGTGCACTACTGTGTGATAACAATGAAATTCGTAGAAGTTGAAATGGATAAATGAAGTGTTAAGTGTTCAGTGAGAAGAAAGCTGTAGGATGGGCATACACTGGTTCTTATGTGGGCTTTGATCTATCAAAGTGATGAATTAAAACAGCTGATCAAATCGAGTCAGATCTAAGAATCTCAAGACATAGCTATTTAAAGGAGCAAAATGTACTAATCTTGCAATCAGCATTCTTGGTTCTTAAAACTAAAATAACTTTTCCAAATATTTGAATGTAATTTAAGTTAGTGCAAAAGAAATCAACCGGGGCGATATGATCTGGATCCGATATGATCTTAAAAAAAAATTGGCTATTTATTGAAATTAGAAAATATCATATTGAGTCCCAGATCATATAAATATGTTTTCTGTGTGGAACTGCGTTTATTTGATACTTAATAAAATGTCAAAAGTTCTTTTTGCTGTTTTAGCTGCACAAGTAAGCTATGGAAGTTTATCTTCCGGAGTCAAGATTATTACGATTAATTTGCCTTTATTTGAACTACTTTTTGTTGAAATACTGTGTCAAGTCTTTGTTTTAAAACGATTTTAAAATTTGTCCGTTTTAAAATAACGAAAAATAAAGCAAGCTACCAATACAAACAAGTAAAAAAGTCGGTCAAGCCCGACTGTAAAATACTCTGTACCTTACAAAGTTTATATATAACTGATAACTTTTAAGTGTGGGACCACACAAACTGTAAAAGTGCTGCCCATCACTATTGCGACCAGTGCTGCCCAGCGTAATTATTTGTTGTTCGATGTTATCAAAATGATACTAATTTGTATCATAATGACATTTCTTTGTATTAATTTTGTTACTAGCCTTTAACAATTTGGCAATAATAAATAAAATATATGGTACGTTTTTATTTTTCTGAAATACACAAAAGGGTGTGTTTAACAGCTTAATCGCAAGACGGCAATTTGGTGAGAGATATACAGATTGTTTCAAGTTTGCCATATCTCTCATTAGACTCCTTCTTGCTGCTGCGCATTTGTCGCTCACTATCAAATGTCCTATTTATATCATCAATGAGCTGAATAACAACTTGAGAATTACAAGTGTCAGCATTTATGCAATTTGCTGGGTAGAGAGAATCGAGTATGACAGTTCTATTTTTCGAACTAGTACTCGATAACATCAAAAATGTGTGAGTTTCGAATTGATACTTTTACGTAACAATTTAATAGGCATAGGTTCAAGTTAACACCTCTAATATTAATTTGATACGTTCTTTAATTATATTGATACAAAAAAAAGATGCTGGTTGTAGTTTCAATTTGAGACAACGCTTATAAAATTAATATTGATACGAATTTTTTTGGGTGCAGGTTCAAACAATCTATCTTCAAAATTGTGGGAAATATGAGACTTTTTTCAAATTGTGGGGGCGGTAACTCGACCATTGTTCCTCTGATCGGGAGTATTGAGGTTTTAAATATATGTTTAAAAGGTTCGAACAATCTATGTTCAAAATTTAGGAAGATATGAGGGTTTTTTTTCTTTATTGGTGGTGCGGTAGGCGGCGTGGCAAAAATTGAAATTAAACTTGATCTCCCGGCAAGTATAAGGAGTCTATGTTCTCTGCACTGCAAACCTCTAGCTCTTACCATCTCTGAGATCTGTGCCCTCATACAGACAGACGGACATGCTAATCAAGAATATATATACTTTGTAGGGTCGGATATGCCTTCTTCTGGCAGTTACATCCATTTGCACAAACTCATTATACTCTTTGTAATACAAATTTTATCAAATAAACAAATAATCATTTAAGCTTGATTTCTATTGAAGAAGTTTTAATCGTTACGGTCTCAGTTTTGTTGCTTAGGTTTGGAAATAAATCTGCTCCAGTTCATTTTTGTCTCAGATTCGGTTTGCAGTCCTCTTTATAAACAATTTAATGCTGATATATACAAATCTCTTTGAGTAAGGGCTTTAGATCTGCATACATTTAAGATATACCCACAAACCTTCGGGCCAGCTATCCAAGCTCGTTTGGGGCATTTAAATTCTTTGACGCTTAGTATTTAAATAATTTGCCCATTCTTAAGGCATTCTATGAAATTATTATAAATATTCAGCTTATAAAAATCAAAATACATGGCATAAAGTTCACTGACACCTCTTATCAGAGGAGCATACGAAAAAGAAAACGAGTGAGAGAGAGAGAGAGAGATAAGCCGGGAGGGACAGATAAGCCATATCATGGCAGCATTGAAATCTGTGCAAAAATTCTTGACAAGAATACAGTGCCATAATTACTCCATTATAATGGCGGCAACAACTGAGCTGATTGAGAGGCAACAACAGAGTGCCACAAGCGAAGATAATGATAATGGTTTCAATTATCCGAAGAGGCCGAAGAGAGGGAGCGTACGTACATACGAACGCCCCACAACAAAAGTGTAAACAAACAGATATATTTAGTGTTTTTTTTCGACTTTTTAGTGGTGTAAAATATGCGGAAATGCATTTCTATGGACTTACTTACACACAAGTCAAACACCACAAGTCATGCCAGCCGGCAAACTTGCATGTGAACAGATCTGTGTTAGTGTTAGTGTGTGTGTTGGCCCGAAGATGACGATATTAATGTGGCTGCGGATGGTAATGATGATCATGATAATCATGTGAAAACCAAACCAAAGCGAGGCAAAGACAGCCAAAGCCACCATGGACCTGTTTGGGGGCATAATAAGAACACACAGCAATGCAGCTGCTGCAGCAGCGGGTTGGCCAGGCTAAGAAGGTAATGGTAAGGGGGTGTTGCAGCAGCAGCAGCAGCAGCTTAGCAATGCAACCAAAATGGCAACAACAACAACAACTGGGCTGGGGGCCAGCAGGATGCATCAGCAGAGGCAGAGTCCGCTCGCTCTGATGCTGACGATCAACCTATAGCCCAAGTAAATTACGACGACGACTGCAAGTCAACCAGTCAAGTCAGTCAAGACAAGAGTCATCTCTGTGTATGCCCCTGGGTGTGCATGCCCATGTGTGTGTGTGTGTTTGTATGAGAAAAGTTAAGAAAGAAAGCAAGTTGCTGGCCAAGAAGCAGCCTCCATTTCGCCTCGTTGCCGGGCTTTTTGTGTTTGTTGTATTTACAAACGGCCAAAGGTTCGTTGACCGTACAAATAGTGACCCACTAACATCCGCGAGTACGTTCACCCTTGTGACGTATTACTTCCATGATCGAAGACGAACAACCAGCAGCAGCAGCCGAAGCTTCGACAACAAATCCGAAGCGAACCTGGCTCAAACCTTATGGGCGCCGACTTGCGAGTGTGTGTGTGTGGTTTGAAGCGAACCGAAATGCGGTTGCGGCTTAAGAGCTTGAAGAGCAGCTTAAGAGTTCGAATCGACAAGTCTCTCTGGCCTGAAACGCGGAAATGTTGCACGTTACACATTGCGTGCGTCCGTGTGCGTGAGTGTGTATAAGCAAGGCCGTAGCCAATGGGATGGCAGAGGGGGGCAGGTCAGCTGCTAAGATTTGAACATTTCCAAGATTTTTCTTTTAAAATTATTATATACCAATCCAAAAACGATCCCAACTCTAATTGGGTCGTTTTTGGGTTGAAAGCGATTTGTAGAACACAAGGAATTATTTCAGTTTTATTTCAAATTTGTATGTCGTTTTTTTTTGGGTCGTTTTTGGGTTGAAAGCGATTTGTAAATCACAAGGAATTATTTCAATTTTATTTAAAATTTTTTGTTCAGTTGAGTTACCAAGGCCTATACTGGGAACGAACTAGAGATGGGCGCGGGAAAAAAATACTTCGACCCTGTCCCGATTCTACGTCTATCCCGTTTAATCCCAATCCCGACCCCTGTTTTAAGATTCAATCTTGTAACAGTTCCGATCCAAATTGTTAGTTCAATCCTGTCCCATCCCAATCCCCATCCCGATATCACAGTTTATATTGGAATATTCAGGATCTCCGCCCTCGAAATTTATGAAACCAACCTACACTTCAATTTACAAGTTTATTTTATTTTTTTAAACAAGTTTGAAAATGGTCTTAAATTAGTGAAATATTTAAATCCATATTACCAACCTAATAACCGAATTTAAAAATCCGGTTTTGATCCGAGAAAATATTAAACTCTGTATAACCAACCCAAAAATCAAATTCTAAAATTATGATCAAGCTATGGCTTAAATAATTTCAATGTAGTGGCGTATGGGAAAATATCTGACTCAATATTCTCAACCTAAAAAACAAATTAAATTTTTTAGCTTAAAAAATGTCTTAGATATGGCTCTGTATCGCTTTTAACCCGGTTTTAATCCAGTAAAATATTTAACTTCATATTGCGAACCCACTTACTAAATATCGAGTTCATAGCTTATATAATTTTTCAGGGCTGCAAACCGGTTTTGAACCGGTTTAATTTAGTTCTGAACCGGAAATATGTTTAACTTCATATTACCAACCTACAAAGCAAAATTAGAGCTCTGACCCCCTTTTTTAAAACGGGCTTGAAACCGATTGAAACCAGATAAACATCCGTATTACCTACCTACACACCTACTTTTAAATTCAAGACTCAAATAATTTCTGACATATCGCTGTGATTGGCTTTAATCTGGTTCGGAACCGGTCTTGATCCACTAAAATCTCTAACTTCATATTATTATAAAATAATAATTTCTATTTATATTACTATGCTAAAACCATTAAATTTGTATTGAATTCTAATGAAAATTCTCAACAACCATTGCATACTTTTAGATTTTTGTCATGGATTCGAAATGTTATATCTTTTAAAAAAAAATATTAGGCTATTATAGCCGTTCAGCAGAGACAATAGATCACTGATCAGCTTAATAAAGCTTCTCTTATTATTTAGCATACTTTTAGGGGGTCTTGTTAAATTGACAATTGGAAAAGCTCTACGTAAATATCATATTAAAAACAAGAGGAAATGTAGACTACGTAAATAATATCATTGATCAGAGAGCAAGATCTTCTGCTAAAGAGTTTAAATATTACAGTCGGGCTTATCCGACTTTCTTTTTTATAGTTACAAATTCTAGAGCAATTAAAACAAATTCAATTTTGAAATAAATGCGAAAAGTCAAAGTTTTCCTCTTAGAAAGTATTATATTCGAATATTTAGAACCGGGAACTGGCGTGAAACCATTTTAAGTGTGAACCACTGATCCCCCCAAAGTCTGTTCGAAATTTATTGGAAACATTAAAATAACATGGTGTCACCTTTATGAGTGGAACGTATTATCTCGAGCCGGCACCTCAAAACCATTTGATTGAAGATTTTTCACTTAAAACCGATTTCCGACCGATCGTTCCTAAGAATATATACATATATATATAGTTCGTGAGTCGGAAATAATTATTTCTTTGGGTAACAAACATCTAGGAATAATTAGATTACCCTTTACAAGGGTTAAAAAAATTAATGAAAATTGTATTACCTCCCACCACCCCGTTTATAGAAAGCTGGCTACGCCCTTGTGTGTGTTAGCTGGTTTTGGTGGCTTAATCCTATCTTCGCGGACATCTTCATCAGCAAAGATTAAAGCAAATTGGATGGCAAACTTCATGGCTTAACTGATTTTCGCCTTGACCATAAATATTTGCCGCAGCCATTCAATTATGCTGGCGTTGGCAGCTGGACCACACCTTCGGGTCTAACCTTTGGCAGCCTTGACAGACGCCGCCATTTGGCCCAAGTTCAAGACAGTGGAAACCTGAAAATACGAGTATTTTCGTGCCACATGCGGTGAAAGTAAAAATTCATAATTTTGTCTTCGTACCCCAAAGAGGCCATAAAAATGGCAAACCAACTGCGCAGCGTTGTGGCATCGACGGTGGCATGCAGTTTTCTAGCGCCCCTTTTTACCACTTCATTAGTTCGGGCCGGGCTCGGGGTATTATCTATCGAGGCCTTTCTTTTACTTTCGTTTGCCTTTCCAAATAATTTTCCACAGGCAACAGTCAATGTCGAGGCTGAGGCTGAGGTTGATCATGAACATGACACAATATTATGGATTATGAGCCGCCGCTGCAGCGGGTTGCCTGCGGCCTGTTGTGCCAGGGAAATGCTTGGGTTTGGTTTGGTTTGGTTTTGGTGTGGCAAAAACATTTCCATTTCAATTTCTATTCAATAATTTAGCGTTTATTTATGAGTTGTCAAGTTGTGCGGTACGTGAGGTGTCGGCTTCGATTGTCAAGTTCAAGGTGTCTGCTGGCGCCTGGAGGATCGTTTAGATCAATTTGATATTTATGAGTTTATGCAGAAAATTGTCTGTTCCCAGGATGGGCCCACACACACACACACAAACAGAGAGAGAGAAAGAGACAGCGAGAGAGCTGAAGCTGAATGAATGATCCTGGCATCCTTGAACTCCAGCTGCTGCTTCTTCCAACTGATTGGGCACATGGGAAACACTTTTTTGGCTAAGCTCAAATAACTGCCGGCAGCTGCTCGCTGCTTCCGATTCACACGCTCCCGCTTGCCCATCCCATCCCATTCCGGGCCAAGTCAGGTGGTGGGGCTGCCAAATTGGCTAACAATTTTCAAGTGGCTGCTGCAATCATTGGATTAATTTTAATATGTCCACGGTTTCGATCCAGGCTGTGCTCGGCGAGCATCTATGATTATGGACTCACGGCAATCGACTCCAACTTGGCTAACACAAACACATGTACATACATAAATGTAGCAACATTGGTTGTTGTTGTTGCTGTTGTTGCAGTTGCCTCGGTTGCCTCGCTGGCTGCCTGGTTGCCACTGGAATTGCGACCTCTTTGGCGCTGTAGCTGGTTACGAAACCCCAAGAAAAACTTCCGCATTCATTTAAGATCATTTCTGTCGTTGGTGCTCCAAGTAGTTGGTGCTGCTTGTTGCAACTCTTGCACCGGCAGCAACTGCCCCCCTCATTTGGTGTTGCTTGTCTGTTGTTTGCTATTATTAATGCCGCCGTCACCGCCGCCGTTGCCTGGCCCCAATCTCCTCCTCTGCCTGGCTGAGTTGCTGTGTTTTTTGCAAAATTTATGGATCAGGTAACTGCGCGCGTCTTGAAATCAGCAGCCAATGCGTCGTCTACTTTGGAGACAAGCGCCAAATTGACAAGGTGTTTTCCGTTTGTGATTCGTTGGGTGGCGTTTTAATTTAGTTGATGTGTTTTTTTTTTTTGGTGGCCAATAAATAGGTGCAAATTTACCTATGTAAGTATGTATGTAAATGATGTTCTTTAAGATGCTTTGGCCACATCTCAAAACAAAAACTGGGACTGGAGCAGTACCAAAGTCATTATGAGCCAACAACTTAATGTCATTATCATTTTATGTTAATATAATAATAATACCAACATTTTATGTTAATAGTTAGTTCCGATAGGGATAACGTAGGTATGCCTATGGCAACGTGTAGGCTTATTTACGAAATTACTGCGAACTCAAAGCATACAAAACACGGCAAGCGCTCTCAACCTGTAGAATTGCAAGGCACACTTGGTTAACTCTGCAGAATCAGCTGATTCCTCTGCTTAGCTATCATAAGGGCTATAATAGGGCACGGGCTGGCCGGGACCCATACAGCCCGACCTTCGGGACGAAAAAGTGAAGTAGTTTGTCTCCCACTTCTTCTGTTTCTGTCCTGCCCTGAGTCGACGGACTTTTATTTTCAAATTGACGTCACTGATCTGGCTGACACTACACCTAGACATCTATCTGATTTTATTCAAGCCTCCTAGATGTCTCGTAGTTAATCTCTTTTTCAGTCACATTTTATACTGACAGTAAAGTGTCACAAGAGGCCAAATCTTTATGGCCTAAGTGTGCTCTAATCTAACCTAATCTATTATAAGTAATAAGGCAGCATATCTTTCTAAAGCTGTTTGTCTCTACTAGCTTTTAGACTACAAGGAACAAATTTTTGTGTCGAAAATTGGGTTGCTGGATCAGGTAATATAGTTAACCTAATATTTTTAAGTCTCCGTTTTCATGTTCTCCTGATCAATTTTTGAAGGAATCAATAACATCATGACAGATTTTATGTAAGAGATTCGGTTCAAGATCCGGTTCGTAAAGTCCTAACCATGCCGAATCGAAGTGGTTCTCGGTGGTTCGTTTCGGCTTGCTAAGAAACTACTTAAGCCTATAAGGGCTCTGCGTGATGCACCATGGCAGATTCGGTTCAAGATCCGGTTCGTAAAATCCTAACCATGCCGAATCGAAGTGGTTCTCGGGGGTTCGGTTCGGCTTGCTAAGAAACTACTCAAGCCTATAAGGGCTCTGCGTGATGCACCATGGCAATTCTCCAGGTAAATAACCTTATTACCTTTTTACCTTTTTCACCACCTTCTGTATTCTATTCTACCCATCTATCTAAGTGCCACTCACCGTTATACGATTTGTTAAGCTCCTCTTAAACCTGTCCTACCATAATCAGGTCATGCCTTGCTTTTGTGGCCCGTTAAATATCCGAATACAAGAACATTGGCAAACAAGACACAACACTTTTTTGATTGGGACTTGCCTTGCCAATAAATTCACACTAACGGCAAATCGAATGAAAAACTTTTACGTGTGCGCTGCTGTTCATCAATAATAAATACCGTTAAGTCAGAGCAAACTCTCGGAATGGCAATATGGCCAAATGCAACTGGTTACCGATTGTATGACTGTCAAATGTGGAGGCATGCGTCAATAAATTACCCAGAAGCGCACCCAAGAGCACTGTCAAGACCAAGCCAAGAACAAAAAAAAAAAAAAGCCATATAGAAAGCCAAGCGGCGGGCGAGCGGGCAGGCAGGGAGGCGGGCACAGGCAACGGTATATTATGCAATCACAGCATGAATGAGACACTCTTGACCGAGTTTCCATAGCCAGGCAATAACGGTACCAAGACACATGCGACAGCTGACAACTGGCCACAGCGGAGAGGCGACAGGCAACCAGAAGAATATATCGACTAACGGGTTCTGAGCCGAAGCTAGAGTTTGTGGGCCAAGCAAAAGAGCGAGGACTGAGTAGAAAATAGGAAACAAGAACTGCAAATGCTGAGCGCCATCTAATTGTGCAAAAAATAAACTAAAACCGAATACGGGGTTACAACTTAGGAGAAGAAGCGTAGGAACTTATTTCCGAATATAAGACACTTTTACATAAAAGGTGAGCGAAAAGTAAAAAGATAGTTATTTTTATTATTAATTGCTCTTCGCCCTTATCAGTTTATTAACATAATATAATATAATATTCTAATTTGCTTCACCAACCAGATATGCCCCGGCTCACATCAAGAGAATGGAGAAGACAGATTCAAAAGTGTGGCGATTATAAAAACAATGAAATATTATATGTATTATTAGACAGTTGACAGCAAGAGGTACAGGTTACTATAATTATCAAATAAAATGCGAAAGGGAAATTTGTCCTGCAAAGGCTGATATGACCGCGTAACTCAAGGTGGAACCGCAATTCGTAGTAGGCTTAGAAAAATACAAGAATCAATATATACATTTATCAGCTTCTGAACGAATAGCACGCCATGGCAAGTCCTTTTATTCTTAAGCGTTGGCAAGCTTGGAATTCAGAATTTGGAAAATCCGTACTCAAGTTAATCCTCTCATACTTGACATCGATTGGGATTGCTGTTAGTCCAAATATCTCGGATATTGTCTTCCTTGTAGGCACGATATCTTTCTGAAAAAGTTTATTCATACGCGAACTAAGTTAGAGCACTATTTTGTAGGGTTTGTTATATAGATCTTTTACAAAATTTTAAAAAACTTTTTAATGTATGCTCTTTTGGACAATTTTCGAAGGAATCTATAACATTATTAAGTGATTTTATATTTGTTCATTGCTTCCAATTGCTCTTATGACCTTTCCTTTCTTAAATTAAGATGTAGTGACTGTTAAAAGTTTAATTTTCCATAATATCATTCGTTCGTATGTAAAATTACTTATTATTGTGAACGGAACCTTTTTTTTTAAAAAAAACAGTGGTCTGGTTCGGGATCAGGTTCGAGGGGTCAAAAATTTTATAGGTTCGGTTCATGGTCCGGTTCGAAGAACCCAAAAAACCCGAAACAAACCGGTTCTTAAGGGTTCGGTTCGGGACCGGTTTGCAGACCTGGTCCTGATACCTATCGTACTGAGGGGACAAAACGACGACATCACCCGTCAAACATGCGATTCAGTTAAAAATTGGGGAAATTCATTTATAAACACACCAAAGAACAATGGGCCCAGATGACTCCCATGAGGAACACCCGAAGTTATGTTTACTACTTTGGATGAAGTAGAATTAAATAGGACTCTCTGAGTCCGATCGGATACGTAAAAAACCATTTTAGCAGTAGGTCAGGAAATCCTACTTCTGACAGTTTTTTCAAGAACAGAAGATGATTTACAGAATCAAACGCTTTGCTGAAGTCAGTAAAAATAACATGAATTAGCTGGTTCTCTTAAAAGCCACGACAAATAATAGATTTAAACTCAAAGGTTGGTTAATGTTGAACGACGACATAGTTCTCGATATTGTATTAGTGTATTATGTAAGATACCTTTCAGATAGTGGGAAGATAAGAATTATTGAAATAGTCTCGCCAACGGTTTACACAAGGCGTTTGCGCAATACTTTAGAACACAACCAGGAATATTGTCAGGACCAGATAAAAAAAAAGACGGTTTAATTGACTTTTAGTTTTGGTAAAGGTTGCATAAAAATACCGGTAAGAGGGTACAGATAAGAGGAAGATGAGTTATAGGAAGAAGATAAATAGGTGGATTGAAAGAAGTCGGCAAATAAATGGGCACAATCTGCATTATTATTAATTAATATCTGTTTTTTGTTCGAAAATCTGTACCGAACCTTAAGTATGCGCCACGTTATTCTTCAGAACTTCAATAAACTATTTCTACCGACATCCAATAGACGAGCACAAACATTTTAAGTTTTGGTAATCATTTCGTGTCCTTAACTACATATACTCGCTGGACATTAGGCACATTATAACGAGGGCTCCTAAACAACCGGCAGAATTTTTTTTGTATGTAAGCCTACTCTTCGGATCATTATCGGAGCCCAAAAGCAAAACGCCGTCTAAATTAACTTAGGATGATTTAAAGAGGAGCCTGCATGGAGCCATTGCGGCATATCCGAATGAGCATTCTGGGGACGCCAAAATCACTCATTTAACGAGTCCCTGGGGCATAATTTTTTCATATATATTGAGAAGGGCTTTTTCTCCTGCTGATAGGCTGATGTACACCTCTGAGACTCGTTTCGGAGCCTACCTAGGAGGGTAAAGGTAAAGCGTTCCGTATTCCGTAAGTATCCTTAAAAGAAAAATTCGTGAGCGGTCAAATTGGGAGACTTTGATGACCAGTCGTAATCGACATGTAGCGATATAAAACGAACATGGAACATTTGGTATAACAAGCGCAAAGTGGGACATGATCCTCATAAAACGGAACGATCTCACTCTCTATTGAGTGTAGCTTTGAAGCTATTTTCGATAACTGAGCGGGTATTGCAGATATCTTACCCATAACAGATTACAAATAATCTTTAAAAATTGAAACTGGATTTATTTGCATTGCTTTAGGAGGACAGTGATGTAGAGATATTGGACAGAGATATAAAGTACTGTTAGATGCATATAAGTACAGGGATTGTGGATGGCGTACATTTTAAACGAATATTACACCTGTTTTAATTTAGTAAATGCGCCTTTACCAATGACACAACGGGCGCGGCGGAAGGCATTTGAGGATACTCTCCGGCACTGCCGGCAATATCCAGATGCGTATATTTCAGGGGGTGACACGACTCAATGCCGTGCTTATCTAGGCCAGTCACCTTAATCAAGAATGCAGCGGGCACCTGATGACCACGCGGTGTGCGCACCGATGGTGCGTTGTTCGATTGCACCAGATCCTCACCAGCCACCTTGCCAGCATTGAACTCGAAATCGGATGGACGCAGCACAGATACCTCGAAAGGTTCGCCATAAATTTGACCAGCTGCCTGCAGTTTGCAGGCATGACCCTCCTGAGCGGCCACGCTGTTGTCCACAATGATAGACTGGCCAACGCCAGCCGAGATCCAAGCATGTCCCGTAAGCGTTGCAATGGTAAACAGATGCGGATCGGGAAGGTTTTCGGCAACAGCGATTTCCTTCATGCGGCACAGCGCATCCGCCATGCACATTCGTCCCTCGGCATCAGTGTTGCCAATGCGCACACGTAATCCGGCCCGCGAGGTGATAACCTCATCGGAGACATAGCTTTCCTCGCCCACCGAGTTGCGTACCATACACAAGGCGGCAACCACATGAATATCCTCCGGCTTCATCTCATTGACCACCTGCATAAATCCAGCCACGGCAGCAGCTCCGCACTTATCGCGCGACATGCCAGCCATAACTCCACCGGCCTTGATGTCAGCACCGCCAGTGTCGTAAGTTACACCCTTGCCCACCAGCATTAGGGTCTTGCGTGCCGTCTTGGGCGGTTTGTACTCCAGGAAGATGATGCGTCCCCGATGGCGCTCCACCACATGGGCAGCACGATTGACCGCACCAAACAGAGGATACTCCTTATTTAGGGTTTCCACATCACTGATCACATTCACCTTGAGAGAAGGCCACAGTTTTTTAATGTATGTCTCCACCTCAATGGGTGTCATCCGCTCGGGATCACCAACACCAATGTCGCGGGCTATAAAACGACCGGATTCCAATATCATGGCATCGCGGATAATGTCCTCGGCATTGGGATCATCAATCTGAACACTTAAAGTGGGTAAAAGGCTTTTCATTTCCGGATTGGCCTCACGTAGTTGAATGGGCTAAGGGAAGAGCTGAATGAGATACCGATTTTATTTCATATTGACTATACATACCACATAGAGCTCCTCTAAGGCGCCCAGCACGGTGCAAAGTTCCGCCTGGGGAAAACGCTTATTTTTGGGCACTACCAGCAATGGTGTATGGAAGCCAGCCTGAAAGGAAATATACAGATATGAATTAGCCATGGTGACGATATTTTAAAATATATGTGTTTGTAGTCGGTCTGTGTTCGGTCCCTGAAATCATCAGGCATTATAGTCAATATACTTACAGTTAAGATATGATACTGCCAATTTTAATTAAGATTGGATAGAAAATAAGAGATTATCCGACCCAATTAAGTTACTAGAAGTCACACAGAGGTCAAAATGCGAATGTTAAAAAATCTCTTAACAATTTTCACGCTACAGCGTCGATAATTCCGAAGAAGTTTTGAACGAGCAGAGCTACTAAACCTGATTACTGTACCATGATTTCAGAAATCGCCAGAAAGCGAGTCTTTTGGTAAAAATTATACGTAAGACCGTCAAAAATCGCAAAGTCGTTACGAAAAATGACTAAAAATGAGTTCGTAAACAAGCCTTATAAGCTGCAAAAAGTTAAACTGTAGAATGCATGTCGATAAAGAGAACGATCTAGCCCCCGGAATCCACGCAGTTTCACCAGATCTTATTCCAATGGACAACAGTGTTTTGTCGAAAAGCTATTTTGAAAACCATAGAATAAACCGTAACCGAAACCTTAAGTTTAAATCGCTTTTTAACCGCAAAATGGTTTTTGGAGCTTTCCGAACCGCGGTTTCGGTTAATGTTAAATGTTAAAATCCACCCTAAAGAGTATAGCTGTACCATAAATGTATATCTATAAACATATGTATAACCAAATTTTATGATGAATTTCTTATAGATCATTCACGCACAGCCTAAATCGTTTGAGCTAGAAATTGTGGTTCAGGTTTGATTCACATTTTTCAAAAATCCCGGAGATTCCGGTTTGCAGCCCTGCTTGTAAACTTAGAACGTTTTTTTTCGAGGTAAGGTTTATTATATTTAATTTACATTCTTTGTAACAACTTTTCATTGAAAGAAGTACGAAAAGAAATGTACAATACAAAAAATGACAAGTCTTTGATTTTAATGGATTTTACAAATTTACCGGTTCATACCGGTACATCAAAATAAAAATCCGAATACCGAAATAATCAAGAACCTAAACAGAAACTTTTAACGAAACATAAGTTTAGGTACCATAACCGGAACAAATTCATTAGAAATTCTAGAATTTAATGTGAAACTTTTAAATGTGGAAAAAACACTTTTCGATACTAATTTGAAGCCAAATTCTATTACTAAGTAAAAAATAATAATTTCATAATATTTTATACTAAACACTGTAACCGAAAAAGGTTAATAACCGTTACCCGTTACGTATTCCATTACAGTAATCGGAATAAAGCGATCGTCCAAAACAGTTGCAAAACGCTACTAAACTACTAACTAGTTAGTCAAAAAGTATTAATACAAAATATGTGTCTGCGTTATTTATAGTCACCCTGTATCAGAACCAACTCTCCTGAACCAGGGAATCAAACCGAATCGAATTTCGGTTCCGGTGTTTCGGTAAAAGGTTCTGTTAGGTTCTAGTTTATTTCGGTAATCGGTTCCGTATCGGTACCTTGGTTTTTATTTCGGTATACCGGTATTTACCGGTATGTACCGGTATAATTTAAAAATCCTTTAAGCCGAAGATATAACAGAACGGGTAGCAGCCTGCACAACGGAATGTAGTTATAAAGAAGGAAAAATAAACAGAATAAACTTTACCCCGGAAAACAGATGTCCTAATAATACTTATTTAACTGGAAAAGCAAGAAGAACTTTGATTTCTGATGTAATGAAGATAAATTTACCGATCATAAATTAACCCCGCAGGTTAAGCCCATTTGGTCCAATTATTAACTCGATTACATTGTAAATGCAAAAAAAGGAAAGTCCCAAAACTAGCTTTAACGTTTACTGTGTTGAATAAAGGATCATTTAATAATATTTGGAAATTATTTAACTCAAATTGATGAATTGTAATATACATATACCAGATGGTCCCTCAAACTAAAATTTGTAACATTGTTGTCAATCTAACAGAAGGGTTAAGTACATTTTAATAATTTTGTAAGCGGGTTACCCTGAGGAAATCCCTGATTGAAGCAATAAAACTGAAATAACAAAAAAAAAACTCGGAACCGATAGTGTACCGGTACAATGTTTCGGTTCTTTTCGGTCATTTTGGTTCCAAAAATAAAGGTTCTGAAATACCGGTTCTCAAAAATAAATAATAACGGTTCCGGTTCTGGTTCTGAGTTTTAACCGGTTCTTTTCGGTATACGGATCCGGTTCGGATTCCGGTTGGACACCCTGTCCTGAACTATTGTTAAGTATTTTGCCCACCATCTTCCAACTTACCTTAATGGCCTTCTGTATGGATTCCTTGGCAGCCTTCTGATAGCTACGCACATCATCATAGTCGGTCAACTCGGCAACTGGGGCATAAATCACGGGTAAGCCCACCGAAGGAGCTCGGAAGCAAGAGATACTGCTATCGAATGACTTATTATAGGAGCGATGTTCATCGAAAGTCTCCCTCAATTCCTCCGGCAGGGTAGCCCGATCAATTATACAAAGAACATCGCTGCCGGTTCTCATCATGACTCTGTTCAGTCTCAGACTGCATGGCAATACTCTAGAGAAGAGGACAAAAGGGCGAATAAATATTCTGGTGTAACCTGACAAATGGCAAATTAATTGGAATTGCAATTTGATCACGTCGCCAAGTCAGCAATTTGCGTTCCCTAATTGCTTTTGTGTTTTGTTTTAAATTAAGTGTTCAATGGACACACTGGCGCATAGATTATCTTAGCATTGAGTAAGATTAAATACTAGCGATAAGATTGACTAATGGCAATACCAATTGATGTATTGCTTAACTCGGTGGGTTGGCGATAAAGTCAATAATAGTCAACCAACCGCCCCATTATGGTACTTACTTTTCGATACCCATCATGAAGGAGGACGTGGGAATCACACACAACTGTAGCGAACGGCAAATGAAGCTTCACTGAGCGGCAAACCCACAGTTGAGATTATTATATTGCCACACACAATGCAGCCGGGAACAGGAATGGGGGGTCTGGGTCTGGAACCAAGCGATAAGACGTCAAAATGTTGATAAATTTTGTAGCAGAGGCACACAATTGGCAATGTTATGCTGGACGCTATATATATATACATACACGGATAGCCGGGGAGCGACGTTTATTGTTATTTTGTTTATATTGTTTCACCATACACAGACACATACATATGTAGCACGGCGTATGAATAATCGTTCGAATGTTACACTTGTAATTGGAGAATATGGATATATATGTAGAAGGGCGACAACAACAACTAGCGCAAAGTCTACTCACGTCTATAACACGGGAATCGTAGAGGTTTCTTTTTGCTAGTCACGTTCAAAGTGGAAATTGGACAAATTGGAAGTGCGAAAGAGCCGGCTAATGCAACAGCTGTGAGCTTTCAAATGCCTAGTGGACAGCTGTTAGACCGCGTTGCCAACTATTTTGACTATGTTGAATTGACATGGGCGGTTCAATTTGAATGCGAGTATTAAGGAGTCAAATGAAACAAAACTACTTGTAAATAAGCCATTTGATTAAGGGGGTGTTCTACCTTTGACGAGTGTTTTATGAGTGTTTTAAAAAAAAAAATCAGGAGGGAAAACCATAAGAGTTTTTTCAATTTGGTTTTTTGTGTTGTGTTATTAATTAATTAAATAGAAAAAAAAAAAAAATGTAGGATTTCGAGGGATGTTCAAAAAGTTATTGGCCATGATTATGGGACTCCAGGTTATCGGAATTGAAAACGGTAAATGAGGTTATAATCAGAATTCATGTAATTTTGGCCCGTACCTTAATCATAAATTTGTTTACCCTTGCAGAGGGTATATTAAAATTGTCACGATGTTTGTAACGCATAGAAGGAAGCATTTCCGACCACATAAAGTATATATATTCTTGATCAGCATGACGAGCTGAGTTCATTTCCGTTTGTCCGTCCGTCCGTCTGTCCGTCTGTTTCTATGCTATCTCCTCCCTCAGTTTTAAAGCTATCTTGACCAAACTTTGCAAAATGCCTTTAAATACAAATAAGCTGCACATTTGTCGGAATCGGCAGGATCGGACTATATTATATAGCTGCCATAGGAACGATCGGTCCAAAAACTAGTTCTAGTGAGAAAAACTTTTTTGTTTTCCATCGTAGCGTCACCAATCGTGGTATATATTAGTTTTATATGCTTCCACACAATTCTGAAAAAAATTATTAAAATCGGATGACTATATCATATAGCTGCCATATAAATGGTCGGTCCAAAAACTAGTTCTAGTGAGAAATACTTTTTTGTTTTCCATTGTAGCGTCACCAATCGTGGTATATATAAGTTTTATATGCTTCCACACAATTCGTAAAAAATTGATCAAAATCGGATGACTATAGCAAATAGCTGCCATCGGAACGATCGGTCTAAAAACTAGTTCTAATGACAAAATTTTTTTTGTTATCAATGGTAGCGCCTTTTACAAACTGCAAGGGTATTTAAAACATCGGCGGTTTTCGAATTTTTTTTCTGTTGTTTAGTATAAAAAAATAGTAAAAAAATTTTAATCTTCATGATTGAGGTACGGGCCAGAATTACATCAATTCTGCGTCGATTGCAATATGGCTGATCAAAATCGGTTCAGTAGAACTGGCCCATTCATGGCTACCAGGTCAAAAAACGTGGTTTCGAGAAAAACACGGTTAAAGTTTTGAGCAACGTTGAAAATACTTACGTTAGCAAGAACATTCCTCCACTAAAATGGATATATCTGCTAAACTATTTCGAATATTTGAAAATGTTATAAAGGGGCTGAAAAGGGAATGTTCAAGCTATAATAAGGCAAAACAAAAAAAATTGAAAAAAAAAATTTCAAAGGTAGAAGACCCCCTTAAGGATAGAAAGTAGAATCTGAAAACAGGTTCAAACGGCTTGCAAGCTTCCAATCTGTGGGAGATTTAAGCCTCTAGCTCTTTTGGACAGCTGCTTCTCTATGACATTCTACATTGTTACAGAGCAAACAAAAAACTAACAAACGATTTCGAATCTCATCGCTTTTATTCATCATTAATATATTTCTGTATGTCCTTTATCAGCTGGGGCAATTGTTTAGCCTCCAAGGCCAGCAGCTTTCTATATGGTGTCAATACGGCATCACCTTCCAACCAATCGCCCGACATGCCCGAATCGCATTCCCCGGCCACCGAAAACTCAAACGAAAACTTGGCACGCTCTGACAGCAGCTCATCCTCAGCATTGGTATAATTGTCCTCGACAGGTTTGCCCTTTTTAGCCTCTTTGCGATAAAATTTGACCAGCAGCAGCAAAGTGCCGAAATCAAATTTCATTTTCTTGACCTTGGCGGCATCAATTTCCTGCTGCAGATTCTGTAACAGCGGCACCGAGATCTGTGCGGGTATGTTGATGAAACGTTCGTTGATCAGAAAACCCACATGAGGCGGTTCACTTTTGTCCAGCAGTTCGCTCAACTGTTGCTGCACTTGCTCGGTGGCATGCGACTGGGCGCGTTCGAGTAGATAAGTGCGCAATTGGCTGAGGCAGGGTTGATCCTTTTTGGCCGTTAGATTCAGTACAGAGGTTATGCCAAAAATGGTGCCATCCTCCACCATGTTCTCATCATCGGTTTCGCTTTCAGCGCCGTCTTCGTCGCATTGACAGATGACACTGCCCACATAGTTTTGCGCTGTTCGAAGTGGAAAGATGTAAATAGAGTCATTTGCATGCAATTGGCTTAATCTCCTACCTATGAGCAGGTCGGCCATTTGTGGGCAATTGATGTGGGCGCGTAAAAATAGTCGCTGCAGCAGCTGTGAAATGCCCTGAGCATCGGGATCCACGGGAGCACGACCCTCGAAATCAATTTGCACCTCCTAAATGAGAAATAAATGTTTACATTTGAAATGTAGGCAAATTGTTGTTGCTTTTTGGGTCGCACCTCGTTTCCTTTGTAGGCATCTGGATGTGTTCCTTCTTCATCGTCATCATCATCATCACTGGAACTGGTATCTTCATTTTTATCCACTTCCATGGTATTCAGATTTTTGCGCTTGCTGGCAGACATTTTAATTGATTTTCAAGTTGAAAATTTTCAAGTTTTCGGCGTGCTAACAAAACTCAAACAGCTGATTTGCTCACACACACGTGTTGCATAGCGTTGCCCACCTATGAAAAGCGCTCTGTTAACTAACAGGGCACTGCTGTCAAACCAGTGCTGCCAGTTCGCTTAGGGTTTGTTTTGAATTACTAAACACAAAACAAACCGATTTGCTGGATTTATTTCACATTTGTATAAAAAAAAAACAGTTGTCATGCCAATTTCAAGTGCTTTGCTCCTCTTTGCTGATCCTTACATGCTCCTCATACTGCTCCTGCGTTAACAAATTTGCACGCATTTCATCGCAATTCTCAATCTTGGGCAGCAAAATGGCAAAGTAACCTGCCCCCTCGGGCAGCTCTTCCATTACCTTAGAATCGGAGGCAAGTGCCGTATTCACCTCCACCAGTTTGCCACGTATGCAGCTAGGTATTTTGTATGTTTCACCCGTCCTGGTGGTGAGCAGCGCCAGCGTCGAATCTGCCTGCAGTATCATGCCGCCCTTTTTGCCCTTACCCTTAACCTTATTCTGACTGCGATCCACATTGCCCACATCGAAATTGATGCCGGCAATGCCTTGGGCATAGGCGGGATGTGAAGGCGCCAGGCCAATCAGGCAAATGCGATTGGAGTGATAGAGCACCTGATATGGGACATTGGCTTTCAGGTAGTAATAGCGTGTAAAGAATCGATCCACTACACTGGGATAGCCGGGATCGTAGCTGTCGGTGATCGGATTAACTGGTTGGCCACAAATCAGCTGCTCCTCGTGCTTGAAATAGTAGCGCTCCAGGGGATCCTCTGTGGCCATGGCACTTAATTGGTCTCTGCCTCTCCCAGCAGTTTCTCCTTAATCTTGGCCTGACGTTCTCGGGCCTTGGCACGATTGGCAGCCGAGCGGGCTATGCGTTCTCCCTTGAGGCACTTGACCACCTTGTCGTCTATGGAGTTGCAAACGCCAATGAATTTGGCAAAAGCGTGCTAAGGGTTAAGATGTGGGTAAAATGTATGAAAACCGCTCTGCATTGTTAATCTTGGTGGGTCACTTACATTCGAGTGGCAGGCTTGGAGCTCCTCAATCAGTTTATTGCAAGCAGGTGTATGCAAATGGGAGGACAAGTCCGTATGCATCTTCTGCTCTTGTTTGCGGCTCGAATTATAATTTCCACTGTTGTCAAATTGTTAGATAATGTTTATCGTCTATCGATTCACCCCAGCTGACTTGACAGCTGCACAAAAAATACCAAAGAAAACGCTAAAAAGCAACGGTTACTATTTGAATTTGAAACGAGAGCTGCTTTATATCAGAGACCGTAAATATTGTTTATAATTATTCTTATGATAAAGTGAAGCACATCAAAATATTTTTCGCCATGATTTAAATTTTTTATATATTTTGAGATTTTGCTTAATGGAAAATTAGAATTTTTCGAATTTGTATTGTTGACAAACACAGTTTTGTTCTCTGAAATGACTGACATGGCCTTTTTAAATGTTATTCGCTTAAAATTATATTTTTATACCAAGCCGCGCTCACAAAAAGTAAAATTTAGTTTTTTTAAGTTTAGTTCTAGTTAAATTAAATTTTTTTTTCAAAGCATTCATCAATAATATTCAACAAATATAGTATATCTAGTAAATACACAGCTTCCGATTCTGGAATGGTTTAAACATGATTTAAAAAAGTCGGCTGAGACTAACAAAATACTAAGCAAATTGGTTGAATTTGAGTAGCTGTTGTATTCTTTGTTATAGTCTTTGATTTTGAACTCTTCTGATAGCTCTTCATTTTGGCAGTTGTCTAAAACCGTTATTAACCCCGAGGCCTACTCCGCAATTTGAAAAAAACTTATATCTTCCACAATTTTGTGGTTAGATTGTATTGTGGTTAGATTGTATTGATTGGACCTTCTAGAGATTTATACTACTCATCATTTTTAATCGATTTACCGTACATCATTTCCCGATCAGATGAACGCTATTAGAGTTGAATTGATTCAAATAAGGCTGACAAGATCCAAAGGCCATAAATTAAACAAGGAACAGTAGGCCAGAAATCTACCATCACTCCATGAGCAAAGTAATAGAATCAGTTCAGAATTTAAAGGACAGATTCGTCTTATAATAAGTTTCCCATTAAAAATTAGTTTTTTTGCATTTATATAAAATGTTTTTGCCCATTTGTTTGAATTTATGCAGACAAACTAATTGGTCCCTGATTTAGCTGTGGGAATAAAAGTGGTACAAACACATATACAAAGCTAGCTGTAAAGCGGTTTGTTTGCTTGTGACAGACTTTGCACTTAGCTGGTTTTGGGCTTCCCAACCAGTTATGGTTAGAAAACTGTTGCTAATCTGAAGTCCGTTAGGCAAAGGCTACTGAAGATGAAGGTGGAACCTTTTGAAACCGCTGTATAGTCATCCAGCCTCTTTTGTGGCATTGTGTGTTCTGTTTCTATAGTTATGCCGTAACATAACCTCTATGACATTGAGCCGGCTAAAACGTGAAAATTAAAAGGTCGTTGGAACAGTAAAGATATAAATTTTTGAATACATTTTTTTTTGTTAAAAAATTAATAGCTTTTGTTCAACAAAAATATTTTAGCCCTTTCAAGAGGGCGTGACATATCCACATTTTCTAGAATGTGTCTTTAATGTTCACTTAAAGTTTCAGATTGATATTATGTGTAATTCAGAAGTTAAACATTTTTGCCAAATTTATTTTGAAAACGGGCCACACTACAACAAAAGAACCGAAACTGTACCTCTACAATGTTCCAAGAATACCGATTATTGGATACCGATATTTTCGTGCTTTCTCGTGCCGTGTGTGTGTGGCACGTATAAAAACCCACCATTAAATAAATTTTCACTGTGGGCAAAAGAAAAACGCAACTTCTCTTGGGGTTTTATGTTTTTTTTTTGTTTTTATTGATTTATGTATTTTTCCCGCTCTCACAGTTTGTTTTACATAAGTTCTCAGTGTGTGTAAAATTGCTTACGTTGACATATTAACATATTTAGCTTGATCTCACATGCGCTTAAGTCATTCTTGAATAAAATTATTAAAATTGTGTTTAAAATCGTCTTCACTGTTTGCTTTTATCAAAAAATGTCTTATCAACTACGACAACGCTAGGGTGTTTGCTCAAAACGAAAGAAAACAAGTTGTTTGTTTATGTGTTTGCTCCTAAAATCGCCAAAAACTGTAAAATTGTGCGCTGTTGTTGTCTACTTAATGAAGGGGGGTGGAGGATAAATATTCGGATGTTAGCCAATGGGGTAGAATGGGGTTGGTGGGTGTTAGATATCGTCGAAATGAAGGTTTACGTTAACAAATTGCCTACATGCAGTTCAAGTTAATAGTTAAAAAGCTGATCTACTCCCCTAAAAAGGCTCAGTGCTCTCTCTACTCGGTCTCAAAAATAAGTGTGATTGTGTTTATGTGTATAAGCTCTCATTTGTGCATTAGTTCCCTCTTATAAAGCTCTCAGTTCGGTTATGTATATAAATAATAATCGAAAAAAAATATGCTGCAACTCAGTTGAAAAAAATAAAAGATCTCTAAAGGCCAAAACAGGGGCGCGCAGCAACCGCAGCTATTAAAAATAATTAAACTCTCGCTCTCTCCCTCTCTCTCTTTCTGAAACAAAACATGGGCTCTCTTTGGTCTTTCGCTGTTGTTAACTATTCTCTCTGCTAAGTCGAGATTTACACGATGAAGTTTTTCAAAAAGCATAGTCAAGAAACATAGTGTTAAAGTTAACAGCTCTTAACTACTAACAAAAGCTCTTTTGAAAACTTAAAAAAAGTTTGTTTCACCGTGTAAATTCCGACAAAGGCCCTGTATGCTCCTCTCTCTCTCTCTCTTTCGCTCGCTTTTCCTTAGTCATTTTTCTAGTCTTTCGATGCAGTTCATACTCAATAGACGGTTACCGTTTGCCGATGTCACATTCTCTCTATCTCTCATTAAAACAAACTAAATGGCAGGTTTACTCCTCTAGCGGAGTCCGCAACTCAACTCGTCTTTTTCGGGTCAGCCTGAGTTGGTGGATTACCCTCGGGCTGATGT
Organism: Lordiphosa mommai; assembly: GCA_018904225.1. NCBI lineage: Eukaryota > Metazoa > Arthropoda > Insecta > Diptera > Drosophilidae > Lordiphosa > Lordiphosa mommai. The sequence continues at coordinate 917,637 of JAEIFT010000068.1, read as the reverse complement.
TGTTGCTGTGCCTCGATGCTGGCCAAGGCAGTTTCGGACATTTTCTTGTATTTGCCCGCTAGCTCGGGTAGTTCGTAGGCAATGGCCAAGTCCAGTTTGGTAATGGGACAGCCCCGGAAATAGGTGCATGTCTCCGTCAACTTCTTGAACTCGTACAATGGATTCAGACGGAAGAAGTCGCGATAGACCTCGGGATCGGGCAGATCGTAACGTGAGATGTTTGTAAGAGTGGAAAGACCCTCGTAGATGTGATAATTCTGTGGATGATCAATGATATCATCCGAGATACGCTTCTTGTTGCCAAAAAGCGTCTTATGATTGAAGTAGGTATTCAGATAGCAGTCCACCATCTTGGCATGATTGCGCACGCGGACCTATGAAAGGGAATATTATTAGAGTGAACCGGTGAGTACGTTAAAGCTCTTACGGCAAAGCGACGCGCACTAGCAATCTTGTGCTCGATACGCTTGTCTATGGCGGTGCGCAGATCACGCAAAAAGGCACGCTCCTGGGCCAGCAGCAAACGCGCCGGAGCACCATCCTGATACGGATGCGTCCATAGCGAAGTGGTGTACATGAGTGGTGGCTGCGCTGACGACATCAACGGTGAGATGTTCCAAATGAGTGCACCCTGCACGCGCAATAGCTCCTCAGGCTTGACGGTGTCCGCCTTGTTGAGTATAATGCGCGTCTGGTACTCGCGCCCCTTCAGCTGATCGAGTATGGCCTCCGTTTCGGGGCCCACATCCAACTTGGCTGGGTCGTAGACCAGAAAGATGATGTCGGCCCGATCGATGAACCACTGGCAGGCATCGTTGAAGGGAAAGACGCGAGAGACCTGCTTGCGCACTTCAAGAATGCCGGGTATCTCGACGATGTTGACCTAAAAAAGGTATACGGCAAATTTAGTAGAGCGCTTTGGCTATTTTCGCAGCGGCTAAAATTATTTCTGCATTAATTTTTTAATATCAAAATTAATGCAGAAATGTGTGCCGGGCAAATTGCCAGCACATTGCAGCATCTCGAAAACAGTGTTTCCCAATCGCGCGAAATGACCTGCCAAAAAGCTAAATATCTGGGAGACAAGTAAATGCACTTAATAACAACTAGCTAGAAAATACTTGGCATACCTTTTCGAGCAGCTTGCTCTTCATCTTCAGACCCCTTAGACGCTCCTCCAGACCCTGACCGAACTTCTGCAGGCCAGAGAATGTATAGTCGGCGGCCAGTTGGGTGCCATCCAGAACCTCCGTCTCATTGCCCCACATCAGTATGTTGAAGTAGGCCGGAGAGGGTTCCGCTCCTTGATTGAAACAAATATGAAGCATGTCTACCCAAGTTTGAGATAAAAGTAAAAGACTTACCTGTTCTCAGTGAGTCGGGTGTGTATTCGTTGTCGGTCAAATAGTTGAGTATGGAGGACTTGCCACCTGACCAAGGTCCCATGAACAGTATCAAAGGTTTGGAGAAGATTTCAGGATCGCTAAAGTGGCGATTGCTGAGATCGCGGTACTTGTACATTGTCTCCAGTGGCTTAACGGCGTTCTCGTAGATGCGTTTAATGTCGCGCAGAATAATCTCGGCCACATTGTCGGTGGCTTTTTCACGAGCATTGAACTCCTCGTCCAATTGCAAAAGCTCCGTGATATGCTGACGACTTCGACGATTCTGTGGAATATGACCTTCCTAAGAAGACAACAGGAATTAATAGTTGGGATACTTAAATGAATGAGATAAAAGCAAGGACCCACCCAAAGTAATTCATCCTCTGGCTTAGTGTCGTCTTCCTCTTCTTCAACAGCCTGCTCAGCTGCGTCTGCCTGAGGTTCCGCATGAACCTCTTCAGCTACCACGGCATCCTCTTGGACTGCTGCTGGAGCTGGCACCTCCACCTCTTCGGCTACGGCTTCTTCTTCTTCTGCAGAGTCCTCTTTAGCAATAACCTGCTGTTCCTCCTCTTCGGCGGAAACTTGCTCAGCAGACTGCTCTTCTTCTTTCACTTCTTCTTGGACTAAAGACTCTGGCTTTTCCTCTTCCTTTTCTGGCTCTTCTTCCTCCGGTTCTTCCTCAGCTACAGCCTCAGGCTCGGGTTCAGCTTCAACTTCGGCAGATTCCTCCTTGACAATTTCTTCTTCAATGGGGAATTCATCTGCAGGACTGGGGGGTGCCTCCTTATCTAAAACTGGCGCTGCATCCACCTCACGCTTGCTGCGCTTCTTAGCTTTTTGCTTAACATCGTCGTCGTCGTCATCATCATCGCCGTTTTCCTGGCTGTCATCATCATCGTGTTCATTTGGAACTCCGTCGCCATCCACATCATTGTCATGTTCATTTAAAATGCCATCTCCATCCAAATCGTTGTCCTTGTCGTTTGGCACACCGTCTCCATCGAGATCTTCGTCTTCTGCAAGGCGGAAAATAATAAATAAGTAAACCTGCGAATGAATATTTCAATTAAATTACCATGGTTTTCCTTGCCATCACCATCTATATCCTCATCCTTCTCGTTTCTAACACCGTCTCCATCAATGTCATCGTCCTCTGTATGTAGAATTTTCAAGAAGTTATTATATAGAAGCTTTGATTCAACATTATACCATGATTGGCTTTTCCATCCCCATCCAAATCCTCATCATCGTCATTGTGAACGCCGTCACCATCAAGATCATCGTCCTCTGTAAGGATTTATAAGGATACTAAAGTTGTTCGCGGGCTATGTACGATTACTTACCGTGATTGGCTTTGCCATCTCCATCCAAATCCTCATCTTCGTCATTGGGAACGCCATCACCATCCAAATCATCGTCCTCTAGTAAGGGAAAATAAATGGGGTTAAAACAGGGCTTCAATCTGCTCCCATAGTTAACTGTAAATTACTTATAGATACAGTTAAAGTACACCAAATATTTGCTGAAGTAAAAAAAGTGTGACCAATCAAATGTCTTTAAGAATATAAAAAAAAAATTGAGAAATTTAAGGGGAATGCTTTAACTATTTAGAAAATTGAATACACTGAATATGTGCTGATTCTTTGCAGTAAAAAAGTGTGACCAATAAAATGTCTTTATCGAGGAAATAAAATAAAAAAAAATTAGGGTTAAGAGGGAAAGGATTGAAAAAAATAAAAAATCAAGGCATGTACTTTCACTATTTTGATTCGGAAAACAAATTAAAGAATAAAACATACCGTGATTTGGAGTACCATCTCCGTCAAGATCATCATCCTCTACATAAGTAAATAAAAATGTATCTAAGTTGTCTCGCCACTTTTGTCTACCAATCACTTACCATGGTTAACCTTGCCATCGCCATCGATGTCTTCATCCTCGTCATTTGGTAAACCATCGCCATCGATGTCCTCATCCTTAGAGTTTGGCACACCATCGCCATCTAAATCGTCATCATCCTCGTTCGCAATTCCGTCTCCGTCAATATCATCATCCTGATCGTTTGGAATTCCGTCTCCATCCATATCATCGTCCTTATCGTTTGGAATTCCGTCCCCATCAATATCATCATCCTCGTCATCAGGAATGCCGTCGCCATCTAGGTCGTTTGCGCTTCTCGCATCCTCTGTGGAATCCAATTCGACAGTTTCAATTTCTACAGTATCTTTTTCATCAATATCAAGCCCACCATCATCATCGTCGTCGTCGTCATCGTCATGGTCCCTTCCCCTACGAGGCTGATCGGATTGCAATTCACCATCTGCATAAGTGAGTTACACTTTAAATTAGACCTTGGAACATTTAATGCCTCCTTACCAGTTTTCAGTTCATGTATGGCCTTTTCAATGTAGGGTCGACATTCAGATTCGCTTGGTCCGACATCGGCATTGACAAACCCAACTGCAGCAAAAGATGACAGTTTAATTTGAATTGTATTTTAAGAAGAAGCCCTAGACCCTAGTGTGTCGTATGTTAACACCGAGGTCATTTTATCTGTTCAAACTTGACATTATTTATGGTACACACAGACACACACATACTTTTGAAATATGTTCGCCGATTTATGAATTTTATTTTTAAAAATGCCTGCTTATGTATGTGTGAATGGGTATACCGTTTTTGTTGGCTGCTCGCCCACTTCTTCCTTACTTCATTATCTATTTCTTAGCCCCATTGTCCAAACGTAGGCGTATCCGTCATATGCATATGCTTTTACTTTTCAGTATGGACTAAGGTCGCGGCTAAGAAAAATGATTGACAGATTTTTTCTGAGGCCGTTTGCTAATTACTTTTGTCGAGGACACAGAAGGATCTAGAAATGTGGAAACACTCAGGGGAAAAAACGCCTGTCAAAAATCGAAGAAAGTAATAACGGTTTGTTTTTTAAATTTTTTCAGTATGTTTCAGGCACGTAGTTAGTTTTTTTTACTTCGGGAGCGGCTAAGCTTAATTTTTGACAATAAAATCTATGAATTTTTAAACTTTAATTCGAGTAGAAAAATAACATTTAGCAGCCAACTTGTTTTTATAACCTAACCGATTTTTTGAAGGGGAAAAAAAACTCAGCAAGCCTAGATAGTTTGAAGTTTGGTAAGGGGCTCAGCCCCTTCCATAGCTACGTGCCCCTTTAATTACGTATGAATCTTTTTCAAATCGACCCTTGACAGTGGCGTACGCAGAGGAGTTTTCGAGAATATAAATAAACTTATTTACTTACTAAGAAAGTAGCGACTAATTTAAAATTTGTTATACCACCCCGTGGACTCTTGATATTACTAATATAAAAACAAAAATTGTTGAAACATGAAAAGCTTGAAAATACACAAGCCAAAAAATTAGAAAAGTTTGGTTCGGTTTGTTAACAAGTGCTAGACAATGCATTTGAACACAAAATGTTTTGTATTAAGCACGTAAAAAACTTACAATTCCCAGCCAATTAAGTTTATTCCCGAATTATTTTTATTGGAAAGGAAACGATTTATAGAACACCTGGGTATAACAGAATATTGTTCCTTAAAACTGGTACTTCCTTCTTTTTTTTTATATAAAATTATGATGGATTTCTGACCCTTTTATAGTGTTTTGAAAACGTCGATTGTCTCATGTATCGATGATTTTCGATAGTTTGATTACTTTTTGTACAAAACACTCTAACCTCTCATAAAAGAAGTATTTTTTGGTTCTGCGTGCCCCAATTTAGCCGATCACTTTTGAGTCTTTTCAAAACGTTTTCAAAGACCACACACTACTATTACTAAAGTATACAATAAGACTTATAATAGGCCCAAGGATATGCGTAGGTAAATTAAGTGACATTTTGGTCGTAATTTTGAGAATTATTTCAATGAAACGCACTTAATCAATAGGTTTAGTATAGGTTCACTAAATCGATAGTTCCTGGATAGTACGTTCTGGGCCATTAAATCTAGTCAGCCCCATCTAAATTAATACAGTAAACTTATTTAAAAAAAATAAGGTTAAATAACAGATTTTAGGAGATTATTCCAATTACATTATGTGTTTAATTTATGTATTCCCGATATATTTTTTCAGATATTATTTTTTTTGGTACATATATATTTTTTATTTTTATACATTATTTTTTAAATTTGAGGGACTTTTGTGAAGATGTATTGGGATCAGTGTTGCCAATTTAGCCTTTTTCCGGACAGATCTAAATATTTTTTGAGGTCGAAAATTAAAAAATAATTCGTTTTGCCTGAGCCAGCATTTCCAGTTATTTGTAAAATTTTATTTGCTATTTTTAAGGGATTGTGTATTAAATTTGGCCAATTCTAAAAAAATTTTAACAGTCGATGCAGCCAATTTCCGGCATCAACAGTTGGCAACACTGATCGGGATTAATATTAGTTTTTGAAGGACTTATGTTTATAATTTGTTTCTTCTTATTTCATTTGATACCTATAAGCTTTTTTTTCAAGAATGTATTGTATTTGTTTTATGTATTTTGTGCACTTAAAAGAAGAATTTGTTTTTTTTTTTAAATATAACAGAATTGATTTAAGATTTTTTTCGAGAAGGAATTGAGATTGATTAATAAAAGTTAGATGGAAAATATTCGGATTCTTATTTGATGAATTGAGATATCTAAAGAATTTGTTTTTAAATGTATCGGGTTTGATTTAAGAAATTTTTCGAGGACTTAAAAAATTTAATGTTTTTTACGAGGATATATCAAATGTATTGGAATTAATTCTACAACGTAATTACTTTAGGTAAGCAAATTTTTGTTTCAAAAGCAAATGGCCTGCAATGAACTGAAAGAGTATGCAATATTCATATCCCTAAAACAGTCTAAAATCAAGAAATTTGGAAAATAAGATCGATTTTACTTGACTTTTATTTGCTATAAGTGTACGGAAACCAATTTGTGTCTTGTTTATGACATTCCCTAATTTTTAATACGTTTCCAATATGCCATATAGCTGTCGGCGGATAATTCGTGTGATTTATTTTCAAATAGTTTGGGGGGAAAGCTATTTAAGAAATTTCTCATTTCATTGCTAAATTCATCTAAATAGTATTATTTATACAAAATTTGTACGCTGCCTGGCCGCATATAGTGTTTATATGTTGGTGCAATCTATCCTATTTGCGCCATTTCTCAATTATTTGAATCTTTTTTGTGCAAACCAAACAAAATATTCAGAGACATTCACACACACTGGCACTCACATATATATATATATATAGAGAGAGAGATACTCGCTCAACACATCAAATAACTGAAAGAAAATTCTAAATTTAAAAATATTACAAACGATGACAACGAAGAGCAACCCAGCAGGCGATCGTTTGCGTTTTAGCCAAATAAATAGAAAAAAAATACTGCTAAAATGTCTCTGTGTGTGTGAGTCTGGGAAATATGTTGGATAGTATTTTCAAAGTGTCGTCCGCTGACGAAAATGTTTAAATTTATGTGTGTGTGCGAGTGTTCATATATATTTTAATATTTTTTCAGGTTTTCTTAGCTTTTTTTTTTGTTATAAAATTGCATAATGCCTTCCATTTTTATATAAGAGGAGGCCCTTCATCCACGCATATATACTCACCATTATTGGAGACGGCGATTAACGTTAGTCCCAGCAGGAACCAAATGGTTAGCCGCCCCATAATCAATCAAATCAACAATTAATCCTTGAGTTTCCCAGCGTGGTTAGCACGTTAGCCACGTCATAAATTCTCCTTTCTTTTTTCAAACTTTTCCGTAATTATTTATAATTAGGGAAAACACTTGCGCTCGTATTCTGCATATATATCCACTATATATATGCGCTCGTTTAAATGCACTGCATGAAAAATAAAGAGATAGAGAAGGTTTAGGGTTGAAAAATAGATCCTTCGATTTTTGAATATTTAATTATCACAATTTTTGTTGCACTTGTTCGTTTTTCACTTTGTAGCTCGTTTGGTTTAATTTCTTGTGGTTTGCCAGCCGCAATTTGCAATTTTAACCAACAATCGTCGGCTGGGTAATCCTTTGTGTCCCTTTCGACGATTGTCAGCTAAATAATTTTGCTTATTTCTGGCTCTGCCGTCGTCTGTGCACGTCGGGTGCGTGTCGTTTTTTGAATATGTATAGTATTTTCTGCAAGAAAATTGAATAGAAATTCTATTTTGCGTACACGAGTATACGAGACGATCTCTCCCGGTCCAAAACCAATTCGTAACTCAACATGCATATACCATGAATTTACCTTGTGACCGCGAAAATGATTTGCTTTTTGATATTTTTGTAGCAAATTTTGTCAAAAGCACAGAGATGAGTGGGTTTTTAGTGAACATTGCCGGCGCTCTGCGTTTTGGGTGCCCCAGTGGCGTTTAGCCAGTGGACAGGCAAAGAGCGAACAAGCAGCAAGAGGATTAGGCAGTGGGAGATCGATTCCTCATGTATGCACTCTCCAAAGTACTTTCCTTTTGGAACCATGTATAATTTTACTCTAACAATTGGCTCATTCTGAAAACTTACTCATTATTTTCTTGAGCCAAAAAAAAAAAACAACAACTATTCTGGCGCTGCGCATCAGGGAAAGCAGTCATCTATATGCATATAGATACAGTTGTGTGTGTTTCTTCAAGAACTTGAGCAACATTTTGTTTGCTGAGCTGCGCGATTTGTTTCGTGTCACAAATGATTTAATTCTTGCATTCCCGCTCTCTGCCGCCTTTTTTCTATCTTCTGGCCTTTGAGGATCTTTTATACGAATTGAGATTACGAAAATAATATGTAAAATATTTATAACCAAATTTTCGGTTAGCATTTATCAACGCTCATTTGTACGGATGATTGCATGAACAGCTGTTTGAATTAAAAACCTTTTGAGAACGTAAATGTCCAGTGAGGAAATTGCCTATACTAATTTGGGATGTTTTTTTGTTATACAATTTTGAAGTTAGAACCTTGTGACTTCAAATATATTAACTTAGGCCTGATAAGATCGGTTGAAAAACACAGCAGTTTAAAAACAGGTAACGGGGGCCAGCGTCCCGACTGCGACGTCGTAAGCGTCGGCTGACTGTGTGTCTGTACAAATCAAGGGGACCTGGGTCGTCTTTAGGTCGGAAGCGATTTGTGGAAAACCTGGGTATATATGCGTATAAAACACACACAAAATCATGGGTACATGGTATTTCGTAGTCGGGGCACTCGACTCTTATTTGTTTTATTTTTTTTACATTTTTGCCACGCCCCGTGCCGCAATTCAAAAACACACCACTTCTTTCACAATTTTGTAGGTATTTGGATTTGGATCCATCAAGGTTGAAAACAATCAGATGAGCTATAAGAAAAAGAACATTCATAGCAACAACAAAACACAACGATTAAAGCTGAGACATGACAATCTAGTAGGCCCTTATGTTGTCTTGTTTTCATTGTGAATAGCTTGTCATTTGACATTCAAAACAAAACAACATAAAGGCCTACTAGATTATTATGTCTCATGCGTTAAACAGTGTGAACGCAGCCTTACGCTGCGTCGCTGCGCAAAGGGCATCATTTCACATAGTAAGTGTGGCGCCACATTTAAAAGTTGTCATTTAAATATTTAAGCAGATACAGATTATACTACAGTCGGGCTTGACCGTCTTTTTTTCGATAGTTTTTACTGTCCACACGAGAAAAATCCGCACAGTACCAAAATGAAATCCGTTGAAAGTCTTCGACGTTTGTTCTCAAATCATGAACATTGGGGTACGATTTTCATGAACATTTTGTTCTCACTTTGGATTTTTTGGGCTTGTTTCTGTTTGGGCATGTTTCATGAACATTTTGTTCTTATTTTTAAAAAAAAATTTGCTTAATTTAGTAACACAGCAATCATCGGGAAAGGTGTGATGGATGATATGATTGGTGTATAAAGCGCAGTTGCCACCCCCATCCACAACCACAAGTCTTACAACGGTTTTTGGGTTCCCTTCTCCGCTAATAGGGCGGCAGAAAGCGCTGAATAAATGCTCTCTCTCCTCCTCCTCTCCTCTCTGCTGTTCACGCGCACCCCAAAACCTTAACCAGAAAAGCTTATATTATATTCCCTCTTTGATTTATTTATTTCTTTTTGAAGAACAAAGTAAAATTATGAGTGTTAGTTATCTATTTGCTCCGTCTGGGATTCGATCTCGGGACCATTACCTTGCACTCAAACGCACAAACGGATCTGCATCTTAGCGCCCTGTACCATCGCACACTTTCGTTGCTACACAGAGAAAAAAAAGCTCAAGATCAATTTAATCTTTGCTGGTTAAAATGATCTTTTAAAAATATCAATTTTTCCATACTTAATATAAATAATTTATTAGACGTCTTTCCATAAATGTGTGCCTTGGCTGACTGCATTGAGACGTCACGCAAGGTCTCGAGTTCGATCCCCCAGACAAGTCAACGTTTTTTTTTTTTTTTTTATAGAAAAGATCGTATTGATATTTTTTATCATATCAAGTTAATCTTTGTCATATCGGAGTGAAATTGATATGAAAAAATGTGGAAATGACTGCCATTTCATATCAATTTTTTTCTCTGTGTACATGTCTAAGATGCTACTTATATTTGTTGTACGATGGTTGAGTTGAGTTCAAATTTCATGAACGGAGAAATAGAACGAAATCATGAACATTTGGTCATGATTTTAGAACGTCATATTTTTCTCTGTGTATAAATGGGTAAAAAAGGTACTTTTATGAACATTTATATTGTGATGCTTTCATCACTAGTGTGTTTCCTATTTCAAGGTTCCAAGGCGACGGCTCGCCTCGCCTCGCCACAGACAAGTGCAAAATGCTTATAGCCAGTGCGTTTCTTAGCATAATTAAAAATGGCAAATTATTATTGAAATGTGGCAGGTTATGGAACAAGGCGATGCATGCGAATATAGTGAACGTTCTTGTGGATAATAAATTTTCCGCAGCTTTTCATTTGTCGTTTTTACGTCATAATATTTTTAATGTAATTCATAAACGAGCTGTTTAAAATTAATATTTATTTTTATCTCTTTTCTGATGATATCATGAAGTTCTAAAAATCTATATAAATATACTTAAATAAACTAATAAATAAGGCGGATTTCTTCTCTTATTAATGGGCCTCGTTGCCATGCTCCATCTTCTTAATTCTGGTGCAGTAATAACGATCACTATTTTCGATCCAATCACAAACATTCAGTACGGTATGAAAGGCGGTGCCCTCTTTGCACTCAAATTCGACAGGCTTGCCATACACACAACGGAAGTACTAAGAAATATCGATAAATGGGTTATGAATTCTTTGAAAGTTTATAACTGTCGACTTACCTTTCGGCAATTTGGATGGGGCACAAAATCGCGATTGGTACAATCAATTTCGCTGGGATCAAACTGCGGCTCGGCTGGCTTTTCGGGCTCATCGGGCTCTTCTGTGGTTTTTTCCGGTGCCGGCGTAGTTGTTGTCGTTGTTGTGGTCTTCTTGGGCTTTTTGGGCTTCTGTGGAAAGATAAGAATATAAGAACCAACTTAATTTGAGAGAAGAAACGAGTCCAACACGAATTACATATTGTTAACATGCACGTTCAAAAATTGCCACAAACACGACGGCACGATTCCAATGGTAATCACAAGTTCTATAGCTAGCCCAAAAAAAAAACCCAATTCAAATACGATTAAAGTCAATTTGTAGAATACATGGGAATATTATATTTTGTACTTAGTTGTTTTTTTCGTAAAATTCGATCCAGCCCCGACCGTCCTAAATCTATTTCTATTCGCTAACAAATTCAATTCTTTTCAAATGTATCCCCAAGTAAAGAGCCTAAATTCAACGATCGACCTTATCCTTCTTTGTTTGTTTTGGAACTATGTATTAAGTTTTTCTGATAAGTGGGATTCCTGAGACTGACTTAGATTTGATTTATAAACAACATTTTGACAAACAAAACGTGCAGGGTTCCCAGGAAAAGAAAAAACTAGGGGCACACTAAAAGATTTAACGAAATCAGCCACAAAGCTGATTAAGATTTGATAATGTTTTAGTTGCTGGTGTGGTATTAGCTTTCAATCTGCCGTCATTTCAATACACATAGCTCACAGTTATCCTTGAATGTTGTATGTCACAGATTCTTTCACAATTTCCTCTTCCTTAAGATCTGCCATTCTCAATCAGTTGTTAGATCAGCCGTTCAGTTCTGGGCCAGTTTGTAGCATTGCTTAAATTTGATTCGAGATTTATCGAAAATTTGGAAAAAAAAAAAATTATTACTAAACCATCCAGTAAATCTGGATTCCTTAAAAAATTTAGTTATACTGAATTACCCTGCCTTTTAGATCGATTTTGCAACGTTCCGATTTCGATCCCTAGTTTTGAAATAATTCCCCTTTCTACTGTCTTATGTGCTCTAGTTACTCTACTTCTTACCCACCTTTGTCGTTGATTTCTTGGTGGTGCTGCCCACGCTGGTCACTGGCGCTGATGTTGTGCTCACTGGCATTGATGTTGGTTTTGGCTTTGGTTTCGGTTTTCGTGTCGTCGTTGGCGTCATCACCTCTGACTGCACAAGTGCACCCTCATCCGGATTGGGCGGTGTGGCGGGAGGTTTCGCCCACTCGGGCTGCAAATATAAAACAAAATTTCATTGGCTTGTGTCCAGAATCTGGCCCTGGGCCCACTTACTCTCGGCGTTGTCTCACGCGTTGGCTCTGGCACCCGATAGTCTCTCATATTATCGTACAGAATTTGCATTAGGCCATTTTTCGAACCGCACAGTCCATGGAAATCGTCCATATCTATGGCCCAGGTCATGGCGCCGGCATAACCCTTTTCCTTGATAAAATCCATTTTAATCTGCACCGAGGCCTCGTTCTCATAGCCCACCCATTGGGTGTCCTTGTAGGTAAACGGCACCATGCCTGCATCATCCCATTCCACAGTCCAACCCTTGGATTTGTCCATCACCTCTGTGCATATCTCATAATAGGCCAAAAAGCCGCTGGCATTGGTATAGGGTCCTGGCGCACCGCCACCCGCCTCCTTGTTGATGTAGGTGCCCATGTTGTAGTTCTTGTTTGAATTGCTCAACGTGAAGGTGCGTCCGTAAAAGGGGATGCCAACCACCAATTTGTTTGCCGGGCAACCCATCTCCTCCCACAGTGCCAGTCCGTCATTCTTGAATGGTAATGCTAATTAGATTGGCACACACAGAGGTGACGCTTGGGTTGAGTTGCTCACTAAACTGAACAATTGCCAATTTTTGTTCAGTTGTTCACATACTTTTTCTTCTCCATTCAGTTGAAAAATGAACAACAGATCAGCTTTACCCATCGACACTTTGTACTTACCACATTAAGTCGCTCATAGGCGTATTGATCGTGCTTGCGCTTATACAAAGGACTATGTACATCCGCAAATCCTGCCCAGTTTCCACGCAGATCATATGTCATGGCATGAATGGCATCTAGCAATCTATTAAAGTTTCACACTTTATCAACAACTTCTCTTAATTCTATATCATTAAACTTACTCGCACAATTCGGGCACATGATAGCCCTCCTGCAGCCTAAACTTGGCCACTGGCACCGCCATGGTAATCTCCCAACCTTGCCCCTCACGATCGAATGCCCGTCGCAGTTCCTGCACAAAGTACAGAAACTTATCCTTATCCCCAAAAGTGCCTCCACGATCGGTGGCTCCCGGGTACTCCCAGTCTAGATCGAAGCCATCAAAGTTGTACTGCTTCATGAACTTGACAATGCTGCGTATAAAGCTCTGTCGGCGTTCACGCACCGCCGACATTTGCGAGTATTTGGAACCACCCTCTGCCCAGCCGCCCACGGCAATTTGTAGCTTCAGATTGGGATGACTTTCACGCAGCTGGGTAAATTTCCTAAAACCCTCTTGATCCACATCCAATTCAGGATCAATGACCAGCACATCCCAGCTTTTGTCATTTATTCCAATAAAGGAGTAAATCAAATGCGTACAAAGATCAGCGGGTACGTCCTCTAGACCATAACGTCCAATTCCTGGACGATATACGGCCCAATTGCTGAAGTAGCAGACAATGCGTGCAGGTTGATCGTTGGCCCAAATGGAGGCTGGCCAGGCACAGAGTACGCTTAAAAGCCACAGCAGGCGCTGATGATGCACTAGAAAGGTTTTTAAATAATATTCAATAAAAACACTGATACGACTTGTTTTTTGAGATCGACGCGACTTGCATATATAATTCTTGACATGTCGATAGCACCGATTAGGGTCTGCTAAGGTTATGTGTCCATAATTCTTTCCATATTGAGTTCATTCACCGATTTTCACTTTGTATGCACAACCAGGCTTACCCATTTCGACACTCTCGGAGACTCTACTGCGACAATAACAATATTGTGTGTGTTCTTGGTGCGACGCTCGTTTGGCGTCAAATGACAGTCAAACTCTCTGCCAGCTTTGCTTTTATAGTGGGAGGGCGAAATGCGATATACGATCGCTGGATTGCTCTTTTTTTTTTTTTAGTTCGGTCCGGTTCTTGGATCGCGCCTTTGTTCCTGCGTAAAGTGCGTGAGAGGCGCGGCATGGGTATGGGGAATGGAGAATGAATGGCGACGCTTTTGTTCTTCTGCCTGTTGTGCTCATTTCAAGATCTGTTTGGCTGGTTATCGTTGTTTGGTTTCAGCGACTTTCTTTCGTTGGTTTTGCATGCTTATTTTATTTTACGGCCAAAATGATTTTGTTTATGTTCTAGAATTACGAGGGTTGTTCGATAAGTCTTTACAAAAATGCATCATCCAGCTTTTTTCGTGGCCTACAGAAATATTTAATAGAAAGGTTTGGTTTGATTTTTAAATCTCTTTCTGCTTTGAAATAGAAATAATTCCAGGGTTAATACGTTGGATGTGATACCATGTTTGTGGGTAATCTACGCATCAAAAAAATGTTAACAATAAAAACAAATATTTTTTCTTTTCTTTATTTTTTCGCTCTTTTTAGGCGTAAAATCATAGAATTTGTGCGCCATATACATACTTTATAGGAATAGGGAATACAAAAGTTGTTGGCTTTCAGAATATTCCGCATAGTCTTTCCGCTGGGTCTGTTTTCAGACAAACTAAAATTACCGCTCATACCAATCGAAATGCTGCCAACTTGTGCGTCAAAAACAGATGATTGTGTGAACGGAAAAAGTAGTTTGTAATTATTCCGACGCTACTCTACGGAATGTCAGCAGCAAAAAAGCCAGAACCATAATCGATTGACTAAATTTAAAACCAACGAGAAGAATTCGCTTACAAATCAGTGTAATTGTTTAATATTTGATGGTATGAAGGGTCACACTGAAGTTTACACTCACCCTTATAATCAGCTATCAATTCCGCTAACGGAAAAATAATTTAGCAAAAAAAATTATAGTAGAATCATCGATAAGTGGCGCCACATTTAAAAATAATCAGTTGAATACGAACTTTAACAGATTCAGATTATATTACAGTCGGGCTTGACCTACTTTTTTACTTGTTAAAATAAATATCTTAGGTTTCGTCATATTAAGCGACCCTCGTGCCAACAGATTGGACTGGACTGGAACTGAAACGACTCGTGTAAAGTAAGTTGGGCTTTTGGTTTAGTATTACGCGCTGTCCATCAGGTGCATTCAAGCAGATAAGCAATATTCGTTGGGCCCCTCCCAAACCCTACCGTTTATTGTTATAGATTGTGGTAAAGTATAAGATTTTAATCAGAAATAGAGGAACCCATACAATAAAGTGGTTGGACTTAACCAATGCGTAAGTCTATGGCCAGAGTGGCATCCTCTTCGGAGACGGTAGTGGGACTGGGAGTGGTAGTTGTGATGATTGGTGGAGCTAAGCTGCTAGTGTCGGGTTGTCTGGGTTCGGACTCTGTTCCCTTTTTATGACCTTAAACAAATAAGCTTTTAAATTATAGAATTTTCCTGATCTTAGATCAATTTACCTCTAAATGGTGACAATTTTGCATTATATGGTGGTGAGGCTGGAGGTTGATGTTCTGCGGTTGGGGTTGGCAAGTAGGAGTCAAAACCATGATGAGACCACGGATCTGGACCAAAATCAAAGATGCCATGATGACAGTCTTGACTGGGAAAATATTGATTGTTATATTTATGCCAATAATCGTAACCGAAACCCTTGTGATGATGGCCATAGTGATATCCTTCACCGTGATGGCGTCTCTGACGCTTCAGCACAGGCGCCGATTCCTCAGGCAATAAATCCCCACTGGTAAAAACCCTGCAATGGAAAAGGAAATAAAAAGAATACCGGATTTTGTTTTGTCTGCAAATACTAACGCATTCTCAATGACTGGGCTGGGTGCCGCCAAGAGCTCCTGCAGGCTTATCACAGACAGCGCCAGCGCCAACTGTTTGAGTGTCAAGTTGAAAATTTACAATGCAAAATTTAACAAATGCTCCACACTTACGATACCAGCGTGTAACACGGACATATCTTATGTATAGAATGTAAATCTCGTCGTTAATTTTACTCGAATTGAACCTCACACGTAAGGCACACTGAGGCGACTAAAGCAGGCGATTCACTTCATTCAGCACAATTAATGCGACGACAATGTCGCATGGCGGGGTTTTTTTTTAGTATTTGCTCCCTTACTCACTCACAGTTTGAGTTTTATTTTTTTTGTTTTGTTTCTTATGTTTATCATATAGAGTGGACGCACCGTGGGCTTGCGAACTCCATTTCGCGCCATATTTAGTACAGAACCGGCGATCTTTAGTAGGAAATTTATGAAATACATAAAATCAGGTATGAAATATGTATACTTAGTTGAAACATTGACTCACGAATTAATTCAATTTTGCCATTTTAAGGTTATACATAAGAATTGTATCGAAGTTTGATCTCATTTGGTTTACTAATTTGAGTATTACGAAGGCTTCTGCATGTTTAAAATTAAAATTTCACAAATCGTAAAAAAAGGGTTTTCGCGTATTAATTTAACACTGTGTTTTAATAGGAAAAATACCGTTAAACCCAAAAGTGGATTAATAAATTTTATGTCGATTCTACCTTGAAATAATCAACAATCATTGCTTTGCTGGTAGAAAATCGTTGTACTACATGGTTTTCCAAAAAGGGCGGGTCGGTGTTGCCATGATCACTAACTTGTACGAGTGCAGGCCCAAGTCCCAGCGCAAAATTCGGACTTGGCTTTTAAAGCTTTCTGGATGCAACTTGGCACATGGTCTTTATTCCTATATATAGTACACTGGACATATGTCGAAACCAGCCAAAACCGACCGCTATATCTCTTAACTATATCTGCTATATCTGCTTAACTATTTCTTAATTATATTATATAATTTGTCCAGCTCGATGTAAAAGATTGACATGAAGCTGGCTAAATTACCCTAGAATATTATAATACCCATTCTCATTCATTCATTCCATGGATTTAAATGTGTTTTTTTTCTACATTTACGCTACATTTATGCCAAACAAAATTTTTGTTTGGGGCCATTGTACACTGGTTGCTGATGAAATAGGCATATTTAATACTTGACCAGCAAGTACGTATTTAAAACTTATTTCATTGGATATTTCTTTAACTGATGAATCTTTAATAAATTATGGGAAACGATTAGTAGAATTTTTGCGAGTCATTTTTTTTATTTTTGAACTTTATATTTGTTCATTTTCTTATGTGTTTTTTTTTAGAAATATTTAAATAAATTTTTTTTAAAAAATGAATTGTGCAAATGTAAGTAACAGCCGAAGGAAGCATCAGTTAGACCATTTCTTGAATATGGGTCGAGTGTCAGGCCGCCCCATTATCATAAATATCAACATTAACTGGAATCAGTTCAAAAACAGTTCTTAATTTTCGCTCTCCACGGCTTAAAATAGAAAGCTACTATCCATCTTCCACCTTACAACCTGCCTTTTCTTATGAACCGCCGAACTTGCCATAGTGTTTTGTTCGTTCACAAACTTCTGTCTAGTGAAATTAACTCTTTCGCTTTATTTCCCTATAAGTCTCGACATTCCACAACGCGTTACTAGAAAAGTTGTATCTTATTTATCTACAGCCTTGCCTAACAAACTACGCTCATCACGAACCCTTCCGAAACCTTTGTTTAAACTATAACTTATATTATCATATCTTCTCCACTCACTCATCCTTGTTTGTTATAAAAAATAAATTTATTGTCGCTACTTTGTAGATCTCTTTAAAATTAGACAGAATAAATAATAATAATCCTCCAAATTTGAAAACGATAAGATGAACGAAACTCCAGTTATAAGCAAATCAAATAATTACGCTGGGCAGCACTCAAACACCACGCCAAAAAGTTATAAGTTATATACTTACTTTGGCAGTTACTGGGTGTATTATGTTGTATCAAGGTAAATTTTGCAAACATGAAAATACTAAATACTTTTGTCAAATTTCTAGCGGGAATCCCGTCTAACGCCCTTCTTTACTTAAAATTAATCATTATTATTTGAGCAAATAAAAAATTTAATAAATAATCATTACCATGCAAGTTTTATAATAAAACTTAAAATGATTACGGTCTCTGGTTAAAAGTTCTGAAATAATTGGTCAAATTACTTAACGTTGTGAGGTTTTAAGTTAATAATGTCAATTTTTCTATGGAAATGTTAAATGGAAAAAACATAGGGAAACCCATTTATGACGCAAAATTGCGATTCTCTAGCCCACCGTGCGACGCAATAAACCTGATTGGTTTAATGCTAATTCAGGTTTTATGCATATGTGTATCATATGCCTTCAATACATATCAGAAACAGATTGTTCAGCAATTAACATGTTTCTTTCTTGGCTTAAAGGGCAAGCATAATGCAATAGCATAGCAATATTGCCATAAACGGAGTTTAATCGCGAGTTAAGTTAATAAATGGTAAAGCTGAACTTGTGTAAAACCCTTTTCAGCGAAAATAACGTACGAATATGTTAATGTGCTATCAAAATGACAAGCTACGATCGACGGCCTAGTCCAATATGGATATGGGCAGAAAGTAGAAGCAGATATTAGAATTTGATAAGACGATGATTGTTTTTATTAGAAAGTTATCGGATGCTCTACATTTCACCAACCACCCTCCCACACACGCAACTTTTGCCAGTGATTTGTGAGGTTGTTTTGTCATGTCTCAAGTGTTGTGCGTTGTGGTTTTTTTTTTGTTTTTTTGGATCTCTCGCACGTAGCTGTGGTGTGTGCCAGTATACTATATGTGTATTCATTGTGATTCATGCAGGCAAAGTCTCCACCTTTTTTTGTGCTTTTTTATTATATTAATAGACTTAACATTGATCTTGAATTACGCTGTCATCATAACTGCTGTCCAGTTCCTGTTCCGTACGAGACAACCTTTGGCTAGGTAATGGAAATGGAAAATAAACCAGCGTAGCATTTAAATTTTCAACTATAATCTTTATTGATAACATTTTCTCTTTCGCAGTTTTATTGTTTTTTAACTCTTGACATACAGTTTTTTATATGTGTGTGTGTGTGTGTATATAATATTTATGTATGTATGTATATATGCAATAAATATTTGTGGGGATTATGCGTGCTGCTATGATAAGTGCAATTGCATTTGTTTGTATTCATTTAATAAGCTTGGCAATTTTTTATTTATTTTTTTGTTTTTGTATAATTTGACTTTTGCCTTTTTTTTTTACTTAGTATCGAGTGTGCGTCAACTTATAGGGAAATTTTACATAGCACCGCGAAATGTACAAACAATTTGTTTAAACGAGAACTTAGCATAAATTAAGAATAACTTAGGAAAAAGGAAAAATAATAATGGAAACATAAAACTTGTAACAACTAAATGTTAAGAACTTAAACATAATTTTGTACACTTTGCATGCTTTTTAATTAATTTCTGATATTTAACAGTTTATCGTTGTTTCCATCAATGTATATATGTATATATATATAGGTATATGTATATCTTATGCGATTTTTAATAACTTTAAAAGTTATATATATATATAGACATTAACTTTGCATTGACAACATTCATCAAAGTACTTTCATTTAATTGCCTGGCTAATTGACCTACATATAAATAATTGTGTGTGGATGTGTGTGTGTATATATCAGCATTATGCTTGTCTTCATAGTAATGTATAGTATGTATAATTTAAAATTTAAATACAATTGAATTATATTTTATATTCGCAATTGGTAGGTACATTTTTGGAAAAAATTGTGGCCAAAGTATTGAAGTGCTGGAAAAAGTGCGTGCTCTCTCTTTCTAGGAATGATGCTAATCTTTCGCTGCAACATGAGTTTTTGCTTTTGATTTATGCACGTTTTCTGATTGATCTTAAAAATTTGTTCATATCAAATGCAATAGTTGGCTCCAAAATTGTTTTAATTGGGCAAATGCACAATTACAAAAGTCTTTCACGTTTATTGTTTATTCATGTAAGCCTGCCCAGGAACGAATTGTACGCACATACATACACAGAGAGAAAAAAACAGTCAACTTGAATTCTGCAAATTCCAAACAAAAACAAAAGGAGAAGTACAAATATGTGAGCAACTGAACAAACGACTTCGATCTACCCGTTAGTCTGGAAAAGGATCAGTTAGAAATATTTTGTTAAATAACAAACTGTTAATATTAACATCAAATGTTAGTGTTAACATAAAACATTAAAATTTTCATATCTTTCATATTTATAATCCAAAGTTTCTGAAAGTTTCATAGATTTAATAGATATTGAGCATATACATATAAATGCAAAAGGAGAGCTAGCAGGAGTTATTCAATATTTTCTATTGCGGGGGCAAATAGTTGAAACAAACTTGTTTTACACTGAAAAAATTGTATCTTAGCTCTTATAATCTCTGAGATCGGGGTGTTCATACAGACGGAGAAGACTAACTGAAGTTTACTGTTGATGCTGATCACGAATAGGTCTTCTTTATGGGATCGGAAATGCTGCCTTCTGCCTGTTACATACACTTGCATGAGTGAGTGAGTGAGCAACTGAACAAAAAAGAGCAGTTAAGTAAGAACTTGTTCAATTAAGTGAGCAGCTCATTTTTGTTCACACTTTAAGTCGTTTATGATTTCATTTCTATAAAAACGACAGCATTTTCTTTGATTCAAGTTTTAATCACACTTATTTTCAGTTGGTTTATTGCTTTTTTAATTTAATTTGCGAGGAGTTCGGTTCGTATTTTTTTCTCTCTCTGTGTACTCGTACATAGTGATATTTCTACCAAAAACTTTTCATTAACGCTCGCTAATTGGATAATTGATTTGGTTTAACTGACATTTAACACTCTCCCATTGATATGTTGCATCTTTGATTTCCATATATTGTATATAGGTTAATATTTTATATTATTAGTTGGGCATATGTATAATTTACGCATTAACAATCATTTTGTAATTACTTTTCTTTTTCCACCTCATCAAAATTCGTTAATTTTCCATGCATTAATTCAGTCACATTGAGAATTGATAGGATGTAACCCGATTAAAACTGTTTAGCAAATTGTCTAATTTGATTCTGAAGATAAATGCAGCGGTTATTGTGCTATTACTTATAATCGCTCATCGGAGTTAGTGTCGTTTAGTATATTTAGCTGTAAAAATTGTCGCGTTGTTGGTATAACGGCAGTGGTTCGCTTGGTGACTCCGATTCACGTTCCCGTTCCTCATCATCATCGTCATCATCATAGTTGTCCTGATTCGATTTGTCGGCCGCTTTGGACATGGCTTTCTCTGTGGGGTAGTAATAGAAATGCAAATGTTGCAGTTAGTTTGAGTTCTTTTTTTTTTTGTTTAAGTGAGGCCAAAACCTTCCCAAGCGTGCTGTAAAAGTTTCCGAAGGAAAAAAGTACACAGAAAACCGTTGGAACGTATGGGTGTTTGTCTGTTTGTTGGAAATTGTTTGTAGTATGTTGTTGTAGTTGTTTGTTGGGTTTGGTGCATTGAGTTGAGCTTAATACTTACTCATTTTTTGAGCGATTTTGCGCTTTCTTGACTGTTTTTAAACAACTTTTTACGCATCTTAGGCAGTGCAGCAATTTAGTTTCGAAACTAAGCATAGGAAAGTTTGAAAAACTAAAAAAGCAAGTCTTCAATATTTATTTAAGAAGTCATCACGCTTCATGAAAATTCGACCTAAATTTATTTTTCTTGGGGCAGTGAGATTTTCCCTTTTTGCTTAAAAAGTATTTTCATGAGGAATGCATTAACAAATTATCCATGAGATTTTTTATAAATGTTAATAACATTTTGAAGTTCTGAGGGTGGATCAATAAGTAGCTAAGGTAGTCTAGTGATGCGTACATTTTGCACAAGACTAAGCGGTACCGAGATTCGCGTGTCTACTTTTAGACAGAAACAGACAGAGAAGAAGCCTTGGGAGGAACTTAACTTTATTTGGCTATGGTTATGGTGAATCATGGTCAATATGGGGATAACTTTCAACCAGTTTGCAGCCTACTTGATCCATTCTCGTATAAGCTTTTATATATATTTATAGATGACTTTATTTTCAGGACTTTTAAAAATTTCTTTGCAGCTGCAACATAATTCATGATCACCCTTATCAAGGCCGTTGCCAATGAACCACTATCTGCTTTGTTAGATATGCAGGAGCATATGCAAAACTTTTCTAATCAATAATCGAATTTAATTGCACTTAGTTAATTGTTATTGTGCTTTATTTTGTGTGTATTATTAAAGGTATAAAGTGTAATGCTTTTGTGTGGACGTGTAGTGAAGTGGAGGGTTTTTAGTATTGTTTGAGTTAAGTGTTATATAGTGCAGTTTTCATATGTAGATATAGGAAATACATATATATATATATATTCTCATGGCGTGCAAGTCGATTAGTTGGGCCAATTTAGTTACTAATTTATTTAAGCATAGTTTTTTTTTTTTTTTTTGGCAGCAAGCTTTAATACGTATAAAATATACAATAGGGAAATGTGTACAAACCTTGACTTACGGAAACGTATTTCTGTTGTTGTTCATGTGCTTATTGTTGTTGTGGTTGTTCTTGTTGCTATTGCGTTGATGTATTTGTTGTTGTTGTTGTTGTCGTTTAGTATTCTTGTGATTTGCATTTGAAGTGACTATTTGAGTGAGTTTAGCATGCTGTAACCTCAACATCGCGTGTAATCTTGCTGTGTACTTGTTGTTGTTGTAGTGGTTGTTGATGTTGTTGTTGTTATTGTACTCTCTTAGGTGTAACGTTCTATGTATGTAGTTATGCATAGATAGCGAGCACCCGGTGAAACGTTTTCCAATCTTCCAATTGGCAAACATAAAGTGAACAAACAAATGAAATGCATACAACTGAACAAAACATAAGTGAACATAAACAACACAACGTGGGTTACTGAATTAGTTTTGACTAGTGGGATTGCCTAGAAATATGCAAATAAAAATAAAATATAAATGAAATGATATAAAAATAAACATAAACATTCTTAATATGAAATCATAAGTGTCTATCGATTCGTTTCACTTAACTCGTCCGGCGATAACTACATAATTATTTGTCTTTAATATACATTAAAATTAAATTGTTCCTAAATGCATGAGGGGCCACAGGTTTGATATGTGTACAAGTGTATGATTGACTGTTGACAGTGTCGAGAATTGTTTGGTGGAAATGTGAGTGTGTGAGTTGGTTATGAACATTGAACGCCTTTGACGATGGAACGCAATGAGGTGAATGGGGGTGAAAGGGGACGGGGTGGGCGTAACGCTTTTTATTCAAGATGGTATGCATATGACATGTATTATATCATTAATCATCTAGAAAATTAGAGAAAGTCAAAAGAAGATACATAGATTAGAAGAGCATAGAGTTGATAGTTTGGATTTTTGGGGCAGGTGGGGGGAGGGGAGATCTCTTCGCCTGTGACTTTTTAAGTTTACACTCAGAATAAACGCTTAAATAGATACACTTAGGCTTACAATATATATAAAACAAATAGGATTTGGAGAGCATATTAGTAGAATCAAAAAAACAAAAAACATTGAACAGAAACTCAACTTTATCAGGCACATATGGCATATTACATTTGAATAATCATTAAAAACTTTGGATATCAATTGGAACCGAAACACAAAAATCGAATCATTTTGGACAACCTAAATGCTTTGCTGAACATTCCACTTACCGGCTACTATTTTGCTGACTTGCATGACTTGCTGGGCCAGGATTTGATTTAGTTGCAGCAGATGCTCGCGTTGTTTCTTTTCCGCATTGATTTTGCTGGGCGGCAGGCTCTCGTTCTCCTGAAAAACATCATTTAAAACTTAGATTCTGTTTCGCAATATTTGGGTTCACTAGTCAGGGTCAAGCTTATTATACCATTAATTTGCCAAATGGTTCTATCAGTTTGCTTATGGAGTGGTGGAAAAATTCGGACCTTTTGTTAATACCGAAATTTTCGAATTTTTCACCAAGCTCCCTCTAACCTGGAACATACTTAACTTTTGGGTTTCTAGGGTTTCTGAGGTACAAATAGATATGATTGACGGATATTTCTGTATTTTTGAAAGCATTTTATAGAAGAAACATATAAGAAATACATGTTTATAATAGAGGTGTATGCGTGAGCGATTTTTTCTTCACGTAACGCACGATTCACGAAATAAAAATCTCTTGACGCACGATTTATGCACACAATGTTTTTGAGAGTTTTACGTCACGCACGATTCATGCACGATTTAAAGAGAAGTCACGAATGATCACGCACGATGATCAACTTAAACACGCACGAATCACGAACGGATCACGGATACACACGCACGAAAGTCTGTGATTTCTCACGATCACATCGTGACATTGATACACCGTAACACGTTTAAAACCACGTCACGAGCGCACCTCTAGATTATAACACATCTCGAAGCATGGTTTTCAAAATACAGTATTTTTGTTCTGTTAAGTCGATTCTAAAAGTGTTGTGTTTGTTTTGTCGTGTTGGACCGTGTTCGTGTTTTAAAGGACTAAAACTGACACGCACGTGCACATACGAAATCTGATGTTGCAACACGAACACGTCGTGTTAGTGGTGCGTTTTTTACAACACGCGTCACGAAAAAGAGATGTTTTTTTGTACCTGCCTGGTGGTAAGTTTGCTGTCTTGATTGGTCAATATTTTGATTTTCCTCCGAAGTTAGTGCTGCACCACCACGCAAAATACTGCTTTTTAAATTGCACATCTAATACTAAACCAGAATTTTAGACTCTGAGTCTATTGTAGTGAAAAAATCAATTTTTAAGAAATAATTCATTTTTAAGGAAGCCAACACTTTACTCTTAAATTTGTCTAATATTCTGCTCTTCAAAAAAACAACAAAGGTTGGGACGAAAGCTTGTAACTTAGAAGAGAAAAGCAAAGTGTAAACGACAAAATAAGTTGAGTCTATTTGATTGATCGGGTGTGTAACTGTGGCATTGTGTTTGTCAAAAATGTTTAATACTGTTCTAAGACCAATTACTTACATTGCTGCTTAAGGGCGCCTCGGACAGCATTTTCTTAATGGATTCCACCTTCTCCTGGCGACGCTTCTTTTCCTCTGGCGATAGTTCCGGCGTCTGTTGGACAGATTAAAGATTAAGTCTTACATATGCTGATACTCTTAATGGACTACTCACTGTTTCTGGTATGTATCGCTCGGGAATAACAATTTTGTTGGGTGCCAGCAGTAAATTGTCAATGGTATTCTCCGAAATCTTTTCACCCTGTCCTAGTGCTGAACGCACCACATCGGGAGCATTCATACGTGGCCGAAGAGCCACCTCCATGTCCAGATCATCACGGGCACGCCAGTTGGTATTCTGCAAAGATCGCAGGTTAGATTTAAAATAATTTCCGGTAACATGTTAAGGACCTACATTGCGATTCATATCGTTCTCGGCCTGCACCTTCTCCATGGCCTTCTGGTTGACATTGTTTGGAGCCGTGTAATGGCGTCTCTTCTCACGTGGCACCGCACGTCGATGCTTATGTGGTGGCGGCACTTTCTCAACAATCTTCTCGGTGTCCTCGGATGCCGAACCAGCGGACATTTCGTTGATAATCTGTCGTGCGGCCACACTCTGGAACACTGGCTCAGGACTGATATCGGTCAAGCTTTTATTAAGGCTCTGCAAAGATTCGGTCTTGGTGCGCAGAGCCACCCTGGCACTGTCCCTAGAGGGATTGGTCTGCTGCTGCAGTTGCTTGGCGAAATAGGCATTGGCCAGAGGATTGAGATGCTCCCGCTGCTGTTGTTGGTGATGATCATGGCTCTGGGGCGCTGGCGGTGGCGGTGGTTGATGCTCATAGTTGCTATTGCGATCATAGTCGTAACTGCCATTATAATGATGGCCATTCTGCTTGCTGGAACTACTTCCGTTGGAATGACGGCTGTGTCTAGGCTTGGGTGGCTCACTATAGTTACGCGGCAGCGATTTGGAACGACTGTGACTGTGACCATTGCTCATTTGCTCCTGCAAACTTTGTGTATATAGCTGCTGCTGCTGCTGTTGTTGTTGCTGCTGAGCATACTGCTCCTCCTCTAGCACCTGATCTAGATTCTGTGTAGAGCTACTCAGACCACGCTCGCTGCGATCCCGATGTCGACGCTCCGACTCGCGCTTTACTATGCGCACCGTCTTAATCTCCTGTTTCTCCAGATTGCTCAAATTGGCAAACGGATTGCTGTCCAAAAAGCCATCGCTATCCATACCGCTCATCTCCAAAGCATCGCTACTGCCTCCATTGTAACGATTGTAATCGCTCAACTTTTGAGAGCTATTAGTGTCCACATACAGAGGTGTCGATAGATTCAAGGTGGAGTCATTCAAATGCTGACGACTGTCACTATTGTGCATATTCATATCCAGATCGGTTTCCGTCCAGCTGGTGGAATTGCTGCGCTTCTTCAAACTACCATTCGAGGTGCTCCCATTGACAGCTGTCATTTCCTTATTGCCAATCTCTTGATACAGACGCGTTGAATTCTCGGTCAGCTGTCGCACTGCCGAGCTCAGCTCATGCCTTTGACGCTGCATGTCACCCACAATTGATTGCACTCGTTCCAGTTCGGACTGCAGCACGGCTGCTGTCTGATTGCCATTCAGTTGAGAGGCATCATTGGCCACACCATTGCCCATGCCACGCGTGGCTTGAACCTTTTGGCGCAACAATAGCAGCTCCTGCTCCAGGCGAGCATTACCGGCCACCGTTTGCTCCAGTTTCTGTAAGGCAAGAGTTTTGTTAGAGTTTATGAGATGTGGTTATGGGTATGAATGGAATGGCGGCACATGCAGCAGTTGGTAAAAGTCTTTTGCATTCCCTTTTCTATGACTAATTATGGATTAAGTGAAGAGTCTACAGCTTTTCGAAGATTTAAAAGAGGAGCCACATCTTATACAACATTTTTGGATTATTTTTGGCTTTTTCTTGATGCGGGTGTAAAGCAGAAAATGAGTTTAGAATGTGAGCCACATTGTAACTAGTTGTAACGTCATCTCAATGCGTCATTCAACATTATTATATAAAATGACGCATTAAGGAATTGTAAGGTCTTTGAGATAGTCCGACATAACGATTAGAATAACAAATAATTTGGAATTAGTTATAAACAATAATACTCAAGCATTTTATTGAAATATTCTAGTTCATCACTCAATCTAGTTACTAGTACTTCCGTCTGTATGTTTCTAAATACTCAAACTAGTCTCTCAGTTTTAAAGCTGTTTTCGAGCTAAAATTTTGCACAGAGTCTTCTTTTTCTGCACTAAAACTGATCACATAAAAATGTTTATAATAAGAATTGATTATCCCGGAGAGTCGAGTGTACAACCAGATCCCTCGAAAACCGCATTTACCAAAAGTTACATTAGCAAAGGTGCGAACAACCGCTTCGAACTCAACAGATTTTTAATTAAAAACGGCATCTTGACCCAAAAATATGGGCGGTCAGTTGTGTAAATGTGTTTGACGCATTACCAGCTGCCTAAAAGAGACTGGCCGTCAAGCATAAATCGTAAAAGCAAAGCAAAAAGTTTCTGCTGTTGTCTCGTCTCTTTCACTTTACGATTATTGCCTTCGTTTTCAAACAATCAATCACTTCCCGTTATGGCTGATTGGGCTTCTTACTTCGAACCAGTTCGGAAGCGAACCCTATCGAACCGGGGCGGTTTAAGATTTTTGGTCCCCCGAACCGGACCGTAAATCGAATCTTTTAAATTTATGATGGTTTGGTTCCAAAAATTACTTAAATGCGATTTAAAAGAACTTATTTACACTTTTTGGTTCATAATCTGGTGAAGATGCGTTTGGAAAATCATATCCAAATTCGGTATATTACGACTTCAAGAAGGAAATAAAAACAAAAGTCCAGTTGTGAATGTCGCATTTATAGGTACATAGAAGTAGAGGATACCGTCCAATTTCTAAGACCAGTCACAATATGGTTCATTCAACCATTGATTGATGAATTTAATAGCTTGGTAGATAAGAAAATAGCGTAGCCGTTTTTCAAAAAAATTACCGAAAATACTTAGAGGGGAAAATGGTTTAACAATCGATTTAATTAACCTTCTGCGGAATTTTAGAGTTTGCAGTATAAAAAAAAGGTGCAATGCTGGTGTAAGTAGCATTACATAGCATAAAAACGACTTTTGATCGATCGTATTGGGCAGAAGAAGACTATGACCAGTTGTTGTTTCTATTTTGAACAGATTTCGTTTTCTGTAGATTAGACTAGGACGCTAAAGTTAGATTATGTTTTTCACGTTAGTTACAAGACAAAAAGCAACATGCGAAGCGCAAGCACGAAGAATCTGAGTGGACACACAGAGTATGCAAAAAACTTCTACTAGGCACCTTCGCTACCTTTGAATTCTCGGCCAGCAATTGATGGACGCGTGACAATTCACGCTCCAAGATGTACTGCTGCTTCTTGGCTGCCTCCAATGCCATGGGCGTGGCATTGTTGTCATGTATACGTGCCCGCAGACCGCCCAAAGCACGCTCGAGATCTTCCTTGTCCCGCTGCAGGCTTTGCAGTGTGCCAGATTCCTCCTGTAGCAACTGATCCAGCTGATAGAGCTCACGTACCTTGGCCTGGCAAATAGAATTTAAGGGTTATTTATTACCTAAAGCTTAGTTGGTGATTGGACCAGCCAACGCACCTGCAATTCCGTTTGATTTGGACTTAATCGCTCAAATTGCTTTTGCTCTTCCTGCATCATTTGACGCTCCTGCATGCGCTGATTGAACTCCAGGCGATCCAAGGTAGCCGGCTGAGATCTGCCATTGACATCGTTGCGATATAGCGAACCCAGCTTAACCATGTTGTCCACCAGATTAACCAACGGTTTGCTCTTCTCATACTGACGCTCTAGGTCAAGCAAATGTTGTTTCAAATAATCCAGCCGCTGGATGCTCTCGGCACGTGTAAGACCCTCGGCACTGCGCAAACGATTCTGTGCAAAATGTAAGGGCCAAAAGAAGACCAAATGTTTAGTAAAGCGAATTTGAAATGTTTAACTTTTATTAGTCACACAACCAACACCAAGTGAGGAGCCAAAAAAAAAAACCAACACCCTTGGGGAAAAAGTTATGATTCGAGTAACCACCTGGATATCGTGTATATCACTGCAACACTGCTCAATGGCTCGCGCTGTATGACTGCTCTGGCGTCGCAATTGTATCAACAAAAGCACCAACTCCTCATGCGTGCGACTCAATAAATCGCCAGCCGATACATCCAAGTTCTAAAGTATTGTGGAACAGTAAATATTTTGACAAGATGCACCTAATGCATGTCCGCCCACTCAATTTAAAGTAACGTTTGATTCATTTAGGGGTACGTTTTCAGATCACGCGTGAATCATAACCAACTGTCATGATATTATTATTTAAAGCATCTACAAATTGTTCAGCTTTATATGAGAAATATGTTTTATGTTTTAGCCTAACGAATTACAATTCTTTATACCTTTAAAAAAATTTTAAACCTAACTTTTTATGGTTGGACAAGTCGTGACCAAAATAATAGTCGAAGGGGGAGTATACTTCACCGGACTGGGTCTGGAAATCTCATTCTGATACCCTGATCACTGCAATGCAAAATTAACAGCCATCTAAGCTGCCGCCAACTACCTTAGCACATTCATGACGTGAAGAAGGGAACGTATATATTTACTCAGATAGTCAAGCAGCTCTAAGGGCCATTTTGTAATGTACTCTTTTTGTAAATCCTGGTGCTTATTGAGAAAATATATGGAGCCTATTTTTAGGCCCTGGTTAAAATCATACGTGGGTCGTCGCACCTGGATTTACAAAGAGGGAACATTAGAAAATGGCCCTTAGTGTTGATTTAAGCTCTAGCTGGGGTTACGGGGCTTACATTTAACTAGAAGCGTACCAGCATTCTTCTGAGCAAAGGAATAAAGAGAGAACATCTCGCTTCTGGTCGGGAACTTTAACATCGTCAAGAGGCCAAGACGTCGTTCCCAAAGCTGAAACATTTCTGCTCTTTTTCTTGCCACCATCCAGCTCTTAGGGCCGTTTTCATATAGAAATGATTCTCAAATATAAAAATATATGTTGCCTGCTTTTAGGCCTACTTAAAAATATCTTTGCAATTGTCTACAAC
Source organism: Lordiphosa mommai (assembly GCA_018904225.1). Taxonomy (NCBI): domain Eukaryota; kingdom Metazoa; phylum Arthropoda; class Insecta; order Diptera; family Drosophilidae; genus Lordiphosa; species Lordiphosa mommai. The sequence goes on along the minus strand of JAEIFT010000068.1, from coordinate 887,542 downwards.
GAATCGCGCATGATTAAACAGTTTTCAGCTTTGTTTTCACTTAAGTTAATTAATTTATTGAGCATAGAATTTGCACATGCTGCCTAAAAGCAGGCAAAATATATAGTATCAGAATATCCATCTACATTTGAGAAACATGAACATGAGAAAACGGCCCTTAGTACATATAGACTCAAAATATGTGGTTATCCCTTTCTAGTTAACAACTTGAAAGTAATCGAGATAGACTTCCCGTTACTACTAATGTTTTAACTGTCCTCACTAATACACTTTTGGAAAATTACCAATTTTTCAGGCAGAAATGTTAACAGAATGCAGCCCTAGCCATTTCAAAATAAACTATTTAATGCGTCAAACAAACATGTTGTATTGTTGCCACCTAAAAACCTTCGCAATTCATTGAGCATTTAAATTTACGCTAATGTCCGTTGAATTTGGGTGATTTGAAAAAGTATAATAAGACCTCAGGACTTTTTCATCCGAGTCCAAGTCCAAAATCTTTATTTGCCAATTAAATTTTAAATTTTTAACTTTAATTTGTTGTACCCATTCTGTTTGGCCCTTGAAAAGTTCCTCTAAATGAATCACTCATTATATAATTTTTGATATCCCGCACATATACAGCTAAAGCTTACCCTGATCTGACAGCTGGTTTCGCGCTCTAACATATCGATTTCGGCTCGACTTCCGGCACGTCGCATGCTAAATTGTTGTGGTTGTTGTTGATGCTGGGGTGTGGATGTGGCCATTCCTGCACCGGCATAAAGACCACGATCCGTCAGCACGGTGGCTTTGGCGTATTTGGTTTCCGCTGAGGAGCTGCCATAGTAGGGCGCAAATGCCGACTCCTGCTGCAGTTGCATTGCATCGGAGGGTTCAGGTTTAACGGTTAGATTGCCCTTGGGCAAATTGTTTACATTCCGCACCGAAATCGAAGCTGCAACAGTAAGAGAGTAATTGTAATTATTTTAAATAAATATTCAATTTCAAATAGTTAAAATGCGTGCGCGAAATATTTAAGAAAATAAGCAAACAGTGAGAGGTTGCCCAGGTATGGAATTAAAAGCTTCCCAGATGCTGCTGTTGCTGCCGCTGTTGCTGCTGCTGATGTTTGATATGGCCCACCAAAGTATGCTACAAGTTTTACAAAACGTAAAAACATCGTGTAGGTGTGCGAGTGTGTGCAAGTGTGGGTGAGTTTATTGTATATTTACAAGCGTATTAATTACTTAATGAGATGCGGAAATGATAAAAAATTAAAGTTTGCTTACCATTTGATTAATTAAACAAAACAGAACAACAATAATAATAACAACAACAACAACAATAACAATAACAATTAACAAACAAATATTTCTCTCTCTCTCTTGCACTCTCTGTGTAAATGTGTGCACATATGTTGTTGCTGGCAAACACTAAAATACATACATACAAAACATGAGCAGAAGGCAAACAACACGCACACACATACACACACACAGCAGAAAACTAAAAACTGCAAAATGTGGTAGACTTTTAGGCGCTCGCTAACTCAGTTGTTATTTCTCGACTTTTGTACTTGTACCACAATGGGATTAGCCTGGAAATCATCATCATCATCGTTATTATTGCTATTCAGTTGCTGTATAATGGAGCGCACATTGCTAGTCAGCGGCAGTACCGGACCACTAGAGCTGGGTGTACTAGCCGGTGTGGTTGTCGTTGTCGCTGTTGTTGTTGGGTTGATCTTCATTAAACCACACGACATGGCATCCCATTGGCGTATGGTCTCACGATCCAATTCATTGGATTTATGCGATAAATTCGAGGCCGTATCCTCACGCAACACCTCATACACATCGGATTCAGTTTGATCTTTAGCTATCAACTGTACATAAACATCATGCTCATTGCTCGTGGCTGGCTCTTCACTGAGCCGCTGCGGCTTGAGGCTATCATTCACATAGGTCACCTCTCGGCTCAGCTTGGTCTTGGGTGTGCTTGTCGTCAAGGGAATACGATCGAGATCATCTAGCGATCGTGCATGACGCTGTGAGACACGCCTTAGACTCTCCCGCCATAGTGTATCCTCTTCCCAGAGCAGCTCGCCACCTAAAACTGAGAGTTGATTGGCATTAATGCTGACTGCTGCTCCTGCCTCCACTCTCTTGGCACCCACACCAGCATCTTCATCTACCAGGCTACCACCAATCAGTTTACGACCGAGATTTGTGTTTTTAGTAGTTGTAGTATGAAATGAATGTGCTAGGCTACTGCCCTCTGGCTGATCCACTGCCTCCTCTAAATGTCTGTTATTCAGCTTAAGCTGAGCTTGTCCCGCCTTCAGATTCTTGTTACAGCTATAGCTAAGCTTCTCATTGTTGGCCTTGACACTATACAGGTTCTTACTATCAATGGCCTGATCCTTGTCTACCAAAGCATCCATATTGATGCACTGTAACCGATCGATGGGGTTATGTATGTGAGCTATATTCAAACCATGAGCATGTATATCCCTTTGATTGTTAAGCGGCAGTGGATTAGGTAGCTCGGAATAATAATAAGGGGCCGATTGAGTGGAGATGTTACTATTGTTCCGACTATGCAGTGGAGTAAGATAGCCGGCGGCTGCTTCACCCAAATGTTGTATGGAATCCGTGGAGGAGAGAAAGTGTATGTTGCCATAGAAATGTCCCTGCTCACCCTCGGCATCATCTGCATTGCGAAATGTTTTCGGTGGCTTGATGAGATTACACAAACTATCAGCAGCTCCAGCTGTGGCATGTGTATCGTGATTCAACAAATGACTGGTGGGCGTGGCCTGTCCCGTCACCTGCAAGTGACTGAGATAGGTGTCCAGATCGTGACTGCTGAGGGTTTCTTCAAACTGTTCGCTCAGGGACTCAATTTCGCTGATTGACTCCTGCGATAGGGGACGTCTGGAGCGTTGACGTTCCAGCTCGGAGTCAGAACGTTGACGAAACTCTACCGACTCATTCTCGCTGCTATCCCCTATAAAGCGTAGGGGTAAAGAATTGTTGCTGGGACAACGCGCTTGCTTTCGCCTGCGATAGATCTCCAGATCCGACGAGGTGTCTGTCTGGCAGCTGTAATTCGAGTCGGATAAAGTGCGAGCATGTTGTTGCATTAGAGGCGTGGCCAAGCTAGTGACTCTTTTCACTTTGGCCTTGGCAAAATGATCCGGCAGGGACAAGCGACTGCTCTTCAAGGTGGTCTGGCTGGTCTCATGTTTGGGTAGATTCAGGGAAATATTACTGGAATGCAGCTGCTTGGGCAACTGTTCGTAGGACAGGTGTACCTTGCTGTCACGTCTTTTGACCGTATCATAGTGCTCCGAGGAGAAAATCTCTTCGGTTTTCAGCTCCTCCATGGGTGGCGGTGAGTCGGGTATGGGTGGTGGTGGTAAAATCTCACTATCCGAGCTCTCGGCATAGTTATTCAAAGGCGTGGTGGCCCCCAGATAGTACGAGGCGGGCCTAAAAGTATCGGATAAACTAAAACGCGTGCGGGAACGCAGTTTTTTGGCCTCCAATTGCTGCCGACTGCTTTCATCATCCGCATCCGAGCTGTCGCTGACATTTTTGGCTGGCTTGAGTATATCGGGCATGTCCTTAGCGGTGCGTTTCTTGGATTTCCCAGACTTTTTGCACTTTTTAAGCGTAGAGCGGCCGGAAGAGCAGTGAGCTTCTTCCAAGGCGGCCGCCAATTCCATATAAACGGGTTCAGATTTGACAGTCAGCTTCTGGCTGGTGCTGGCCAGGCACATGATCTCATAGTTGCTTTTGTTATCCTCCTCCTCCTGCTCATCCTGTAGACCCTTGGTCATTTCCACATAATGATTCTCCTCCTCGGCAGCGACTAAACTTAGCTGACCCGGTTGACCCAACTCCACTTTTTTGGGTGTCATGGGCAGATAGTGACTCTCGTCAAATTGCTGATCTGTGGGGGTGTGGGGTTCATTGACATACAGTTGTTGCAGCTGTTTTTCCTCATCTTGGGCCAAAGCCTCGTCTATGTCATCGTCTGTGTATTCCTCACAGGCGGTGCTCTCATCATCGTCATCGTCACCGTCACCATCATCATCATCATCATCATCCTCAACTTCGGCTTTATTTAGCTCACCCAATCCCGGTTTGCTTTCAGCCGTGGGCGTTAAATCCTCTTCGTCTGCCTCTACTTGCTCCTTTTGCTGCTGCTGCTGCTCCTTGTATAGCTTCAGTTGCATTAGCATGGGCGTCTCCTCGGCATCATTAATCGCTAAACTATCCTGTTCCTGTAGCGACTTAACGTATTCCATGTTCTCGTAGTTAGCATTGCGGCTGACCAAGTTATTGTTATACACGGGCACATAATTGGCATTCTGTGGCGATTTGGGTGCACTTTTCTTTGGCAAAATGGACACCACCTCCTCCCCCTGCTCCTGCTGCTCTGGCAATTTCAATTTTAGTTTGGGTTGTACCTGTATGATGGTCGTTTTGCTAGCCTCGTGCACTTTGAGTATGGGTTTTAGTTGGATGTGCTCTTGCTTTTTTGTTGTTGTTGGTATTTCGTCTATTTGTGTTAAACTTAAGCTGCTTAAATTTGTGCTACTGCTACTAGTGTTTGTTATTGTTGTTGTCGTTGTAGTTGTTATTTTTGTTGTGCTTTGTGTGCTTGTTGTTGTTGTTGTCGTTGCTGTTGCCCTTCCTGCCGTCGCACTATACAAGTTCTCATCCACAGGCCCAGCTGCGTTTCGTTACATTTACAACATTTACAAATTGAAATTTTATAAACAAACCAATTAAAACGTATACACAAAAATATATATGGAAAAAAAGAAGAAATTTAAAAAAAACATATTTTTATGGGTATTTGATTGAGCCATAAGTAGAGTTTGAGTTTTGGGGTTTAGTGCGAAATTTACCGCCGCTTTTTTAGTAAAAGTAGAAATACCGAACACCCAGTTTTTGGATAATTGAAATTTACAAAAAGAAAAAAAAAGAGGCAAGAGGATTATTTTACGTAATTTTCAGAAACCATTTGCTAACTAAACCCTTTTAATAAATGGACAGAGAGACAGAGAGAGAGATAGAGTGTGAGAGAGATGGAGAAAGCCAAACCTTATAGCAAATTATTACGAATTCTTGCCAAAAATCGTTTAACTAGGGCTTTTCCTGTAACTTGCAGTGGCCTGGGATGTTACCGCATTTACATTTCTTCAACATTTGCTAAGGCTAATTGCCAATTGCCTAAATAATTGAAATGCTCTCTGATTGTGTGCGTGTGTGTGTGCGTGTGTATGTGTGTGAGCGTGTGTGGTTGAGCGTACGGCAGGAAGTCTTCTAGCTTGTGGACCATATATGTTTAATGGATTAAGGCATTAAATTGCCTTTATTTTCTTTTTTAGTTTTTAAGTTTAGTCTTATTAATTTAGAACATTAAAATCAACACATATTATAAACTACATAAAGCTTTTGTTTTTGGCATTTGAATATGTACAATGCGCGACACTTCAATATAACATCCAAAAATCAATCTTTGACGCCAAGAAATTTAATTTTAAATTTAAGTTTTTCAATTCCCTATCAAACGTACAGAATATTCTTCATGATTCAGCAGTTGCACAACTACTTCTACTATTTTAGCGCCAATTGAATAGAAAGTTTGTCAGTTTTAAACACTTGCCAAATTTGATATCACCATAGAAGTTAGTTTTGCCTTCTCGTTTGGCCTAAGCTTACTCAGAACGTCTAGTAAGACTTGAAAGTTCATGTTGGACTACAAATTGGAATTAATTCGTGGTTTTTACATGTATATTACACTATGTCACAAAACTTAGGGTTTTCAGAGCTTTATAAATGTCACAAAAAAAAAAACAGGTAAGAATTATTTTGTGAAATTTATGTGGGTTTTAATCGTTGTTCGTTTGAGGCCTCAAATAGAAAGACGCAAATATCAGACATGGAATCTTGCTTAAGACGGCAATAGGTTCAAGTAACAGACCGTTTCCAGATAACCATATCTCTCATCAGACATCTTTCTGCCGGTATTGCTCAATGTGAGTTCAAAAAAATTTTTATATTCGTTTTTTTTTTTCAATTTTCTGTCATAAAAAATTCGGGATAACTAACAAAAAAATGTAAACCTCCTTTTTTTTACCATATTCATTTCGTTAAAGTTATAGCAAAAAAATTTTTGGTAAGATAGCAAAATTACAGCCTCTAAAGTAGGGGTCGGCAATGGTAGCGGAGATGTTGCCAGTGGCAACTGAAAAAACTATTAAAGATATATACAGCAATCGTACAAAGAGCTTTTACAAGTTTCTCTGTTTCCCTTTAATTTTTTGACTAGGCAGAAGCTTAATAATCACTCTAGATTTAGTGAGAGAATTAAGCCCTTTTCAATATCGGTAAAAAAATTTTCTCGACCCGTTTTAACATGTAATTGCAAATAGTGTGAATAACCGTATAATTCCAATGGACACTGTCCATACTAGAATCGCCAGGATGGGCAAAACGGGTCAGTCAAATCAAGTCGATCCCAAATATTATTTGGTAATTATGAATTAGGAACGAAACGATTTTCTTAGTAGATTTCTTAAGGACTTGTCTTTGCTTCGTGTAGAATCTTAGAAAAAAGACTTACCACAGTCGTGGACACTTCAGTGGCTCACGAGCCGAATAGCGACAACTGTGCGTCATGTGGTTGTCGTTTTATATTTCCAATTCTTGCATTTTCGAATAAATTCCTAGTAGGCCATGGTAATAGTGTTGAAGAGGCAGAAAAGCATACAAAATAGCCTGCCTAAATCACAAAAAGCTTTTTTTAAAAACGTATTTACCCTGGCCTACTTGGATAAAATTATATCTAAATATTTGCAAAATCCGTCATAAATAAGCCCGCGTAAAAAAATAAATGTGCGATCGGTTTTTTTGGGCTTATTTATGCACAGAAAGATTGAGGTTCACCCACGGGACATATTTATAAATTTTTGGGATTGGGGTGATCCTTACAAAATAAATAATTCGGTACAGATTTCTCGCGCCCACCTACTACCCCATAAACTTAATGATAAATAATCAATTTATATATAGAGGTATAATTATCAAATGGCGCAAAAATAGGGTATGTTTTTCAAATTTAAATTTAAAAATCTTTAATTTAAAATTTTTTTTAATAAGAAAACTTTTCAATAAACTGAATTTATTTGCTCATTAGGCGTCACAAATTTGTCTTGTTGGATTCAAGTGGCGCGTAGTGTATGTGAAAGGCTTATTATATGTTACCAGGTTAAGGTAGAGGTCAGTTAGTTGGCAGAGGCTGTGGAACGGAGAACGGTTGGGGGATGCAATGATAATCAGCTTAGCTGCAGCCACATTTAAAATAAAATATTAGACTATTTAAAGCTCAAAGTAATACAGGAAATCCGTATTCAACGAAAAGCTCCAGGCTTAGCTAGGCAAGCAAACAGAAACTACAAAGTAAAAGAGTGAGATAGCGAGAGAGAGATATGACAGATGAAGGCCTGCCTTGCCCTGGGGAAAAACCTGTGCAACATGCAACTGAAAGCAAAGCCAAAATGCAAATAAAAGTAAAAGTAAAACAGCAGCGCGGTTAGCAACAGCTACAGATACAGATGAAATACTTAGATTCAGATACAGATAAAGTTAGAGGGAGACAGAGTGACAGTATAGTAAACAGAGTTGAAGCAAAGCAATATGGAGATTATATAGTTGCATTTAAATCGAAATGGTACTCACCCTCATCATCCGAGGAGTAGCTGTTGTAGACTCCACCAGGACCCACATTGGCCTGGGTCTCTGATCTTGAACGCTGTATACCCGAGGCAGCCGCATTCACTGGCCCCGTATTGCAAACTAGTCCCGTTTTGCCCGCCTGGAGTGCGTAGCGTGCTCCACTGGCGACTGCTGTGGAAGCCAGCAGTATATTGGGATTGCTACCCAGCTTAGACATGGCCGACATATTACTTCCACCCTGTTGGATGCCCTTGCGCGTCAATGGAGACTGCAGCATGCGCTGCTTCCACTCCAACAGACGCTTCATCGACTCCTCCCGCTTGCGTTCGCCATCCTGGGCTTGGGCATGTTGTGGCGAGGCAGCTGCTCCCGATGTGGGTGATGTGGTGGCAGAATTGCTGGCCGAGTAATCGTCATCCAGACCGCCGTTACGCTTGGGCAATCGGGCACTGGCAGAGCGCAGGAACTGCTCGTTTTTGATGATGATCTCCTGCGTGGACATCGAGGGTGGGAATATGGAACCCGGATGTACATTGAGTGGCGGCAAGTCTTCTTGTGCCTGTGGCGACTGGGCATGCGTGGAGGCCGAACGTGCTACCGAACCACCTCCGGCTCCCTGGCTGGCCGAACGACTCATCCTAGGCATGCTGCTGGCTGTGGCGCCCTGTTGTGCCTCAGCCAATAGCTCCTGACGCTTGTAAGCCCTCTCATAGGGATTATCATAGCCTATGGTGTGCACTCCACTAACCAAATCGCCAGCGCCAGCGGTGCGATAGCTGCCCGCCTGCTGAGGCTGTGGCTGAGCTCCGCTCTGCAAATAGAGCGCACTCTTGCGCATCTTCTCCGCATAGCTGGCCTCGGAGTAGTAAAAACTGTCCGGAGTGCGATTGATATCCAGACTGGATTTGGGCCGCGGAGCACGTCCGGACTCGTGCTTGCTTTGGGCAATGGCAGCGGCAGCCGCAGCTGCAGCTGCCTCGGCACGCGCCTCATACTCCAGAAAATCGGCGGAATGGGGCCGCACAATGGTGGCCGCCGAACGAGCACGCAAATCCATGTCCATATTATTGATTAGTTGATCGCCGGCCGAGGCCTGTGGGTGAAAGGGAGAGAGGTTGTTGTGTAACAGTTAGGCAGGCAGTTAACTCATGTAGTTGGCTTGCATTTTAAACTGCTGCTGGGAAATTGGCGTGGCCCATAACTTGTTCGACACTTGGCAGTCGCAGCTGCTCCGGCCCAGGCGCATAAATCATGCACGCGACTCATTTCCTTGCCTGACCCACAAAGCAGCTGGGCTTCTGGGGAAAGGGCGAGCAGCCCATAAAGTTGCATTTGCGCGAAATTGCCGGCCAGGCACGAGTCGTTAGACGGGAGTGCACAAATGTCTGCAATTTAGCAACCCACTGACACACTAAAGTCCAATTAAAGAGTGCAACGCACAAGTCTACCCGATGTGCGTCTTAGGGGGGCCCAGGCAAGTATGGAGGGACTGGCAACACATTGTTGGAAACTGAAAGTTTTAGTTTGCCAAACAAGAAGGTAAAACTTTCCTTTGACTTTAGTTAAAATTCAATTTGCAGAGTAAATGCTCTTGTAATAATTACAAAAATTCGGCTTAAAACATCGTTACCAGCTGGTTGTGAGAACTGCTATTCATGTTTGGCAACACTGGTACTGTCAGCTATACAATGTTTTCTTAATGAAAAAGCTTTGAACTTACAAGCAAAACTGTATACCCTTGATATTCCGGGGAAGGTTCTAATGCATCGCAAAAGCATTGAGTCCAAGGCTTATATGTATTCTTTGGAAATATAAGCCATTCGAAACGGATCATTGTTCATCATGAAAAAATTGATGAAAAATCAACTTTAAGTACTTCCATAATTTAATCAATTTTATTACTCCCAGAAATAATTGAAAAGTACTGGATCGGAGAAACATTAAGTAGGTATTGATTGAAATCTCATTAACTATCGAAGGCCATCATTATAATGCTCAGGATTGCGCCAACGATAGAAAAAACTAACCTAACCTAACTAGTAAGGTCGCTTGATGACCAGAGCAGAGAGAGCAGAGGTATGCCAGCAAAAGTACTTAGCTTTACTAGGTAGTAACTTGTCTTTCAATCTTAGATAGCCAATCTTCTCCAGAGTTCAAACACCTTGGTTGTTTGGTTGTTTTCTAGTTGTCTCTAAATCCTACCCAGAGCTTAATTCTCTACGGAGCAGTCGAGCATCCATATAGTTCTTGTAAATCATGGGTAGCCAATGCTCCCGAAACATTTGTGCCTTCAATGAAGTACAAATCCTTGAAAGCGAATCCTACTTAGAGTTGAAATAAGGGATGTAGAGTTGGGTTGTTCCGAAGTGAGTCAACAAAGAGTAGTTGTTCACTTAACGGAAGAAGTCAAAATGTTCCTCTTCAATTGTTCTTTTTTGTTCCATAACTCTTGTTCCGACACTCTTGTTCCGTGACATTTTTTTTGCGACTCTTGTTCCGAGACTCTTGTTTAGAGATTCTTGTAACTCACACAGCAATCTTAGCCGCCACCTCAAAAGCAATCACCCGGCTGCAGAGAAACCTGTTGTTAGTCAGATTGATATTAACGGAACAAGGGTCCGGAACAAGACTCCGAAACAAGAGTCACGCAACAAGAGTCTCAGAACAAGGGTCCAGAACAAGAGTCTCGGAACAAGGGTCCGGAACAAGAGTCCGAAACAAGAGTCACGGAACAAAAGCAGCGGAACAAGGGAACGATCGGAGTTAGTTGACCCACTTAAAATAAACGAACAAGTGAACAAGTTCCGTGAAAGGAATATTCTTTACCTAACATTACAGGGATGCAAATTGTAGGTGGGTGACAGTTTTTGGCGGTTTATGGTACACCTACTTTCGTGCAAAAGCACGTGGATCTATCTCTTATAGTTCCTGAGATCGACATGTTCATACAGACGCACATCGACTCGGCTGTTGATGCTGATCAAGTTAAAATATACATTATATACAACTTCATGATACCCTTTTAACCTATTTTAATGGGTACAGGGAATAATAATATTAGTTAGACTGAAGAAAGTAGTATGGACCAGATCTTATAACAATAATGAAATATCTAATCCGACAAAATTTCAAGAAAAACTATTGAGATTGCTTGTGTCAACGAATCAAATAAATCGATACGATCTATTTCGTTAAGTGGATTTTCCGGATCAAACTTTCGAAATTTACATAGTTTTACTTTAACCTGAAGTTGAAGTTGATGAAATATACCGTACAGATTCCTTTTCAGGTTTTCGGTTCGGCTTAGCATTTTTAGAGAGAAACCGGTTCGGTTTGCGGTTCCGTTTTCAAGCTATTAGTGGACAGTCACCCCTCGTGCTAAGCTTACCCCGAAATCCCTTATCGGACGCGCCTCAGGAAAATCTTAGTATAATCGTCAAAGTTGAAGATTAGATGTCATTTTGTCATGCACTAAGCCCCTCAACCGAACTAGTTGATACGCTCGGCATTGGTTAAAGAAATTTTTGACCACAAAAATACGAAATTTCTGTGACATCAAACACAGTGAGCAATTTCGTGCCAGAGTTAGTTTCAAGGGTTGAAATGTAGTTATAAAAGTGCAGGTTAACTCTAATAGAACACCTCGAATAGCTTTTGTTAGTCCAGAAATATAAAATAAATAGTGGTAACTATTTTTAATAAATCCAATGAGCTGAGGAACCAGGCTCAAGCTGGCCAAGCTCCGGCTCTCTCACTACCTTGGCTATTAAGCTTTTTAATTTAAGCACAAGAATGAGGTAACTACAAATTCGAACGACAAAGTTTGTGATCCTTTTTTAAGGCTACCCACTAAAAGCGTTAGCTGTGAAGAAGGAGGCTGCGTACATGCTAAACATGTTAATTGAGTCCAGGCTTTTCACGCATTAGTCGCAAAACTCTATCACTCTATTTATTCTTGACGGGTTTCTACCTCCAAACCATTGAGGCTTGCTGCTTTGTTTGTCTCCTCAAATGCCACTTATTCTACAACAACAAGTAAGATTGGTTGATGCCTTCACTGGAGTGAAAAAAAAGCTTCCAAAAAAAAAATATGAGCAAAGGATAATGAAGGTAATTTTGATTTTTGGCTGCAGAATTCCGAATCGGTAAGCGACTCACTGCCATCCTTGGGAAATGGGTCAGCAGAAACATATCCTTTGCAATTGCACTTCCCCCTCCCCCGAAGGAATATCTTTCAACTTTTTGCCTTTTATTAGCTTGCAAGAGTTTTCTCCATTTGCTGCAATCAGACAGCATCAAGTGCCTCGCAGAATGATTTGTGGGGAGGCGGGTTGGCCTGACCTTCACTTTGCCGCAGCTAGGGCGAGAGCCAGTAAGTGGCAAGTGGCAGGTCATCATCAGTAAGCGTTGGCTGCCTCGAGCAATGGGTTTTTGTGCTTTGGCATTTTGATTGCCAACGAGAAATGCATTTCCCCCGCTACTTACCTCCAAGTGATTGGGCGTATAGCGTTGCGGCATGGCCGGTATATGCTTGCTGCCATCGTAGCTGGGCGGGCTCAAAGGACGACGATAGCTGGCCGCCTCCTGTAGCAGGGCTTCCTGTGCTGACATGGCCATTCCATTACCACCTAGCTGCGACATGTTATAGATATCCTCATAGTCGGCAGCAGCAGCGGCTGCGGCAAACATGCGTTGTTGTTTCGATCTTCCGTAGGCATCCGGAGTGCGTCGCTCTGCCTGCAACAGCTGCTGCTGAGTGGGATAGACAACACCACCCGCTCCAACAGCTCGCTGCTGCTGCTGCTGCATTAACTTGGCCATGTACAGCTCCCGTTCACCATAGATTTCCTCCACAGCACGCTGTTGCTGCAGACGTGCAATCTGCTCTTCCATATCCAGCTGTTGCTGCTGAAATTGTGCCTCCAAATGATCCAGGGAGTATTGCTGTTGTGGCTGCTGCAGCTGTAAAGCTGAGGAGACATGACCAGTTCGGGTGTCATAGATGGCATGATGCTGCTGTGGCTGATGTTGCTGCTGTTGCTGAGATCGTTGCTGTTGCTGGTAGAGCTTCTGGGATTGGGACATCAGATGGCGACTAGAGGATTGCTGCTGCTCGTTGTGTTCGGGCGAGGGTGAGGAGTAGCCGCCATCATTAATACGTCGCGGCTTGGGTGGCGCATTCGCATATAAGGGTTGAGCTCCACCACCTCCTCCTCCTCCTCCTGACTGATCCGACGAGGGCGTCGGCTGTCCCTTGCTTGGCTGCGATTGTAGCGTGTGTATACCCGAATCCGAGTTCTCCCCACTTTGATTAAAGGAGGAACTCACACTTGGATCGGAATCTCCACTGCTGGGAGCCTGCATTAGACTAGCCGCCGCCAGGCATCTCACCCACTGCATCATGGTATCTGCACTATCCGCTGAAAGCCAATACGTACGCATATTCTGATGCTCACACTTGAAAGCGAATTTGCGATAGATCTTATCCTCGGGCACACAGGCCGACACTCGATACGAAGGCAACAGCACCGAACCCAGCAGCTTCTCCTCCTCGGGACCCTTGTAGTAGTACAGACAGTATTCGGAAAGTACAAACCAACGCTTGCGCCACACCTTGAGGCCATCGGAGCCCTGCTTGTGCAGCCAGCCGGAAAGAGTCACCGACGAGGTGGGTGGTCGCTTAGTTATCGGAGACTTGAGCGCTTGTATGGAGCCGGCGCTCTTCTTGCGATCGAGTGGGGCGTGAGTGGGACTCTTCGTGGAGTTCGTGGTGGTGGTGGAGGACTCCTCACTCCCACTGGGTGTGGCCTTGGGTTTGACGGCAGATATTTGGGTCTGACAGGCCTGGTTGACCACATGACCGGGATGATTCTGCTGGATGTAGACGGGCCCATGCTCACTTCCCGGCGTCTGTAGCTCCGCCTTGTGACGATGTTGCTGCTGTTGCTGCTGGAGTTGCTGCTGTTGGAGTTGCTGCTGCTGCAGTTGTTGCTGCATATAGATCTGCTCCTGATAGTGCTTGGGCATTTGCTGTTGCAATTTCAAGGGACCCTGAGCTGGTTGGTATTGATTCGCCAAATTTAGAGTGGAGGGTGGAGCTCTCTGTTGCTGCTGCTGCTGCTGCAGCGTCATGTTAGACACCATGCTGGAGGATTGACTCATATGATAATGTCCAGTGGGTGGATTCATGGCCTGGCGCATGGCAAAGGTGCGTTGCTGTTGCTGGGCCGCTTCACTTTGGGTGGCTATCTGTGCCTGCATCTTGGCCTGCTGCAATTGCTGGTATTGGGCCTGCAGTGCCGAAATAGGATGATGACCGGCAGTGGCATTGCTGGCCTGGAGTCGTCCCGCGGCAGCCAAATAGGTACGCTCCGTGGGCGACTGATAGATTTGCTCCGCAGCAGTGCCACCGCCACTGCTCGTATATGATTGATGATACGGCGAGCTGTGCGAACTGCTCGAAGTGCCACCACCATGTCCATGTTTCATTAAACTATGATGCTTGGCCTGCGGCTGCATATCGATGGGTGACAGTGGACCACCGCCGCTGGAGCTGGTGGCCGTGGGCGATTGCTGATACAAGGCCTGATGATAGCCAGCGGGTGAATGGCTGGCCGTGCGATAGTCCACGAAATTCGTTTGATAGGCCAGCGGCAACTTTTTCTGTTGCTGTTGGGCCAAAGCGGCTGCCTCCTGCAACTGCTGAAGCTTCTTGGCATCCATGGTGCCGGCGGTGAAGAGCGGCGGTGCCTCTAACCTGCAAGAGCCACAGAGGAGAAAAGAAACGATTTGATTTAGTCGAAAAGATTGAATAAGAGGATGTGATTCAATTAGCCGAGGTCGCTGGGCTTAATTTAATTGCGTGGAGCAAGCATTAAGCCTCCCAATTTTACGACTGTGCACGGAAAAGGCCCGTCAGCCGAAACGATGCACTGGCTCATCGCATAATTGACCGTAATTGATTCACTGCAGCGACCAGGCGACGGTCCACAGACAGCACACACACACACACAGAGAGAGAGAGAGACAATACTCACCAGTCCCACAGTTGATAAATGCAGCCAAACATTTTTGCACTTTTTTGGTTTATTAATGAATTAACAATTTAATAAGGCCTATTTCAGCCTTAATTCAACTGAACTAGTTTATTTATTTTTTTATTGCATTTGTCGTTTTAAGTTTTAATTTGATTATTTGATTGGGTGCTAAAACTCAATTACATTTTTCACATTTCGCTTTTCAATTGAAATGTGGCAAAGTCTTTTTGTTATTCTCGATTGCTTTTTTGCGTGATTCGATATGTGTCTGTGTGTAGAAGTGGGGATGCGGCCGCCTAGTTGCAATGAAACTGTAAATGCGTCTATTTTTATTGAGGAGGACTGCAGATTCATTCGTTTGCCAAAACCAAAAACCCACAGAAAAATAAAAAATACAGAAAGAGCAAGTTATTTCAGAATCTCCTTTCGTCTCTCTCTATCTGCCTACAAGCGAAATATTTGATTGAATTTAATTTCTGTAAAATGTTGGAAACAATTTTTTTATTAAATTTATAGAGATTCTTTATTGATTTATTTATTTACCAAAGCACAAATCCAAAGGTGATATTTCGGTATAACGGTACAAGTATAATTATTTTGAATATTAAAACATTTTAATTATTTCAAGATTTCCAAAAAATTAATGCAAAGAACTAAAATATGGTGCTCTAAAAATATGCCACAAAAAAAACCTTTTTTAAATATACCGATCTGCTTTACCTTTCCCTTTAATTAAATTTTTCGAAAAATTAAAACGGTATTTTTGTAGGTCAAAATTCGATTAAAATCCAGAAACTTCATTTCTATAATTTATATTTTCATATTTCTACCATTTCTATATTTAAGGGAGGATTTTTTTAAAACTTAGAAATGATTTTCATTTAATAAGAGGGTTTTGCTCTAGCAAAGAAATGTTTTCCTATTTTATAGAATTTTTTTCTCTATATCTTTTATATTTTAAAAAGAGAATTTGATTCTGATTATTTTTTAAGGGCGAATTTTTAAAATGTAAGACTTTTTCTGAGTGTATATATTGATATTTTACAGTTGAATTATATATTTGAAGTAAACATAAATCAATCAAATAAATAGTAATCAACCGCAACAATACCGGTATTGGCGTTTTGGTATGGTTTCGGATTTTTTTGGTTTCTATTATAACGGTTAACGATTTACGGTTTTCAAAAAAATAAATATCGGTTCCGGTTTCGATACCGGTACGTGGCTTTAAACCGTTTATTTCGGTTAACGGTTCCGGTTTCGGTATTATTCCCTGGGTATAATAGATAATATAGAGTACATCTCACTTGTATCAGTTTGAAACATATGACATAAATATTTGGATATTATAAAGCTTAGTGCCAGATGGGTTCCGCGACTAAAAACTTTTAAGGGCTTGAATTAAAGTGACTTTTCAGAAAGCAATTTTTTCCACCTTTTCGTTACTGTATCTGAAACTTAAATTGATATTGAAGAAGACTAAGTTAAGTCTCTCCACTCTCCCTCTAAATAACTATCCTGTCAAAAATTATCGTGTTAGTTACATGAAAAATATATTTTTTTTCTTATGTAAAAAATTTCTATTCACATATCTGAAAATAATTGTATTTTACATTGATATAATTTATCATGGCGTGAAAATTATTTTTGTGCATTTTATGAACCCTGGTACATATATATATATATTTAAATTAAGTTTTTGGGGCACCCTTAACAAGAGTAAAATTTGTATTACTTATTTTATTATTTATACTATTTGAAATATGACGATTGAGGCAGCGAATATAAGCTTTGCGCTTAATGCGAACAGACAGCTTCAGCCTCATGTGGACATTATTGACCGCACCACTTCGATCCATCACTGACGGATGGACATACCACATGCGGCACTGTCCATATCGAATGATGCATTTAATGCAATTGACCGCTGTCTGCCAGTTAAAGTAATACAATTACTCGTATTACAATTAAAATGAAAAGTCATTGAAATTTATATTTAGTTCGTTTCGGAAGCGTTGGCATAAATGAATTATACAATACATTCATTTAATAAAAGTTCGATTATGTGTTAAATTATTGCATACTGCATACAAAAATCGAGTAAAATATGCTACAATAAATGGCATATGATAGCCGGAATCTGGCACACACTCAGGGCGCATAATGTGTGTCCTTACGACAATAAAACTTGCCCGTACCGACGACGTTCAAGCATTAAAAGCAAAATCCTGTTGAAAATGTGGCGCAATAAATAAACAATTGATCCCGGGCCCAAATGGCAACTGCTTCTGAGTGGTGGTAAGTGAGTGAGAGCGGACTAGACCAGAGCCTGGGTGGCCATTAGTTGTTTATGCCGTTGGGCGGCTGGCCATTTCATGCTACAATCAACTCCAGCCAAACAATTTTATAATTGCCTTCAAGCCGAGCCACCATTTGTATGGCTTTCAATTAACGCCCAGTCCAACAAGGCCAGCAGCGGAATTGAATTGAAAGCAAAAGACGTGGCCCAAAGGAAAAACGCACAATAAAATATTGGCAACCGAAACGAACAAACAGTACAAAATCAATACCGATTAAATGCGAAACGAAACAGGACTTGGCTCGCTCTCAGACTCAGCCTTTAGCTGGTTTATTTATTGCAACATTTATGCTCTTATGTGTTTGTTGTGTGACAGACGTTGTCGCTAATGTGAGCATGAAAAATTACTGCCCGAATATTTTATGCACACAACGAGAGAGCCAAAACAAAAAACACGAAAAGAAAAGAAGAAAGAATGATGTGCATATAAATGGCCTACATACCTAGTATATGCACAGCGAAATATTAAAACTAAACATGATCTAAACGTGCATAAGTATGCATTAGGCTGGACCTCACTGGTCCACTGGCCTCATCCCAACCATAATAATGATTATGATAATGATGACGCCCAGCATATTATGCTTATTTATACAACAAATTACAATTCGAGCTGATTAGAGGTCATCTCTCGTTGTGTGTTTACATTTGAGCTTGAACCAACTGCGTATTTTGGCTTTTTGTTTCATTTATTGTTTGGATTTTAGCATTCGGTTTGAACTCAATAATTGAAAAGTGCCCCCAAAAATTGGTGAATTATAATGACAGCTTTTAATTAGATTGAAATTGGAGTACAATTTTAATTATTGCGCATACGCAGTGTGTCACAGGCATCAATAATAAATAATATTTGTATGTATTTAATGTTTGAGGGTTAATTTGAGGTTGCAGTTCCGGAATTAGCTTGTTAAAGTCAGGCACAAAAGCTTTCAGCTGATTTGAGTTTAAATGAGACTACGAGTACTTTTAGCTCGTTAATTGCTGCGACATATGCAACAGTCTGGGTCCGCCATCAAACCGCCAAACTGTCCGCAATGACGTCATTACCATTGGCAGCAAGTGGCACTCAAACCAAGAGACGACGACCAGCAGCCACTCAACGAGTCATTTCACTTTGGATTGCTTGTTGCCAGAGAGCCAGCCAGTGGGCCGGCCCAGGCAACCGAGCAATTTAATTAGTATTGCCTGGACTCTTCTTGTAATACTTTAAGTGCAATTATAAATACTCAGCAAGTAGATTTCAAGTAGAAACGAAAGAAAGTGAAGAACTTGGACAATAAATTGTGTGAGAAATGAACAGCAGCAGCAGCAGCTGAAGGAAAATCAATAAACAACAAAAGACGGCAAAGTGTCACAAAGTTTGGTATGGAGAAATGTGGCTCACACACACACATACACAGGGTATGGCCTGACTGGCAGATAAGACCTTTTTCCATTTCCCCATTTCTTGAAAGCCTCTGGGGTATTTGGCGCATCATGACCTTGCCACTCGCTTTGATGAGTTGTCAATGGGTGTGTCTCTGTGTGTGTGTGTGTGTGTGTGTGGGACTTGGCCGCTGGCCATAGCATACTTATTGGGGCAAGAGTGTTGCATAATATTAGCAAACACCCAAAATGGTCAGCAATTTTCCAAATCACTTTTGTCATGTTACACACACCATTTTCACTGAACATAAATATTTGCTTAGCTATATGTATATATAGCATCCCCTGCAATTACACTGACAATCGTCATTTTGCATTCGGCAAACAATTGAAAGCAATTAAACTCAAATTAATCATTAAATTGAGCGAAAAGTGCAATTTAAATGCGTGTGGGTATCATGCACAGTGACATTGCAATGTAAACTGCCATTTGTGTGCAATGGCTCGAAAGTTTATAACATAAAACTGAACATTTATCCCGTCTCTGGCAGCGGAAGTATGTGAGCTGCTTAAACTGCATGCAAAAAGAACATTGGCCGTGTTTAGCAGAACAACTTGTTTCCTGATTAATTACACATTTTCATTAAGCTTCCTGCTAAACTTCAGTATTGCAGATTTATAATAGACAATAGTTTATCCATATACCTTGGTTTATTTTGTTAACTTATTTAAAAAATAAGTTTTCTATCAGGTGTAAGTATCTCTTTTCTGTCTGACTGACCTATTCATTGGCAATCTACGGTAAAATATATATTTTTTTTTAGCGAAAAGCTGAAACTTTCACAAAAGTTTCTATCTGTAATGGAAGACTCTTAACTGAAAATTAGAAAGTCACACGAGCCAATTGATTGAATGCGAAATAATTGGACACGGGTTTTTATCCGATTTATTACTGAGTTTTTTTCTATTTTGGAAAACCAACAACAAAAATGTCCCGGAAATAATAAATTTTTTACCGATTGACCTATAAATCGATTTGTATGAATAGTATGCGAATAAATTAGACATGTGATAATCCGATTTTAGAAAATCCGCCAACAAGAGAAATGACCGGATGTGAACGGAAAAATCCAAATCTCATTCGAATGCCATGAAACTCGTGTAAATTTTTGCTTGATAAAAAAATCCTTTTTATGAGTTTTGCTTTTTGCAGTAATAAGCTATAACTCTCTTACAAATTAACCGATTTTACAATCTATATACGGAATAAAAGCTAATATTTCCAATATTTTTCACAAAGTTAAGACTTGAAAAATTCTGATTAGAAGTTGTTAATTATACACTTGAAAAGTGTATATTAATTTTGCCCAGAAGTTTGTAACGCATAGAAATATTAATTTCCGACCCCATAAACTATATATATTCTTGATCAGGACGACGAGCTGAGTTCAATTCCGTCTGTCCGTCCGTCCGTCTGTCCGTATGTCCGTCTGTCTGTCTGTTTCTACGCGAACTAGTCCCTCAGTTTTAAAGCTATCGAGCTGAAATTTTGCACAGAGTCTTCTTTTTACTGCACGCAACTAATATGTCGGAAACGGCCGGATCGGATGACTATATCATATAGCTGCCATGGGAACGATCGGTCAAAAAAATAGTTCTAGTTAGAAAAATTTTGTTGTTTTCCATCGTAGCGTCACTAATCTAGGTATATGTTAGTTTTATATGCTTCCACATAATACAGGAAAAATTTATCAAAATCGGATGACTATATTATATAGCTGCCATATAAACGGTCGGTCAAAAAACTACTTCTAGAGAGAAAATCTATTTTGTTTTCTATTGTAGCGTCCCCAATCTTTGTATATATTAGTTTTATATGCTTTCACATAGTTTCGAAAAAATTTATCAAAATCAGATGACTAAAGCATATAGCTGCCATGGGACCGATCGGTCGGAAAATGTGTTTTTCTAAGAAAAGTTTTTTTTATGGTATCAAATATTTATTATCAATGATTTAAAAATTTTAAATATCTGATATCTATATCTTATATATATTTTACCGGTTAAATCAGTTGGAGTAAAGTTTTTCAAGTGTATTAAAACTTCGGCACAGTCGAAGTTAGCTTTGCCTTCTCGTTTTATAAAAACTTTGCGACCATATTAAGTTGACATATTCTTGATCAGCATTTCACAGACGATACGAGATAGAGATGCTTTGGCATGTGAATAGTAGAGTTGGAGAATCAAGTTCATTTCAATGACCTAGTTCATTAGTTCATTTTTTGATGAACTATTCACTTTCAAATTATAGTTTATTTTTGAATTATAGTTCATTTTTTTAACTATAGTTCATTTTTGTGAACTATAGGTTCATTTTTTGATGAACTATTCACTTTTGAACTATAGTTCGTTTTTTAAACTACAGTTTTTTTTAATAACCAATTCTGCAGCAAACTTACCTTTTCATTTGATCATTTAACGATTCTAAAACGAATGGTTTTCCATTAAAAAATTAACTATAGTTCAAAAACTGAGACCTAGTTCATTAGTTCATTTAAATAAATAGTTCTTTCGAACTAGTTCATGAAAACTCTAGTGAATAGGTGTATACCATACTCAAATCGAGTTTGTTTATGATTGGAAAATGAACTGAAAAACTTACATATTCGTCAATCCCACCGATCCGTTTTCAATTCAACTCCATTCCGACTCCATTTCATAAGTATTGAAAAAAGAGAGCTATATTTCTCATTCTTTCAACTGTCTGGATATCACTTTCACACTTTGTACCCTCTTACATATATCAAGCTTGGCAAACATCTTTCGAGAGTGGCAATAGCTGAGGGTGTGTGCACTAGAAGCCAAGGCTCAAAGAAGAATTTTTACTCGGAGTTTCTTCTTTGTTTTTTGCTGACTCAGCTTACAAAGCATTTTTTTTGGACAAACAATTATGAATTTAATGAAAGTCGGATTTTGGCTCAAAGGTTATTTGCGAAATATAAGGAAAAAAAAAAAAGTAAAGTGACGTTTAAATAACAGTTGGTCAGCTGGAGCATTTCAAACTTGCACACTTGTTTTAACCACACAAACAAGTCTGCGTTGGGGGCACTTGAAAACATCAACACGAGACTACAAAAGGGGGAAGTGACCTCTATACTCAACCTTTTTGTTCGCATACAAAACAACTGATGGGGATCCCAACAACAGGGCATAAATATTCATTGCAATGGAATAGAGCGGGCGAGATAGACACCGAGACCTAAGTGATGTGTATGCGAATGGCTGTGTGTATGTGTGTGTGTGTCAACTTCCGCCCAGAACGACACTTGATGATGAAGATTTTGTTGCTTTCACTTTTGTCGTTGATTGGCACAGCCAGCTAACATAGTCGATGGATGCAGCATATTTCTTACTCTCTCTCTTTCTCTCTCGCTTCTACTCTAAGGCATTGACAAACATGGCACGTGCTTTGAAGGCAGACAAACGAGCAACGGCAGCAGAGGTGTCAATGCAGCTCGGCAGCAGGAGCAGCAGCAGCAGCGGCATCTGTTATTAAGCAGACTCCCTCTTATGTGATTATCATTGGCACATACGCAGTCACAAATTGAGTAAACAGGATGACGATGAGGATGATGAGGGCAAAGTTCAGCAACAACATTGCGACGAAGGCTAAATATGTTGTTGGTGAAAATTTCATCATGTCAACGGCAGAATCTGCTGGCGCTGATGCCTAGAAATTTGCTAATGCGCGCATTCATTTGCGCGTTGCAAAAGTTAAAAATTCAAATCAAGGCAAGGACATGCCGCACACACACACACACACAAGTGCCAAGAGTTTATCACACAAACATGAAGGATGGCAATGGCGGCTGTCATTCATGTTGCATACTAATTTAAATACTTTGCACGCACGCCCAGAAGCAGGATAGCTGGATAGCTGGTTTGGAAGGAACAGGAATACGACACATACTACCACCGCATGTGGTGCTGTTACCCATTTCCGTTTCTGGCAGCAGCACAAAAGCCACTCGAGCCCGCCTTGTGCCTGCAGGATGTGTGCCATGTTTATGGCTGAGTCTTCATCCCGTTCCCGTTTTAGTTGCCCTTCGTGTCTGTGTGGGAACAAAGACGGGCAAAAATATTTTTGCTGTTTTCAGTTGTCGCAAAACTTTCGCTCTATGTGTGTGTGTTTGTGAGGGTGTAGCAGTCCTTTGGTGTATTTGCTTTTGTTTAGTCTGTATTTGTTTGACATTCTCCTGTGCAGCTGGCCCAAAACTAAAACGAGAGTTGACCAAACGAAGAACTAAGCATTGTCTGATGATTTAAAATCGCATGGATTAACATTTTGAACAGGTTTAGTTTAGTTTAATTTTCCTAAAAAGCTTTGAGTGTGTAAGCAAAGTGAAATGTTGGAAAAATTCACAAAATTTTTAGTTGATTCGGCGTGCGTTGCTTATAAGTTAAAGAACTTATAACAAAAGGGTGCAGCCACCCTGAATATGCACCGTAAAAAAATGATATACACTTTTTATACCCTTGCAGAGGGTATATTAAAATTGTCATTATATTAAATTTGTAACGCATAGATGGAAGCATTTCCGACCACATAAAGTATATATATTCTTGATCAGCATGACGAGCTGAGTTCATTTCCGTCCGTCCGTCCGTCCGTCCGTCCGTCCGTCCGTCTGTCCGTCTGTTTGTATGCTATCTCCTCCCTCAGTTTTGAAGCTATCTTGACCAAACTTTGCAAAAAGTCTTTAAATAATATACGCTGCACATTTGTCGGAATCGGCCGGATCGGATGACTATATCATATAGCTGCCATAGGAACGATCGGTCCAAAAACAAGTTCTGGTGAGAAAAACTTTTTTGTTTTCTATCGCAGCGACACCAATCGTGATATATATATGTTTTATATGCTTCCACACAATTTTAGAAAAATTTATCAAAATCAGATGACTATAGCATATAGCTGCCATAGGAACGATCGGTCCAAAAACTAGTTCTAGTGGGAAAAACTTTTTTGTTTTCCATGGTAGCATCACCAGTCGTGGTATATATTAGTTTTATATACTTCCACACAATTCTGGAAAAATTGATCAAAATCGGATGACTATAGCATATAGCTTTTTTTTTTTGCTTCAAGAATGATTCAAGTATCCCAGCACCAAGCTTAAATCAAGATTTTTTCTGTTGTTTAGACAACTTTTTTGTAGATTTCTTGAATTTTTGGAACCACCCACGTTTGGGCAACATTCTGCATGGCTACATCGTTAATTTTGTGTGCCATTTTGTTTTGTTCAATTTTGTTGTTGTTTGTTTTTGTGTTGTATTTTTTTGCAGCTTGCTCTGTGATTTCATACAAATACATATGAATATACATTTATGTAGATGTGAGTGTGTGTGTGTGTGATTGCTTGAGTATCTGCCCATACAGCTTGATGTCGTCCATCCATTCTATTCCCATTGTATATAAATGCAAATTGTTATTGATTATGCTGCACATAAAGCTATAAAAGACAGACCCAGACTCAAGCACAAGTCACTGGACTTTCTTCCTGTGAGTTTATTGTGCATCCTGGTGCCATAATAAATTTGAAAATTTGCAATTTTTTGGACCCAGAACCTTTAGGGTTTGTTTTCAATAAGAAGACGCAGACTCGTACAAAATGCTGGACAAGCTATAAACTGATATATAACGCATACGCCCCCCAAGCCATAAATTCATTTTGCTATGCACTTTGACTGCTTGACTTTCCGCTTAGAAGTTGAGGCCAAAAGTTGAGCCGATTGGGAGTCGAAGCTGGTTGGGGGGGCCTCCCCAAACATAAGCCTGTCATGTGGAGTTTAGCAAACAGTTTGCCTGCGGCTGCAAAACTCAAACAGTTTAGCAAAAACTTTTACCACTGACATTTGCCCCCGTCAGGAGGAGAAAAGGAGAGGCTACGCCCACTGCGTCAATCGGTGACGCAGGCATAATGACTTTTGTAATTACTCTGCCCTGTCCCGTTGTCCTGATGATAAGTTGCTTGCTGGCAATTACCTGCTGAATCGGCTGTCCAACTTTTAATTGCTGATGCATGCGAAATAAGCGCACGGCCAAAAGGGAGCAAAATCAGCAGAAGCATAGCACGCCGACTTTGCAGTTCTTATGTACTACGTGCACACATTTAACCCAAAGATTATGCGTAAATTGTGAAATGATTGAGGCGTGGCGATGGCAGCTCCGAATGCATATGATTGTGGGTAAATCCTCAGCTAGACGCTACACTCTGTACGACAGAATTAGGCAAGACCATTATGAAATTATGAAAATGTAAATTGAAATGCAAAATATGTGAAAACTGAGGTACATTATATGGACTGGTTGTGCTTATGTGAAATGAGCAAAAGTTAATCTGCGAAACGACAGGTGTAAGCCAGAAAGCAAGTGTAGATACCATGAGCCACCTATAGAAGTAAGTATATAGGTTAGGTCAGGTTAAATGCTGAAGGGGGAACCCTAAGTTTATATATATATTTTTATTTATAAATTTCCATTACGTGTTACTCCGGAAGGGCGCAACAACAACAAATAAATTCACACTTTTGTTGTTGGGTACACAAATTGCTTTAACTTTTTTTGTAACCCGAAACGGTAAATCTAGTTGTATTGCTTTTTGAGAAGAATAAGGATCCGGTCGGCGAACGAGCTACGGTCCACTAAACCATACGTAACCAACTAGAACTCATACATACGCGAGCCGAATCCTTTCGGAAAACAAGTTTCGTTTTTTGAGTCCGCCATTTTGAGTTCAAATGTTCAAAAAGTGCTTCAACAGAGCACAATTCAAGCAACAACCACGTGCGATGGTGCAGTGCGATGTGTAAATTCCTACTTTCAAAATTGCTAAATCAAGCAACTAAATAGCTAACATGGCAACACTGTTTATGACAGACAGTGCTGTGCAGAATATGAACAATCGGCACTTAATAATTTAATAGTTTTCATCAGATTTTGGTATTTTTCGAAACAATATATATGGGCTATCTTGCATTGAGCAGTAAAGTCACACACTTAAAACAGTATTTAACTCTAACCAATTTTGTACTTTGTTATTTGGCGCTTCAACTGATCGAACAGATTGCATACTTCAGAAAGAAACTTTAAATTTGAGCTTGTCGAACCAAAGGAAATTTTACATATTGTTTAAAAATTACTTGACACAGTTCATGGATTGAAAAAAGCTTATGATATCTATTGAGCCTACAAATCAGTTTTTATTTTTTTTTTTGTACAACATTAAAGCTTTATTTAGAGAAATTGTTCGTTGACGAACCAAGCCGGAGTTTGTTATGCGTGAATCCCAGGCAACATATCAGCCCAACTCCTGCCCACCCACCGAGGGGCACAGAGGCAAACGTACAAAACCAAAACGTGTAGGAAAAAAAAATTTAGGCAAACTACGTTAAAATATAGGTTTTTATAGCAGGAAGAGAGTTTACTCGGTAAAGATTATTGTAATCAGCACAGAGTACACGAAACGGTTCATGCAGGCTTAGTTGGTAGGTACCAAAGACATTCTAAGCTAACAAGACTAAGCTTACCATAGAATCAAGGGGAAATTTTAATGTGTACCTACGATTTAACATGTGTGTGCGTCAGTGTGTTCACAGGCAGCCCACACAAGTAAAATCGAAAATGCACGTTAAAAATTTCCCTAACGCGTGAAATTTCACTTTGAAATTTCCCCTTGCTATTCAGTTCTATTATGGCAGTTACGCATTTTAGCTTTGAATGTTTTTGGTGGTACAACGTTGCAGAGATAAGGGGACAAAGATAGGATTGAGTTCTTCAAAACAACGCTCGTCCTTTGAGGCTATACATTTTTGATTTCTTCATAAAGCATGGTACCCAGACGCCGAAAAAAACATTCTCCCTGCCTACCTAATTACATGCCTCTGAGAATGCGCTCTGAGCATATTCCTTATGCATTCTCTAAGGCCCTACACCAGCGTTTGTCAACAAGAGCGAGGCGATAGAATAAGAGTGTGTTGGTGTGCGAATATAATGCGACCCAAAGCGGCTCTGGCCTACTTCATCGAACGCTAGCCAGCGACTGATTGGCATCGCTGATTTGTTTGCTCTCTTGGCGAAGGTCTCGGCATGAGTTCGTCTTGTGTCTGAGTGAATTGCCGAATGTGTTATAATATTAAAGCATTATAACATTATGATGAGCATTAATTTAGTTGAGCATTTAATATCTTTAATTTATTTAACAACCCTTAAAGCGTAAAATCACAGCTTACGTAAAAGCTTGCATCTCATATAAGTGGGTTATTCTTAGCTTAAGCAAAGTGGCAAACTTTCTAGCCACTCAATTGCCCAACAGAAACTCGGCTTAAATTTTAAACAAAAGCCACTGCCAGACGGCAAGACACACACATACTAACTGAATGCAGGGAGCAAAATGCATGCAGCATGAGAAAATTAATTGAATAAATTGTTGTAAACCGTTTGACAGGCTTTTCATTCAATTTTCCCACATTAGGTTGACCCAAGTCAACAACAACAACGTTTACATCTAAGTGCCAATTAGACGAGTTAATACCTAAATTTGATTGGGATTAATCGCTGCTTTCAATGCATACAGACAAGCGTGCAGAATACCCTGTAAAAAGGATATCATAAAGTTGTGCAATTGTACAATATTAGAACAGACAGAAGAAAATATTTTCGACCCTTTATTTAAATTTTTGATGAGCATCAACAATCGTCCGTCGGTCTGACTGTATGAACGCGTCGCTCGCAGACACTTTAAGAGTTGGAACCATCACCTTTTTATTATGTTTGTTTCAGGTTTTAATAAAATTACTTACTCCCTCAAAAACCACAAAAAAAAATGCCAGAGAAACAATTTTAAAATAAAAGTTTTAATGAAAGTTGGAAATATTATGGAAATCATAATAAGATCGGACAAAAAACACGAAAGTTATCGATTTAGCATGGTGAAGCGTAACTAACAGCATCGGCAGCGTATTCATTCGCATGAATGAAAACACACAAAATCATGGGTACAGAGTATTTTGTAATCGTGGCAGTCGACTGCAGCGCTGTTATTTGTTTTTTAATAACTTATTCATTAGACGCGAGGCAAAGTATGGGTGGGTGCGTGTGTAAATTATGCGCTGTTAGGCAGAATAAATTGCTTTAAAAGGGAGCCACCAACAAAGCCAGCAAAGATAGCAGGACTCGTCCTTGTTGTTGTGACTTTTACAGGTTTTGCTTTGTATTTCCGCCCACATACGTGTGTAAGCGGAGCGCGTGAGGCACTGCCGAAAAAAATAAAGGATACACCAGGACAACAACATAACGAGCAAAAAGTTAAGGATAAAAGCACCACAAAGGCCCAAGTCGAAAACTGATACTTTCTATCAAAGGCTACCGCATTCGCTACTAGGAGGCGGGCCCCTACCAGATGGGGGCGCTTTCACTCACAGCAGACGCTAAAACTTTAGTGTTTGTGCCCAGTGGACGACGAAGTAGTCATGAAACGTGGACACGGCCAGCCGTTCGGCTGGCTTCGGGAGTTGCTCCGTTTCTGGCACATAATAATTTACATAATATACGTGAGGCGCAATCAGCACAACCGCCAGGCACAACAAACCAAGCGGAGGGAGCCAGAATATTTTCACTCTCAAAGGACGCGATTTTCGGGCATACACACACACACACATACGTAGACGAAATATTTGTGCTTTTATATAACGTGGTCGCGCACATTTTCTAATTCATTTTCATTTTACTTTTATTATTTTGCGAGTCTTTTGGAAGGTGGGAAGGCTCCCACCGCCGCTCACACCGCGTTGCCGTTTCACCGTTCACCGTAACAGCACAACACGACGACAACAGTCCGCGTTCGTGTCGTTCCTGGCCAAATTCGTGAGGAGACTACAGCAACTGGCTAGCGACAACATTTCGTAAAGCGTTCGTCAACAAGGACACCAGCCGGAGTTATGAGTGAAAGCTTGGATGAGTGAAAGCTTAGCGAAAGCTTCGTGGGTTGCCTAAGCAATGGCTGAATAACTTCACACTTGGTTGCAAGTGAAAGCTTTAGCAACACACTCCAGACGCCCATCAACTCCCCAAAAATTAAGGTACGTAAAAGTATATACATCTGTTTATGCAAAGGAAAAAAGAAAAAATGCCCCCCCCAAAGGTAAAGCTTTTATTTCTAATTTAGTCTAAGCAACACCAGTAGCATATGAAATAATGTAAAAAGACAAAGTCGTACTAACATTCGAGGGTTGACTTTATATGTCTAGTCTAAAAATGACTAAAAACAATAATTTACTATTGATTTTTAACTAACTGACATTAACTGTACTTGCCAGGTTTGCTTAGTACGTTCCATAAATTTCGAGCATCTCTTTTCTGTTACCATCTCTAAGATCTGTTCGGTCATACGGACAGACAGACGGACATGGCTAAGTCGACTTGGGGCGAAAATTATTTTTAAAGAATTTTCCGTTTTTAGTCAGTGTTTTTATATATTTCGCCATAGCTTCCATTATCCTACACCGATTTGAAAATGTAATATACGACATCATTGCCAATAAATAGACCTACAAATTAGTCAAAGACACTTTGCACAGGTTTGTATGGAACCCTGCCCGATGGCAGGCTGCACAAATGGGTATTTTAACACTCTTTACTTCTACGATTAAAGAAAAAATTTAACACAAGACTTTGTGAAAAAAAATTGCAAAATAAATAACTTTTTCCAAAGTTTTTAATTAAAAATCTCGAATACAATTAAATTTAAGTATAAAGTGTCTTTAACTTACTTGTAGGCCTATTTATTGGTAGTGATTTCGTATATTACATATTCAAAACGGTGTAGGATTGGAATAGGATAGGGTGTAGAAAAATCGGAAACATTTTTTTCTTTAATTGGGAGCTTAAATCCATAGACAAAAAATTTGCTAAATCATGAAACCCCGTGTGAATTTTTTTTTTTTTTTGCCAAGTTTACTTACAAACCGAGTTTGAAGTCGATTAAATTAAGCAAAAATGTTTTCACATTGGCAGTTGACGCTGATCAAGGATATAAATATTTTATAGCAGCGGTGGGCACGAAATTTGAGTTGAAGTCTTACAGTCTAACAACCCTTTTAAGCGTGGCTCGAGTCGACCAGCGATCCGCACACAGTGTGAGCTTGTTTTTGCATTTTTCCTGCCGTCTGTCAGCCCAAGTCACGGTCGCCCACTCTGCGTCTATTTTGTTTTTTTCCATTCATTTTGTTAGTGTTATACACACCGAAGCGAAGCAATTGCTATAATATAACAAATAACTCTCGGAGCTATGGGAATTTGAAAAAAGAAAATAGAAGGCTAGAATCAGCTGTTTTAAATGCCCTTGCTAAAGGAACAATCGGTCAAAAAAATAGTTATAGTTAGAAAAACTTTCGTGTTTTCCATCGTAACGTCACCAATCTTGGTCAAGCGGTTCTTAGGAAAAAACTGTTTTTTTCCTAAGGTTATAACTTTCCATCCTCATAACTCCTTCGTCCAATTGCGATTAGGGAGAGCTAGAATTTTGGGAGAGTGAGTTTCCAAATTTATAGATGTTAATCTAAAAACCATTTCCCAAAATTCGGTGCTGATAACTGCGGACGGGAGTTTTCCTATGCTTATTCTGCTATGCCCTTTATCAAAATCGGTTCACTGATGGGAGCATATAGCTGCCATAGGACCGATCGGCCGGAAAATGTGTTTTAGTAAGAAAAAATTATTTTTATGGTAACGCGATCAAATTTTGATTCTCAATGATTTTGAATTTATTTAGTTTATGAAATATCTGATATCTATATCCTATATATATTTTCTACCGGTTAAATCAGTTAGAGTGAACTGTTGCAAATGTATTAAAAGTTTTAATTTAAAACTTTGGCACAGTCAAAGTTAGCTTTGCCTTCTCGTTTAGGCTTCAGCAGCCTCTTCTGGTCTTGAAAAATGCTGACTTTGCTATTTATTTGAAAGTCGGGAACAAAGAGAATTGAAACATTAAGTGCCAAGTCAGGGTTTGAGTGCTCAAAAAGAGCTCGCATTACGTGGTGATTTTTCCACTTTTCAAAAATCTTCGGGCAAATAAAATGGTTGCATACCATTGAGAATTGACCCATCTACGTTTCACTAATGATATGGTATCTATACGGCCTGATTTATTGAAGAAACATATGACCATTTGCTTTGAAGTGCTTTATCCACGAACAGCTTTTGTTCGATTTAACTCATTTTGAATACCTACTTGTAACTATGGCATTTCATTAAATCTTCTTGACGTCCAAATGGTTGATGTATGCCCCAATCATGATGATCTTGCAATATCAATTCATGTACAGCATCAATTGTTTCTGGCAGCGAAGAAAGACCTCTATTGAATTTGTATCGCAGTGGCTAAGCTTGGTGCTTTATAGCCAAAACTCAAAGTAAGTTGATCGACGCCTTGGTAATCGATTTTAAAAATCGTTATAAACCATCGCACAGAAATGTTTACGAGTTAATTTCATTTTAATGACAGAATGCATTTTTTAAATTTAAGGAGAAAAGCAATATAAAAGGCAACCCTCGTACTAAAGCTACACTTTATTAAAATGCGAGTGGCCATAAAATCTGTGTTAATATCAATAATTCACGACGCCAAAATTGCTTTAATTATCGCCGGAACGCATGCTAGTCCAATTATCTAAACTTAGACCCCGCTAATAACTCAAGTCAACTTACCTCTTTGGTGCTGGCTCTACGATAGTTGTAAATTTAGGCACTGCTCCGAAACTCAGTCATCATGTTGGGCACACACTGCAAACAGAAAGCAAAAAGAAAAGTTGAAAAGAGGAGTCATTAGTATGCAGCTGGTGCCATTGTCCAGGGGTGGGTGTGGGGCAGCCAACAGTGAAATCGTGTAAAAAACGCGTATGTCAATTAAAAGCCTATAACACAACAACACGAATACACGGATACACACGAGTTTGGGCAAAAGGCAGAGCAGAAATCAACTCGGCTCCCGGGTAAAACACCAAAATCGTTGCACGCAAATGCAAAACGATACGACGGGGTTGCGGGTTAAGAGGTGGGCCAGTCGAAGAGGCAAGGCAAGTGTTTTAGTCACCCAAGTCACGTGCAAAGGCAAAACGACAAAACACGCGCCTCAAATGTGCCGCACATGGAGTTGAGTTGAGTTAAGCTAAGTCGAATTGTATCGCTTGGTTATGCAGGCAGCCAACGAAATTCCAAAATGAAAACTGAAGTTGCATGCACCTTTTTGTGGTTGCCTTCGATGGAAAACATAGAAGCTGTGCCTGAAAGTCGGCACTAGGAGTTAATGAAATTATGGAAACTACAAAGGTTTTGTCATATTCGGCGAACCTAAGCTACTACATCAGTGGTGGGCACCCTATTATTAGTGTGCTTAACGCAACACTAAGCAATGCAGAAAGTCGAGCATCATTCTTTACGCAACCAGTTTTGAATCGGGAAAATATATAAATCCAAATTTTTGAATATGTTCAGTTTTAACCTTAAATAAGGGACCACCTTTAAACCGTTTCACTCTGCTTCGAAACCGGGTTTGAAACGGAGAAATGTCAAACTTCATTTTACCTACAAAAATACAAAATTTTGAGTTTATAGCTTGAATATTTTCTAAGATATGGCTCTAAACCATTTTTACACTCGTTTAAACTGGTTCGGAACCGAGTAAAAGCCGAAAAACATAATTTAAAAAAATTTTTTGGGCTTATGGCTTAATTATTTAATTTCTACCCGGTTCGATTTGGTACACTGTTTAACTTCATATTCCTAAACTACACACCAAAATTAAAGTCCATAGCATAAGTTATTTCTGAGACATGGCTTTGAAACGCTTTTGAAACTGGTTTGGAACCGGGTTTAAACCGGAGAGATATTTAACTCCATATTACCAACCCAAACACAAAATTTTAAGTATATATTCTTAGTTATTTCTAATTTTTAAAAATTTTTGATATATTGATACAGTGCTTGCTGATAAGCAAAGAAAAGTGCGCAAAGTAGCGAACGTGTATGAATTAGAGGTGGAGAACTATCGATAGTAGGCACCATCGATAGCCAACGAAAGTTTTTTGGAAACCATTGATAGTGCACGATAGTTTTCGATAGTATGTTTATTAAACGGTCATGTTTAAAAATGCAAAAATTTTAAATAATTTATTAAAAAGCGAACTAAAAAAATTGTTTCCGTTACTTTTAGTTTTAACTTTGGCATTAATATTGGGTTGTAGGTTTCGATCATATATATATACCATATCATTTTTAAGAAACTCTGATGCTAGCATTTAAATAATTAGGAAAAGCTTATTTTTCAACCTAGGGTACAAAATTAAGGTCATTATTATTATTTTTTGTGTTTGACGTCAAGGGTCACCATGCCGAAGCTTGTTACGCGCGAACACCAGGTAAAATAGCAGCCCACCGAACGACTAGAAAACACTGAATAAAGATTGTAAAGTTTATCCAGGAAGAGATTCTTCTAAGCTAATTAAACCGTAAAGTTTATTGTAATCAGCACAAAGAATACGAATCGGCTAATGCATGCAAAGCATAGTTTGACAACGTTTTAGAGATTACGGATTCTAGTTCCGAGTCGGTTTAAAAGGAACACTAAGTTTTGACTAATCAACTCTGATGAGTTTAGATTCAGAAAATAACGTTTTTAAGCGCAATTATTATTTTTTTAAGCTTGCAAAAAACTATCTGAAACTATCGATAGTGCAGAGCTACTATCGATGGCGACTCGATAGCGCCCAACCATCGATAGTGCCGATAGTGCTATCGATAGTTCTCCACCTCTAGTATGAAACAGCTATATACAAGCTCGCTCTAAAAAGCTTTCCCGTATAAATTTACTTTAACGAAGCCAAAGATGGTTCCATCGGCCACGATTTTTTTTGGAACACAAAAGGTATAATCACTGCGGACATTTTTGAAGAAAGAAAGACAAACGCTAGGGAGTATTAACGTCAGGAATTGGACAAATTCGATGCGAAATTAAAAGAACCCATTTAGGCAAAAAAAAATTTGTTCCACCGACGACAACGCACCAGCACATTAAAAAGTGCAAGACGGGCGACATAAAGTCTATAAATTAGAGAGGATCACAAAACTTTTAACGACCAGCCAGTTGTGGATGCGTAGTTAAGTTAAACAAAGATAAAATGCGATAAAGTAAATAATTCGATAATCGTTTTTTAAGAAATTTGGAAAAAAATCTAAAAAATAATGGTCCATCCCAATTTTTCGGCTTCATATTAAAGGCTCAATATTATGAGAGCTGAATAACAGCTTACCACTGCGAATGGACAAGCACATTCCTTTTATTCGATCAGATCAAAGATTCAATCAGAAGACAAAAGTGCATTCAGCTGCAGCTGCAATCTGCAACTGGGTCAAATCGTAATTAATAACAAGCCCATCAAATACAATTTGCCAATTATAATTGAAAAATTTCTGTGAGCTTTCACAGCCAATTAGCCCGAAGCCAAACTGAGATGCAATTACTTGTTGGTTATCAGTGTGTGAGTGTGTGCAAATGGAAACAATTAGCAAAGTGTGCAGAAGATTTAGAGCGGAATGTCATGGCCCTAATTGCCCAGGAGTGCACAGTACGGGGCAGGAGTGAGCGAGTCGCAAAATTTAATGCCGGAGACATGCAAAAATTACATCCTCAATTGCAGGAGCAGACATCGTTGTCATTCTCACACAAAGGCGGCCAAATTCAATAAACAAGGCACTCGTGCGGGTTCACTCCTCCCACTATTTCTGTGTGCAACGAACCGTGCTTAGTCTCTAGGGCTGGGCCAGAGACAGACTCGGAATCGGAGATAATGTTGGACATGTGCGGGTAGCAGGGCTTAAAAGCAAAACAAAATCAATTGCATTTTTGGTCCGTTGCCTGTTCAGCGCTCATCCAAAAAGTAGGCAATACAAATTTGCACACAGCTGCCCGTTGTCACACACACACGCACGCAGCCACGTATTAAGCCATTACTCTGTGCGTTGACCAGTGCATTGGACAGTAAATAACAACAACGTACAGTCAACCGCGTTTTGGCTGAGCTTTTGCGTTTAGCAAATTCAATTCAAATCTACACAATTCCCCTCCACCCCTGCCGCCCAGCTTCGCTAGCACTGAAGTGTGGCCAGCCACACAGCCTGCTCTACCTCTTCTCCATGCTTCATTGAATCGCCACATCGAAAGCAAACGCTGAACGTATTTTGCCAATTACACGAACCAACTTTGACAGCCAACCAGGAGCACCGACAACCATGGCTTTCAATGTGGCGACCGTTTTAAGGCGGCAATTGATTGTCGTAAACAATGAGGGGCAGATTTAATGGAGACACCTGGCTGTCCACTTGGTTAACCAGCCTGCAAGCGACCATAATGGAGGCGAATAAATCATTAAACTGGCGGAAGTCTACTTAAATATGAAATTCTGACGAGCACACTAATGGCGCTAAAGTCAAACTAATTGTTAAAACTTACATAAACTTAATAACATCTTAAAAAAAAAAACAAAAAAAGTTGTCCTCTTTTTTGTTTGGTTCTGTTTTTTCAACTGTCTGGTTCATGTCAAAAAACATAAGTGGGGTCAGCTGACAAGTCATTGGTCTTACCAGAAAAACGCCACGTTTTTTAAATTTTATTATAATTTTGTTGGTCAGTGTTATCCATCAGTTGATTGCTGGTAAAGTAAAACAACTTGCACAAGTTCCAGACAAGTCCATTTTCACCTTTTTGTGGCATAAAGTCATTTTTTTAGAGCAAAGTTCTTTATACAGTTTCAACGCAGTTTCAAATAATCCATTTTTTTTCCTTTTTTTGAATGTATATTGTACATATATTTAAGTATTCCCTGACAAATCCGTTAAATATTTCTAAGGATGCTTTGGGACTACAGACACATTATCTTCTTCTAAACATGACTATCTGACTTTACCAACTGATGTTGCTAAAGCCGTATTTCAAATTAATGAATATCTCTTCAACGAAAAATTATTGAAAAGATGTGTACGTGATTTTACACAAAAAAAAATTTTTTAGTTTTAATCAGTTGATATGGAAAATGACTCCGAAAATCATTTCGAGGAGGAAGAATGGCTCGTCTACAACATCAACTTGAGCTATTGAAAGCTGCTGATGGTGCAGAGGGTATCATCTTATGGCCCTGGAATAGACGACACCATTTAAGATGAAGAAAACAATTTTTAACTACGTTTTTCTCAAAACTATGTTTTCAAAGTCGGGTATCTCTAGATCTCGAAAACGGCTAAAACGATCGATTGATCAAAGGATTAAGATTTTCGATAATTATTACTATTTTTTCAGAAATTTTTTTTCGAAAATGTTGATCGAAAATTTAATTTTTTGTTAAATTGTCGCCGTTTTTTAAAACATTGAAATTTCGACTATTCCTTCAATTAATCATAGCATTTATCTTTCCCTTAAAATAATCTATTCCCTTGATTTCAGATAAGCCAAACCAGAGATATAGTGATCACCGCCAAACGCCTTTTTTTGAGATCGTTCACTGGAGCAGAGTCCTTCAATATTTTTAAATGATCTAAGTGTCATTAGAAACTTAAAATAAGAAAATTCTTTTTTATAAAAAATTGATAAAAAAAAAAAAAAAACTTTTTTTTTGGACGTTCGGCTGGAACGCGTACAATTTTGTATTTGTTTTCTTTGCGACAGCTTTTAGGCGGAATAGTGTCTCTGTTTCGGCGTTCCGCTTATTAGGTAAATGAAATTGAAGCAGACCGTGCCTGCTCATAGCGACTGGGGGCCGAGCGCCTTCGTGTTTTCACTCAGACGCGAGCCGAAGTCATGGCTGAGTGAATTGGTGAGCACAGAAAGACTTGATTTTGCAAGTAAGTTGGCTGCCTACTGTAGCACACACCAACACAAGAACATATTTCAGTCCTCTCCATTTGGCCGGTCCTGAATTGAAGTCTCTCTCTCTCTCATGCTTGCGCTCTTGGTGTAAAAATGTTATGTAAGGCTCTCTGTGCTTAATCTGTTAGGTCTTGCTACAAGGTGGGTGTTGGATTTTATATCAATTACATGAAATAGGGATCCAAACCCAACCAGATTTTGTCGTTCTAAGAGCTTTTAATATGGGCACAAACCGAATTTCAGTTCAATGGTAAAAAAAAAATTATATGGTTATATGGCAGTTATATGAAATCGTGTCCCAAATGTAAGTCGTCCAAGAGACTAAAAATGTTTGAACAAACCAAATTTTAGTTTAATTACATAAAATACAACAAAGTTGGTGCAAGTTGGCTAGATCGGTTATATGGCAACTACAAAAAAATAATGCTTTAAAGCGAGCGAATGATAATAAGTTGTCTTGGGGTCTCAAAATATGTGTTTAAACCACATTTGGGTCAAAAATCTGAATAATTAGAGTTTATGCCAAAAAAAAGTCACAAAAAACACTGTAATATCGTGCGGTCATAAGAATTCTGTTTTAAACCTTCATATATGAAACTTGGATCCATCATTACACACGGAGACAAAAACTCCGGACATTAAGAGGATGGGAAATTAAAAAAAAATGTCTGATCAGAATGACATCATCATCTCAGTGCACCATCGCACACGCATATAGTCAAACACCTAAAAGACGACAATATATCAATTCAATTCAATCATATTCTCTTCTTATATAATTAACAATTTGTGGGATCCTAAGATCTTTGCTTGTCTCTATCCTTTGTCACATTTTGTCATGTTTCGAAAAACAACTAGATATCCTTTTTTACCTTTACCACCTTCAGGTTATATTACAGTCGGGCTTGACCGACTTTCTTACTTGTTTTTTCAACATCCAAATAAATTTGAATCATTTCGAAATTTCTTAACTATTTGTTATTCCCTTTAAATTCAGCAGATTTCCATATATTCCCGATGAAGATAGCTTAAGTCACTGCACATTTCTGAGCCGGTCCTGCTTGCATTATGCCTGAGCTGGAGGGCATTGAACCCTGTCCTTCCGTACACCAGTGCAACTGTCAATGCTGCAGCCAGCCTAATGCATAATTAAATGTGTGTGTGTGTGTTTGTGCACTTGCGTTCAACTATGCGTAAAATATGCCGCTGTAGCTGGCGATGCAAATGCCTGACACAATTAAAACCCTCTCCGTGCTCTCTGACTTAAGCTCCCTTCTTTAGTGTTTGCAACGGGCAGTGATTCATTTAAAGCTGATAGCAAATACAAATGTCACGTTCCACGTTTTCACATTTGACATTTGCCAATGGAAGCTCAAGTGTACTGCAGACGTCATCAACATCAGCCACTAACTAACTACATTAGGCCATCGGCGGGAAATTGTTCGATATGCGTACACAAATTGCGCTTGACTTCCGTTCGTTCCGTTGATTTGCACTCAGCAGCCACAGGGCAGAATCACACAGATGTGCTTTCAGATCGATTTGTACCAACTTGCGGTTTGGTTTTCTCGCAATACGAGACTGCAACATCATTTCCCAGCTAGGTCTATTAAGTAGGTCAAACGGTGATTTCCCCGCTTAGGCACTGTTTGTGCACTTTGGCAATTTGCCAACAGCGTCAAGGTTTTGTGTCTCCAAGAAGCTGTTTGTGAAAATGCCAATTGCAAGTTTCCCATCATCATTCAGTGACCAATTTGGTGATCTCTCTGTGCTACCTGTAAATTTGTGCGGTAATCGGTTTCAACTTGAACTTGATCTTGAAAATGGTTCCATTTGCCTGCACATTTCAAACATATGTATGTTAGATGAACGCCCATTCTCTGTTATGATTATATCATATTTTCCTACGCATTTCCACTCCACTTAATAACAAATTATCTGCAGTCGCGTGTTTTCTCTGTGTTTTTGGAGTTTACTGTGTGTATTTTGTTGGACTTTTAAGCGCTCGTAAATGTTCCATATCTGTGCGCTGTTGCATATCGCTGCGTTATTGTTGTTGTTGTTCTTTTTGTTGCTATTTTTGTATATGTAAACCAAACAAGCGTACAATTAGACCGCTCAAAGTCGCGTAACACTCACAAAATGCCGGCAACTTGGCAAGCATAATCTAGTGCCAAATGAGCAGCCGTTTATTCAATATACGAGTGTGTTTGTATGTACATTCCCCCATTTTTAATGGATAGCAAAGGCTATATTTGGTTTAGGCATCTATACTGAAGTTCTATTTCAAACCGATTGAGTGAATGTCAAATTATTTGTAACTCAGAGGAAAACATAATTCAATAGAGAAAAAAGATACTCGCTTCACTTTGAAAATGCTGAACCAAACCAAAAAATAGATGGCTAACATCGGCTACGCCGATTTTTTAAATACCCTTGCAGTTTTTGAAAGGCGCTACCATTGATAACAAAAAAGTTTTTCCCACTAGAACTAGTTTTGGAACGACCGTTTATATGGCAGCTATATGCTATAGTCATCCGATTTTTATAAATTTTTCCAGAATTGTGTGGAAGCATATAAAACTAATATATACCACGATTGGTGACGCTACGATGGAAAACAAAAAAGTTTTTCTCATTAGAACAAGTTTTTGGACCGATCGTTCCTATGGCAGCTATATGCTATAGTCATCCGATTTCGATAAATTTTTCCAGAATTATGTGGAAGTATATGAAACTAATATATACCACGATTGGTGATGCTACGATGGAAAACAAAAAAGTTTTTCTTTCTAGAACTAGCTTTTGCACCGACCGTTTATATAGCAGCTATATGCTATAGTCATCCGATTTTGATAAATTTTACCAGAATTGTGTAGAAGCATATAAAACTAATATATACCACGATTGGTGCAGCTAAGATGGAAAATAAAAAAGTTTTTCCTACAAAAACTAGTTTCTGGACCGATCGTTCCTATGGCAGCTATATGATATAGTCATCCGATCCGGCTGATTCCGACAAATGTGCAGCGTATTTGCATTTTAAGTCATTTTGCAAAGTTTGGTCAAGATAGCTTTAAAACTGAGGTAGGAGATAGCATAGAAACAGAAGGACAGACGGACGGACGGACAGAAATGAACTCAGCTCGTCATGCTGATCAAGAATATATATACTTTATGTGGTCGGAAATGCTTCCTTCACTGCGTTACAAACATCATGACAATTTTAATATACCCTCTGCAAGGGTATAAAAAGCGCTACGTGTTCGACTAAGATATTTTTGTATAGACAACCTGATCTTCTTGACGTTGAGGAATAAAATACAACTTGACCTTGAGGTGTCTATGTTAAAATGCACATAATTGTTTATTTAGAATACGCAGGGCAACCATATACCGAATCAATAAATCTAATCGCCCAAAAGAAAGCTAGAGATGATACAAAATGGTTTAAAGATTACATTGTATTCTAGGGCTGCGTTCACACTGTTCGACGCATGAAACATGGTAATCTTGTAGGCCCTTGGGTTGTCTTGTTGTTATTTTAAATAGCTTATCATTTGACTTTATGAAGGCCTACTAGATTATCATGTCCCATGCGTCAATGCCAAATGACAAGCTATTCACAATGAAAAAATGACAATATAAGGGCCTACTAGTTTATCATGTCTCATGTGTCGAACAGTGTGAATCCAGCCTTACTCGTGCAGGTCTCTAGTATGTATGCTGCCATTCTATAGCACTTTGTATTTTAATTTGGACTGGATCGGTTCAGTGGTTCACAGCAGATTTAAACCACCGCTTCGCTGGTTTTTAAAGCCAGCCGAACCACGGTTTCGGTTCGTTTCAATGGTTTACGCATAATATTTAAAAAGAAATTCCAACAAATATAAATAAATTCATTCAAATGACAACGGTTCGGTTCATTTATCGATGTAAAGTGCATAATTTTAGACATAAATCTTTGTAAATATAGGGACTTATATCTGGAAATTCGATTTAATCGTTCTTTTTCTATAAAATTATAATAGTTTTTGGTACCCGCAATAAATAGACCAAATAGATCCGTAGTGATGCCAGATTTAAATGATTGATTAGCATGGCACCGGCACTGCCCGCGCCTATCTCTAGTTCGGACACTGGTTCAATTCGAGGTTCGGTTTACCAGCTCGAATTTGCGGTTCGGTTCGATTTGGTTCTGTTCGGTTCAGAACCGGTTTGAAAACCAGATTTTAATATTTATTAACTGCACCTTTATCTTTCAATCGCGATCTTTCTATTGACCCGCACCAAATAAACATGTATGTATTTTGCGAAATTTCATTCGTGATAGGAATAAGTGTCAGTTTTTCTTTTTTATTTATTTTTTGAGTTGTGCTTGCGGGAAGTGTCATAACTTGAACCGAATTCAAAAAGCCCTACAGTTTCTTATACTTTTGAAAAAAAAAAAATTTTTTTTTTGGTTTTGCATTATTATTTGAGCTAGTGAGGTACGGGTCATTGTTACATCAATTCTGGTCATAACCTCATTTTTCCTTTTAATTTCCGATATCCTGGAGTCCCAGTATTGATTTTTTTCATAATTAAACAAAAATTAGTAATTTTCCACAGAGTATACCCTGGTCGACTCCTCAATTTTAATTAATTTCTAAATACAAAAAGTCATTTCTCATTTGCAAATACGTTTTTATACCCGTTACTCGTAGAGTAAAAAGGGTATACTAAGTTCGTGCAAATGTATGTAACAGGCAGAAGGAAGCATTTCCGACCCCATAAAGTATATATATTCTTGATCAGCATCAATAGCCGAGTCGATATAGACATGTCCGTCTGTCCGTCCGTCCGTCCGTCTGTCTGTATGAACACCTAGATCTCAGAGACTATAAGAGCTAGAGCTACCAAATTTTCAGTGTAGATTTGTATTGTCTGCACGCAGATCAAGTTTGTTTCAAATTTTTGCCACGCCCCCTCCCGCCCCCGCAATTTGAAAAAACCTCATATCTCCCACAATTTTGAAAATAGACTGTTCAAACCTTCTAGAAATATATTAATCATATTACTACGATCCGCCATAATCTTTTTCGATCGATGACGATGAGAGTTGCCGCCCCCGCAATTTGAAAAATACCTCATATCTCCCACAATTTTGAAAATAGATTGTTTGAACCCTCTAGACATATATTTTAATAATTATTACCTATCGATCAGCCATACATCATTTCCTGATCAGATGAGCTATTGTAGAGTTGCCTCCCCCGCAAATTGTAAAAAAACTCATATCTCCCACAATTTGGACATGTTGATATCCTGAGTAACGGGTATATCGAAGTCGAGCAGGGCCGACTTTAACTTACGCTCTCGTTTTTTTTTGTGTTGTTGTTCTTAATTCAAATTCAGTTGAATGTTCATTTGCAGCTTTCCATTTCACTTGCGCTGAATGGCATTTTATACGGAGCGTGCATACATAAAGCAAAAAAAACCCGTTGAAAAGCTGTCCACGATCTCAGCAAAGATCTAAGCTAAAAACAAAAAATTAAATTAAATTCCCACATTGTTTGCTCAATTGTTGTGGCCCGTACACGTACCCGGCTCAAGTCTTACACAATTTATTGGATTTGCACCTGCGCGTAGACGATGCGATGCGATGCTTGCTTGATCGATTTAATTTCAGCGGTCGTGCAGCTTGTTTTGTGCCAAGCAATTTTGTTGTCTGGCCAGTTTGTCGGACTTGGCAAGAAGTTAGTTATGCCAGTGCCGTTATTTCTATATGCCACGCTTCATTAAGCAATTTAGCGCTCGATCAGCACATTTTGTCTAGAAAAAAAAGCAATTGATCAGCATTTTTTTTATAATTTCCTGAAACAAGGCAGTTTACTTATCAAAAGCTTACAAGTCACCAAAATCAAGTTACAAAATGCCAACGAGAAATCATCAGGGGGCAAGTCAAGAAATCTTTTGCAGCTGTGCACATTGGTGGACAAAAAACTATTAATATAATGGCAAATTTTTGTATTTCCCGCGTAAAAAACAAAACAACTTCACTTACACCAGCTATTGGCGTCAGTTGTAAACCTTTTCCAGTCGTGTTCAGCGTGAAACTGTAGATTCCTTGCTTAACAGATCAAGAGAATGAGAGAAGCCCACTGTGCGGTGTAAGAAAATTGCATTGCAAAATAGTTGGCGAAAAAGTAAAAGCATAGCGCGTAGGCAAGGAGGAGGTGGTGGTGGATCCAAGTTAGTGCCACTTGTCTGAAACTCAATGCAGCCATTTGTCATGCGATGCCGCTTTTTCTGTGACTTCCTCCACTCTGGCAATTGGCGATGGCATTTGGGTAATTTTAATGAGCGGCACTTGCAACAATTTGACAGCAAATTGCCAACGCAGCAGCATCTGTCTGAGTGTCTGCTTAGTAATTTTACAGCACATTTGTGTCAACATTTTCAGCTTGCAACATTTGAGATGCGCTTATCAGCAACAATTTGTAACTGAAAATCTCTGTCACATCGATAAGAGCTTGCCAGAACTCTGGAAAATGGGGCAATAAATTGATTTCATCTAAGCAAATCAACCAAATGATGTCAACAAAATAACTCAATATAATGTAAACCGACAGTTTCAAAACATTTAGTCAACCGATGAATGCCGCTCCCTTTGAACCAACCTCGGGACCAGGCAAACCAACCGCAACTGTTACAATTTGCTTAAAGTGCTTATCCCCTCCTCCACCAGAGTCAAAGGGTTGGTGGTGCATCGATCAAACTTGTGGGGATACAGAGAGGGGGTCAGTTTGTGCGTTGATATGCATTGATTTGTGCATCGCCCCCTGTAATATTTTGAATATGCCCAGAGGCACAGCCCAGCTCCATCCATATCTGTCAATATTCATAAACGCAAATCCCATTTGAACACCCATCCCTGGGCTCCGCCCTTCAACCAAACCGCATGAGACGAGTTTTATTCATGGTGCAACGGCATTTTCATATTGAAATCTGAAATCCAAAATGTGAAATGTGGAAATCTGTGCAAATGGAAAGTCGCTACACAAACACAAATACATGCACATGCACATGCACATACGCATAACAAATAATGTAGTCGATGGCAATTCCCATGTTGACTGAGGGGTTTGGGCTCATAAACTTTTTGTACAGCTCGTAAAAAATCAAATGCCCTCCAGACAAACAAAAAACGTATCTTTTGTGCAGTAGGTGACCACTCTTTGATAATGTTTGAATATAATACGTAAATTATAAACAATTCAATTAGTATTTCAGTTATTTTATTTTCCTTTCCCACCCTGGGATTGTAGCGCCCAGATGATATTTATACCCTTATACTAAAATTGTCACGATGTTTTTAACGCATAGAAGGAAGCATCCCCGACCCCATAAAATATATATCTTCTTGATCAGCATGACGAGCTGAGTCGATATAGCCATGTCCGTCTGTCCGTCCCTCTGTTTCTATGATATCTCCTCCCTCAGTTTTTAAGCTATCTTGACCAAACTTTGCAAAAAGTCTTTAAATTCACATAGGCTGCACATTTGTCAGAATCGGCCGGATCGGATGACTATATCATATAGCAATGAGAAAAACTTTTGTGTTTTCCATCGTAGCGTCACCAATCTTGGTATTTATTAGTTCTATATGCTTCCACATAATTCTTGAACTGGATGCGTTCAATGGTACTCAAGAACGA
This sequence comes from Lordiphosa mommai, assembly GCA_018904225.1. Taxonomy (NCBI): domain Eukaryota; kingdom Metazoa; phylum Arthropoda; class Insecta; order Diptera; family Drosophilidae; genus Lordiphosa; species Lordiphosa mommai. The sequence continues at coordinate 843,367 of JAEIFT010000068.1, read as the reverse complement.
GTGTGTTTAATTCGTGAACTAGGTATTAAAGGTCCGAACAATCTATCTATACCAGCGGTGAGCACAAAATTTGAGTTTGGGAGTAGTACAACAACAACAACTGGAAAACAGCCCATATAAGCGAGGCTCTAGTCGAGCAGCGGTCCACACACTGCGTGTGCGCCATGCTGGCGCCTCTACTGAATGTATTTTGTTTTTGTGACTCACATCTAAAGCGAAGCAATTGCTTGCGCGACAAATTGGAGCCAGGTTTCGATAAAAGGAACTAGAGGTGCGCGCGTGACGTGAATTTTAACGTGTCACTTTGTGTCACGACATGTCACGATGTGATCGTGATAAAACACAGACTTTCGTGTGTGTATTCGTGATTCGTGCGTGATTCGTGCGTGCTAAAGGTAATCACCGTGAATATAATTCATACAGTATTCACGAAATGTTTTTCTATTGTATTTGATTAATAGTATAACTCCTAAAACTGATGTGCATGAATCGTTCGTGACGCAAAACGCTCTAAAAACTGTATGCATGAATCGTGCGTCAAGAGATTTTTGTTTCGTGAATCGTGCGTTACGTGAAGGAAAAATCCCTCACGCACGCACCTCTAAAAGGAACTCTCGGAGCAATTAGAGCAAAGGTGTGCCCAACGCCGATCAAAAATATTGTTGGAGATATTTACGTGGTTTTTTTTTTAAATTACGGGGGTGGCAGGGGACGGGGCAAAATAGAAAATAAACATGAACTGCTTGCAGATATAAGGAGGCTACGCTCCATACATATCGAGTCACTAGCTCTCATTATCTCTGAGATCTGTTTGTTCATGCGGACAAACAGACGGAAATGGCTGTATCGACTAGTCTTTATATCGACGCCCGGGAAACGAAAGACTCACGACCCGCTCTATACAAAACGGATAAATTCACCGAATTTGTGCCGTCGATATTATGTCGTACTTTCTATGATTAAAGTATGCCGTTTTAAGGCGGCGAAACCGTGACGTCGAAATTATTTCGTCCACCCATTTATAAGTTAACAAAAAATGTTGAACTGTAATACTCAACTGAAGTATCCTTTTTTTTGAGTGTATAGACGAAAGTGCTTTCTCCCGCCTGTGACAAAATTCCCACCAATATTAAAGACCTTCGCTCATAAAGCGCATTCAAAAACCAAGTTGAAACTCTGTTGAAGCGTCCAAATCTGCTTACATCAACCCAAAAAGAAAAAAAACGAGTTTTGTATAAGCCTTAAATCAGTGTGGCCCCCCAACCTACTCCCTACCCGCAGACTTGCTCCATTTGGACTTCGGCTGCACTTCGCCCGACCGCCGCTGACAACAGCAACAAGAACAGCTTAAATAATTGAACATTTTTTGGTTGACCCAATTTGAAGGCGACGCCCGTAATAACAAATTGCTGCACTGAGGCACGCCCCATGCCAAAGGGCCAAGCCTCTATTTGAGTTGCGTTACGTTTGACTACAAAATCCCAAGTGCCAAGTTTCTTATTGATTTTGTCGCAAGTCAAAAAAGCTGAATAAAAGTTTTTTGTATGTGGCTGGAAACCTCAAACAAGAGTTTTCTTTAGAGTTGCCAGTGTGTGTGTGTGTGGAGAATGGAGAGCAGCTGAGCACTTGCGTCCAATAAACTTTCAAATGGCCAAGTTTGAAAGTTGTTAAGAGCCATGGCCATTGAATGTTACCAATTATTGTTGGCCAATGGTCAGTAGCAGCTGCTGCTGTAGATTTAATTAAACTTTGGCTGTACGCTTTCGATCAGTGAAAGTACATGTAAGTAAGTAAGACATCCAGCAGCTTCGCTGCAGTGTCAAGTGCAACGTTCAGTGAACCGAGCAGCGGGGAAATTTCGCCTTGACTATTGATTGAAACGATGCCAGTCCACTTGATCTGGCCAAGTTCATCGGCACTTGGGGCAACCTGAGAAGGCACTGTCTTACAATTATGAATTGTAATTTTGTAGGCCCACAATTAAAGCGAACATCCGCCTTAAATTGAAATCGAAACTAACATCCAGGGGAGGATTCCAGTTGCAAAGTTGCCAGTGCATAAATCTAGCACAAGCACGAGCGGCCAGAACAATGGAAACTGACTGCCCCCGAGGGCACGGGCACAAGCACGAGCTGAGACTAAAGCGGAGGCCGTGGCCGCCACCGGCTGATGACGCTTAGTTGCATTCAACATGAGAAGCATCAGCGGCAGCAGCAGCACGCTTGGCCAACGCTGCGTGATGAAGTGGCCATGTATGTCTACATTACTCCCTCCCTCGGTTTGCTGTCTGTTGTTGATTCTTTTACAGGGATATAAATTGCACTTGCAGTATATAAAAATTGGCACATTTTACTCACTTTTCAACAAGTTCAGACAAGCGAAATGGAACACACAGCTGCGCCTACGTTAACAAGGGATTTAGTGGAGAAGATGGCTGGGGAGCAGCAGGAAATGCAGGGTACAAAAGATATAGATCTAACGATTTCTTTCTATTAATTAGTACGAGTGCTGAAATGGAAATTCATTCAAAGAGGAAACGAATAATTTGAATAGGTTTTGTCAATTGTTAAGTTAACTGAACGGAGAACTGAGTCAGTTTGTTAGCTCACAATCGTATCAAACAAGTAGTGTTTAAGGTTTGTTATTGCTTGTAATAGAACAACAACCATTCTACTTAGCAAAATAATAAAATAATGATAAAATAGAACAGTTTTAAGGGACTTACATTTGGTCACCCTGTTTATGTTCAAGCTTTATTATTTCCCTCCAAAAATCGGAATAGGCACTCAGAAAAAAAACCATTCTATATGTACCGAAAACCGTGTTTTTCGTTCTCAATAGGAGGGTAAGTCCGTTTTTTCCTATACTGAGAACGGCAGGCTTAAGGTAAGAACGTTGATTTTTAAGGGCCGTTTGCTCATGTTCATGTTTTTAAAATCCAGGTGCGTCTTGAGAAAATGTATATAGCCTCCTTAAAGGCCGCTTTTAATACATATGCTTGTGTCTACAATAACCCAAGTATAATTTTTAATGCGTCATAAAAGTAGGCAACACTCATTTTCTCAAAAAGGATATGGATTTGGAAAACATGAAGATGATAAAACGGCCCTAAGTATGACTACTTTCAGCCACATGTTGCAAAAAACGTTAAGGATATCAGCGGAAGCGTTTCTTTACCAGATATTGCTTGGTCTGGTAGATAACTCAAGGCCTGGCCAGGCAGCACCTCTATTCTCTATCGATTCCTGAATCGCCTCAAAAGCCGAGACATTTTTCCAACGCGGAATCCGCATGCTGGCTTAAAGATGGACAAAAAGTTATGGATAACAATGGACAGTTCCGAGTTATCAGCTCTGAAAAATCTCTTTCTCTCTTTCAACGTATTTTTTCCGTAATTTGCCTTTATTTATGTAAGAACATATGGATTGGTGTCGCTTGGGGTAATTGAATGCGGAACCCTTTGAACGTAAAATGCTCCTAACCCTCTCTTTTATACCTTGAACCCATGTTAAAGTTGTGCAGTTGTCGCGGGAAATATGGGTTTGTTAAAAAACATTAAATTAGGCCACATAATCTAAAATGACCAATAAGATCGGTTGAAAAACACAGAAGTTTTGATAGAAAAATGTTTTTCAGTCACCCAACAGGTAACAGGGGCGCTTACAAGTATGGACCAGAGCTTATCCCTTAAGTAACAGGGAATAAAAATGCGCTATTTCTCGACTGAAAACTTTATGACATTTGGTACACTGTAGTGCAAAGAAACGAGAAGTGACCTTTTAGAAAACAATTGATATACACCTTGCATTATGTGACTATCGAAAACTATTAAAGTGCGGAGGAAGAACTCTGTGAATAGGAAAAGTAAAGAAAGCGATTGCGAATTCCACTGCGTAGCGTACCAGACCCGCAAGAAGGGGCAAAGACTCAAAAGCGGGAGATGGCTCCGTAGAAAGATGGTCAAAGAATTCTACATCGCCTCGCTGAGAGTCAAAAAACAAATTAAAGTGAACTCGAAGACAATTCTATATTAACCCAGAGACTACAAAAGAAGGGTGAAAGCAGAACAACGTTACACTAATTGCGGTAAGACCCAGAGCATTCTTCGAGTATATCAGGGAAGGGCTGTATAGAATACTCAGATTGATCCAGCAGACTCTTTACTAACCACAATTATAAACTAGGAAATTAATTGTCACATGAATCTCTGATAAAATGATAGTTCTATCATTTTTGCAATACATTTCACTTGGTCCGCCTCCTTCATCATCATGTCATTCACGATTTAATCGCCACATCCTGCCATCACTTGCATATCACCATCAATGGGGGGGGATGGTTAATCATAATTGCAAAACTGTCTCTGCCATAGTTTTGCATAATAACATTTCACATAATTATAAACTACAAACTGCCATAAATTTTATAACTAGCTGTCAGTTTGCCATTTGCAGTAAACAGGCAGTGAAAGTAAGTTATATTTTTAATTAAATCCCTTTCCATGGCGGCGCAAAGCGAAAGAGAGTTGGACCCAAAGGGCCACCAATGACCATTTAGACCCGCAGGTTATATGCCGGTAATTTGCAATTTCCCTACCACATCAAAGACCATGGCTCACTTGGTGATTACTCAACTGGTTTCTTAGTATGCCAACGATGCAGTGCACCCCGCGACGCGAGACAAGCTCGTTGAACTTCAAATTGTGCGCGAAAAAAGTGAAATTCACTTCACATTGTTGCCAAGTTAATGAACTGTACCAAAGCAAATCTTAAATCTTAGCGAGCAAACAGGAAGCAACTTCGTAACATTAGCACAGTTCCCCGCAAAGATGAAAAAACTATGCTAATTTCGTTGAGTTCACGAAATGAATTCATTTTCATTTGAGCAAAGCCACGGACGGAGGCTTCCCCTGCTTGCGTGCCGAGGCGTTGGCCACAAATGTTGACTTTTATTCACACAATTACAGACGGCGAATTTGCATTCGTTTCCTCTAGTTCCCCCTTTTCTATTAACAACAAGTTAAGTCAGCCGAGCAACGCTTCACTTGTTAACAAGTAAGCGTCGAAACCCTTGACATTGTCTCGAGGGTTGGACAATGTGTGTGTGTGTGTGCTTAAGATTTACCCACTGACCTGACTCCATGCAACATCATCTTATTAGCTTTCTTTCGGCATCGCTAGCGTGCGTCTCAGTTTCGTTTTTTGTTTTTTTTAGCATTTCTCGGTATGTCATAAATTATTCAAAACTGACCCGCAGCTTTCGTTTCGATGTGACGCAGCAAAGAGCCAAAGATCTGGGGCCCCCTCCCCCTCACCTTAGGCTCTGTCGGTGGGAAAATCTTGAAGAAGTCATAAAACTAACAGTTGAGCGGAAATTAACACAGATGGAGATACCTCTAGCCCTCGAGGCTGGCCACAAGTGAGCCCTCCACTTTCTTGACTAAACATTTGGAGTCATCATATTATGACATTTCAAATTGAGATGTAGATGCGGGATAAGATGTGGACAGGTGTACACGTGTAGTATAATGAAATGATACTTCTAAAAGTCAATTATGTTGCTTTAAAAAGAAATAGAAATGAAGATGACAGGACAGAAATGGGTTAACTAAGCTAAAGCAAAAGAGTTTTCTTTATGGGGGTTGTAATTAGCTTCAAGTCTGTGGGCATTTTACAGTTATTGTTTTTCTCTTACACATATTATGCATGAGTCTCAAAAAAGTGTCATGCCACACAACTTTCCAAATGGAATAGACTCAAGCCGCAAAAAGATTGTCTAAAAGCCATTACTGTAGATCATGCAGGACTTAAAACTAACGCTATGGTTATATCTGGCTTTACAGCCGCAAAGAGGGCCAAGGCCGAGCTTCTCTCAATTTCTTGAGAAAGACACAAGAAAAAGGGACCTACAGTTTAACGCCGAATCCGAACGGCATAGTTTGGGAAGCATTTTCATATCAAGTTACTTCACAGCTGGCGCCAATAGCTGGTGAAGGTGACCGGATGTGTACAAGTTTTAAAGAAAAAGCTTTTTATTAGATGTTCCGAGGCGGGATCGAACCCAGACCTCCCGCCCTTCTTTGTACCACGCACGGCCATCACACCACACTTAAATACTATGCTAAAATATTGCCGAAAAGTTCATTACTTGCCTGTTGGACCTTGGCTCAACTCATAAGTTTAGGCGAGAGTTTGAAGAATCTTCCTCAGATTTGTTAAAAGAATCTGAAAACAAATCCAAATATATTCATTTATTTACCAATGCATTTTCGGATATTAGTAGACAACGGATTTTTGCATATTTTCAGATAGAATTTAATCCTAGACCACCTTTAATCACAAAAAGCTCCATTTACCCTGGCCTACTAGGATAAATTTCAATCTGAAAATATGCAAAATCCGCTGTCTAGATATCAGTTCAAAATCTGTCTGTACATTATCTATACACAGAGAAAAAAAACATTCTTTAACCAAAGTCAAGCACATTCGTTGACAAAAGTACAGTAGTGTCATTTGATAAACGCAATTCTAAAACCCGCTGTTCGATCTTCATAAAAGTTTTGGTGATGTGTTAATAACAGTTTGTGCTCAAATTAGGGAATAAGTTGGAATAATTTTCGAGATATTTTTTCAACATTTTGGTTATATTTGTAAAACATTCCAGACACAGAGTCTGCACGCTGCTAATATGTCGTAGCCGCCCAGATCAGATCCGTTGTAAAATAGGTCTTAGTGTAAAGAACTTGTTTGTTTTTAATGATAGCGTTCATAAACTCAGCAATAAATAAGATTATATTAATATTAATATTGTCACACAGCTCTGAATAGTTTGGTCAAAATTGGATGACTATATCCTATAGCTGACATAGAACTAATCGCTCCGAAAATTGGTCTAAGTATGAAAAACTATTTTGGTTAACATGATAGCGTTTTTAATCTTAGCAATAAAGAAAACTAGATGCTTTCAAACAGATTTGCAAAATTTTGTCGAAATTAGAAGACTATGTCCTATAGCTGCCATAGAACTGATCGGTCGGAAAATGGTCTTAAGCTAGGATTACACGGTCAGCACAATGTTAGTTAGCACAAATTTTCTCTCTGGTCAGCACAAATTTTACGCAAGTCATATGTATGTAAAACTATATAACTACTAGCTGTCCCGCCTACACGTTGGCTTGCCTATTGCCTGCTCATACATATATGATTCAAATTTTGTCGAAATTTTTGACATGTGAGAAGCATGGTCCTCTAGTCTCAATCCACAAAAGAACAATGTTTTCGGTCTTGTGACTTATTAATAGTCATTACTCTATTTTACTTCATATTACTTATCCACACCAAATTTCAAGTTCATAGCTTAAATAATTTCTTATATATAGCTCTAAACCACTTTTTTAAACTGGTTCAATTTGGTTAGGAACCGGGATTTCATCATTAAAAATATCTTACTCTATATAAACAATCTACATACCAAACTTCAAGTTTATAGCTAAAAAACATTTCTAAGTAATGGCTCTAAAGCGAACCCGTTCATTTTGGTTCGGAAACGGCCTTGATATGGTTAAGTGTTCAACTTCAAATTATCTACTTTCACACAAAGTTTCAGGTTCCTATCTTATAATTGCTGAGATATGGCTCCCAACAACTTTTGAACCACTTTATTAATACTAGTTCAGAACCGGATTGTCTCAGGGAAAATAAATAACTCCATATTATCAATCCAAAAACCAAATTTTTAAGTTCATAGATAGAATAATTTCTTAAATATGTCTCCAAATCAGTTTAGAACCACTTTTCTAAACTTGTTCAGAAGCGGTTTTGATACCAATAATTAACTAACTTCATGTTAACAATTCAATCACCAGGTTGTCAATCAAAAGCTTAAATAATTTCTGAGTTTTGCCCCAGAAGCACTTTTTAACCGGTTCAATCTGGTTCTGAGCCTGTCATGAAACAATAAAATTTTGTACTCCATTATCAACCTACTCACCAAATTGCAAATTGTTTTGGGTTTGTTTTGCAATATTTAACAAAGTAGATAATATAAAAATATGCTGAAGCAGCAGATTTCCGAATTGCATTGACCCTTATTGTAGTCACTTGTTTTTAAGGCGAAACAGATGATCAAGTGAAGGTAGTCTTAAAACAGCTCGAATGTCGTTATTTAATTTAGATGCATCAAATATTTTATCAAACATTTCCCCTAAGGAAATTCATTTCTTTGTACTACATCAATTGAAAGCAATTTTTGCTATTATCGTTTTAATAACAACTTTCAATTGTTCAATTGTGAAAAGCCTTTGTTGTTCCACAAATATCTTGAGTGAAATGCGCGTACACAATACAAAATTTGTTATAATTTCATTTGAGAGCATCTTGACGGACTATTATGCTCATTAAAACGTACTTCCTAGAGTCCGTAACAAAAAGAGTCTTGGTATGCCACGTAATTAAACTTAAAGACTGTGCTATTATGGCCTCTGCTCCCAATGAGTGTCCCCAGCCCCCCAATAAGCCAAACCAAATAACAAAAAATATAAGTAAGTATATAAAAAAACGATATAACTAAAGGTTGGAAAAAAGTCGAAACGCTTTTCGCAAGCAAACGTGCTGTCATTAAATTTAATAAGCACTTTTTTAGGCCAAGCTTGGATTTTTCCCCTCCCACCGAACAGAAAAAGCGACAGCCAAGCATTTAAAAAGAAAAAAAAACACAAAATGAAATAAAAACTACAAATAGCGTTGCTTGGTCTGTTCAGGCTTTTGTTGTTGTTTTTATCTATAGAATTTTCTTTGGAGAAGTAAATGAACTCCGGAGAGTGTTGTCTAACGGCTCATTTGGCTTGTGGAGAGCCACTTTAGTCCATTTGTTTGCCCAAGTTATGAAATACGCATAACGTTTTACGCTTCACACCACACAGTGGACTAGGCTGGCCCTAATGCAGAGTAAAACCGTTAATGAACCAACAAATTGAGTAATTAAAGTGTGTCCGAAGTCAACTTTAAGCTAGAGTACGTTCGTGTATTGGTGTGATAGAAAGAAAATGCGCTTTTAAATGCGGCCCAGTTCGACTACAGTTGGCGGAAGTGCTCATTATGGACCACACCGGCGTTGCACTATGGTTCAAAAGCTGAATTTTGTTTGTCATAAATATAGATATTTTAAGATTGAATAATTTTTCAGCGAATTGAGAACCACTTTGACTAAAAAAAATAAATTAAAACTAAAAATAAAAAAATCAAAACAATCAGAAAGATAAATTTGACTCAATCGCACTTCATGCATCCAGGCAAGCAAATCGACGTCCTTTTGCTGCGAAACAAAAACAAATTTACACAAATTTATTTTACTGTTTCCTATATTATTAATTAATTTGAACGAATGAGATGAACTCTTTTATAATCTCATTAATTTTTTGACTTTATAAAACAATTTTAGTGTGCAGAAAAAGTGACGTTTGATATGTGACCATCCTCTTGCCCCGAAATGTATCCGTTGAAAGAAATACCGATTTTTAAAAGGCTATTGTGAAAGAATGGTCAAATGCCCACCAAATAACCGTCCGAAATCTGGTTTGTTCCATGCCTTATCGGTCTAAGGGATGCAAACTGGTTCTAAACCGAACTAAACCAAACGTACCGTTTTTTCGCGTATATAAACCAATCCAGGCACCGAACTATTTTACTTTCAAAAACGCAGATTCGGTTCGAAAGCTGATATAGTTCGGGTTTTCCGGTTCGGTTAATTTTAACGACGTGTTTTATGCACTCAAAAAAAAATAATACGAATTTTTTACTTGAATCAAGTACAAGCGCTGTTAAATAAAATACCAAATTCTTATTTCCAGTAACATTTTTTTATATCAAAAAAATTTAATTTGAGACCGTATTGAGATATAAAAAGTACATTTCGAACTACAGTCGAAATTCTTTATTACGATTTGTTCTTGAAACTATTTCTCTTAAATGAATCAAATAAGGCTGCAAAGATCCAAATACCACGAAGGTAAAAATGTTGGGCAGAAATCTAAAATCACTTCATAAGCAAAGTGATAGAACTAGTTGGGAATTTTAACAGTTTCCTGTGAAAAACAATAAGCACAATATCTCTTCAAACCGAATTAATAAGCGTAAGCCACTAAATCGATACTATTTGATACAAAAACCATTTTGTAAACCGAACCGGTGGTTTATAAAACCACAGAACCGAACCTGTTCCAATTCCCGAGCGGTTTGCATACATTTAACCCAAAAAATAATGACTTTATGACCATTGTGCAATTGCGGCTTTTGTCTGAGAAATCCTCCAGCTGCAGCGTCTCTATTTCAATGCAGCGCAGAACGCTTTTGGCACTTGGCATGACCATAAAGGTAAGCCCGGACCTCAATGTGGGCTGAATGTTATAAAAAAAAAAATAAAAATAAAATAATAATAAAAATATAATATCGCATTTCAGTCGAAAAGTGCAGAATTTTGTTCCCATTCAGTGCACATGAGCGCACAGCAAGCTGGCAAACTCAACTCCAGTTCCAGAACAGCCACCCACCCGGGGGAGTAGTGCTCCACTTGCTTTTGCTTAAGCTCGAACTCCAACTGCCAACTCAATTATAAAGCGGTGCAAAAATGAAGGAAAAAAAAACGCACAAAACACATTAAAATTGCAAGTGGAGAGGTTTTTGTTTTTGTTCTTTCCACTTTTCGTTTTTCTGCAATTTATTTAGTTTTCTTTCCGGCATTGTTCTGGCGAAAAACTCTGAGCAATGCAATTTTTTTTTCTCATATTTCTTCTGCATACAATTGGAAATAATGAACAGAATAGAAGAGAACGGAGAGGGGGCGGAGGAGGTAGGGAAATAAGCATAACTCAAAGTCTCAATGAAGAGGTAAAATGTTGTTGGTCACTCGCTTAAGTCATATTTAATTTCGATCATAAACTGAAATATATATAATTAAATAGCTATGCAGAATCAGCAGGTAGCTCAAGAGGTAAAAGGTAATACACAACTAACAGATCAAACCACAAGGCTTGGTCATTACAAGCACTTTTCCTATAGAGAGAGAGAGAGAGATAGGGAGGGAGGAAGCGTACCGCCTATACCAATTGAACGATGCCCATCAGCTGCTTGATGTTGAGCCCGCGCACCCATGAGCAATCAATTTGAGGCCTGCAGCAAAGGCGCCCAGTGGCGAGACTGAACAAAATGCAGCACCTGTTCATTTTCATTTTCAGTGAAAAGGGAAATATATGTATGTAGAAGTACTAACGAGGGTGGATCAATAAGTTGGTAGCTAAGATTTAATGACTTTACCATCGTTTTTTGTCGAGAAGACTTGTTTTAAATGAAAAGTGGCTCTTAGGAGAGACTGAGCTGGAAGTGGTGAAAACCCATAAAAACCTAGGAGCAAATATCAGCTGCAAGAATCGTTAAAGGACTCAAAAGTGTTAATAAACTGCATCTGGCAATCCCTTCTGAGCAAATAAGATGTCCCCAACGAGCACCAAATATACTTCAATATATGCAGACTTATTTTTGCATGCATAAAAAAATACTGTCTAAAATACTGGCCCAGTTTAGGTTAAGAGAAAGGCATCCATTTTTCCGGGAATGGTAACTTTTCTCAGCCGTACACTGAATCTGGAAGACACTTCAAAATGGGGATCATGGGCACCAGAAATAATTACGCAGATAAATGCATCATTTAGATCATCTTTAATTAGCGAGTCGAGAGCTCCCAAAGGATGATCTACACAGACCTGCATTACGATCTAGGAGAAAGTAATTATTTCATCGACGAGCATACAGCAGAGCGAATGAAATTAATTTTTAAAAGTTCACCTTAGGTCATGAAAATACAGGATATATTCATCCGATTTTGATCAAAGCCGGCCAAATTGTGTTTAAGCAGATCAAATTCACGTTTAACAAGTAACAAGACGCTAACAATGAAAACAAAAAAGTTTTTCTCACAAGAACTAGTTTTTCAACCGATCGTTCCTATGGCAGCTATATGCTATAGTCAGCCGATCCGACCGGTTTCGACAAATGTGCAGCCTATGTGTATTTTAAGACTTTTCAGAAAGTTTGGTCAAGATAGCTATCAAACTGAGGGAGGAGATAGCATAGAAACAGACGGACATTAACTTACTTATTGATTCACCCTCGTTTATATGACCGGTAAAAGTTCGTGTGATGCCGGAAGTGCAATTGTCGCATGCGACTACACGCCCACAAAACAAACAGAACTGCCAGCCATCCCCCGCATCAATGACTTCCACTTCCCCTCACCCCACAGCTTCGATGGCAACGAACGCTCAAACATTTTCTGTGTGTGTGTGGGCGCGTTAATGAAAATTTCCAAACACATTATTTGAAAATCAATTTAACAAAACGAACTGAAATGCCTCGCCAAGTCAATGCCACTTTATCACTTTAAGGCGTGCGACACATTTTTTTTTGTAGTTTCTTCTCGCAAATGGAAATTTGAGTTTTACTTTGAGATGCATCGCAGCGGCACGTGTAGAGTCGTTTGCCTCCACATGTGGCACTCAAAATGGGCTTGGCCTGAGCAGCAGCTGTCAGTGTTATGTTGTGGCCAAACATGTTTCGCTCAGTGGATGCATTTTCTGCCTGATAATTTAGCAAATTTCGAATCGGACTCGGTTCTGTGTTATTTTGCTTGGCAAAATATTATCACAAGTCAGAGGTGGGGAGGGAGAGAATACGTGTGGTTACATTTGGAATTTGTGAAAAGCGTTGCTGGGGAAAACTTGAAAAACCGGCTATGGCAACCATATTTTCCATAGGCCAACTGCCAAAGAGACATTAACAATTCACACATTTGCGGCAACATAATTTCAGTTAGCGATAGTCAGATATGCCGTTGGCTCATTTCGAAATGCCAGGCAACACAGCAAGTGGAAAATGTAAAATTGGCCAAAAAAACAACCACACAGCACACAGCAGAGGGGAGGAGAGTTTAGTAGATTCCAGCATAGGCAGACACACACACTCACATGTCGTGGTCGAAGAAGTAACTCTATGTACAGACTGAGCCTGCAAAACTCTGTGCCAACAACAACAACTGTGCGCAATTACGAAAGGCAACACAAAAAACCAACGGCTACAATGTGGCAGCAGCTATCATAATGTACATTGTAGCCATTGTGGCTGAGTCATGCAACTTTCATGCAGGAAGGGACATTCTTAAGGTCCAAGAAGGCGGGGGCAGCTCTGATAGTTTTCTTTAAATATATTGAGCACTTTCAAATTGGGTTTTTTATTAAGCATATTTGGAAATCTTTGACCTAAGTATATTTATCCTCAATAGCCGAAAGGGCCAAGCTGTGCTTCTCTGCCCTTTCTAGAACAGGTTAAGTCCGATGATTCGAACACGTCGTTAAGTTTGAGATACTGTTTGTGGACCGTTATAAATAAAAATATTGGTTCAAACCTTAGTTCATAACTTATTGGATCGTTAAAACATTTGTGGCACTGATTTCGGTGGTTTTTTAGATCAAATGGACTTTGAATAGCACACGTTCAATTTTTTAAGCTTAGGCTGGGTAGAAGGAATAGTAGGTCTTCATTTTGTCTTATTTTCATTGTGAATAACTTATCATTTGTCATTAAAAAAAATAGAAGGCTAACATCGGCTACGCCGACGTTTTAAATACCCTTGCAGTTTTTGAAAGGCGCTACCATTGATAACAAAAAAGTTTTTCTCATTATAATAAGTTAAAATTTATAGTTTGACCGACCGTTTATATGGCGCTATAGTCACCGATTTGATAAATTTTTCAGAATAGTGTGGAAGCATATGAAACTAATATATACCAGGATTGTGATGCTACGAGGAAAACAAAAAGTTTTCTCATAGAACTAGTTTTTAGACCGACCGTTTGTATGGCAGCTATATGCTATAGTCATCCGATTTCGATAAATTTTTCCAGAATTGTGTGGAAGCATATAAAACTAATATATACCACGATTGGTGACGCTGCGATGGAAAACAAAAAAGTTTTTCTCACTAGAACTAGTTTTTGGACCGACCGTTTATATGGCAGCTATATGCTATAGTCATCCGATTTTGATAAATTTTTCCAGAATTGTGTGGAAGCATATGAAACTAATTTATACTACGAGTGGTGACGCTACGATGGAAAACAAAAATGTTTTTCTCTCTAGAACTAGTTTTTGGACCGATCGTTCCTATGGCAGCTATATGATATAGTCATCCGATCCGGCCGATTGAATGATAAATAATAATTTATGCACGTAAACTCTGGACAAATAGCAATGTTTAACAAAATTAGTAGGAGGATGCGGGTGTTGAAGATGACCCAGTAAACTAACGGATTGATTTCGATTATCTTATGCTGGTTAGTGTTTGGTTAGTTTCTAAGTTTGTCTACAATTTCAGTTTGTCTACAAAATATTCCCACAGCGACCAGAGCACATGGTTAAGCATTCGTGGACTAGGCCTTCTGGGGATACCACGTTAAACAAAGCTCGCCGAGAACTTTACCTTAGTGGGGGGGTGTGATTAAAAAGCAAATGTGATCAAACATTTTGTGTATGTAAAAAAATGCAAACTTTAAAATTCAATATAAAAAAGGACCATGTCCGACCGCCAATTAATTTCATCACGTTAATTCTTCATAAATCGCGGTCCATCGAAGGGATTTTTTTCGGAATTTTTGGCGAGAAGGCGGGGATATCGAACAATTACCATAAGTACAAAGCTCACAAATCTTCTTATTTTTCAGCACGGTTTTTTTTATTTGAATTGTAAAACAAATCTCTATTTGTACTCAATATTGGATAAGAATTCTGCAAGTACTTTCGCCGCACTGATAACAAATGTTGTTTTTTAAAGTCGCACGGGACATCGAAATATGCATTTTTAAATATTTTTTGAGAGACATCTAAGAGCTTTTATCAAAACAAGAAGTGCAATAGAAATATAAAAATGAGAAAAGTTGCGATATAAGCTAAAACGTTTGCTGAACCTTTTACCGAAACATAAGTTTTGTTACGGACCAGAAACGGAACGAAAATACGATTCGGTATGATTCCCTGATCTGTATATAATCAAGTATTAAGTTAAAGAACGAGAAATTAGGCTTTTTTGAAACCACTCTGAGAAATCAAGTCTTATTTAGGGTGGCTGATGAATGATGCTACATTAATAAACTTAAATCAATCTTTTTTTCTTAAATTCATATAAATTGTTTGAGGAGCTGGATGCAATTCCGTTGCATGAACGACATATATTTTAAAGTGAAATTAGCGAAAAAAAAGAAACCGTTTAACCACACTGAACTAAAGCTATTACTTATTTTTTGGTAGCAGCATTCATCAGACACCCTATATGAACAATGAACAATGAACATATTTTACACGTTTCTTTATCACAGAACATAGTCTGGATCAGTTCGCAATCAACTTTTTAACTACTATCATTTCTTAAAGTTTTTTAAGTCGCGCTGCGATTTATCGTGGATATTGCAAGGGCCACTACATCATCACTGCTGCAGATAGTCCAATCCTAAATTAACCTGATAATTTGATCAAAGTCCCCACAGCTTCAACTGTCAATGTCTGTTTGGTAGTGTTCAGCATCGTAAAAAGTGAACAGAAATTCCGAAAAAACTTTAAAACCTTAAACTACTCAAAATTTGTGTACAAAATTCCAGTAAATAGCATCCTCCACCTGGCTATACAACAATTAATCCCGTAATATGTCCGAAGTGCAAGCATCGCTACTACTTAAACGCCAGCTCACTGAACTGCAGCGCAGTCCCGTTGAGGGCTTCTCCGCTGGCCTGGTCAACGATGTGGACATCTTCAAATGGGAGGTGGTCATCATTGGACCATCCGATACACTCTACGAGGGCGGTTGCTTCAAAGCGCATCTCATATTTCCCAAGGAATATCCATTGCGACCACCGCGCATGAAATTCATCACCGAGATCTGGCATCCCAATATTGACAAGTCAGGCGATGTGTGCATCTCCATACTACACGAACCGGGCGATGATAAATGGGGCTATGAGAAGGCCGAAGAACGCTGGCTGCCGGTACACACTGTGGAGACCATTCTGCTGTCGGTTATATCAATGCTAACGGATCCCAATGACGAGTCAGCTGCCAATGTGGATGCAGCCAAAGAATGGCGTGAGGATTATGCGGAATTTAAGCGCAAAGTCACACGTTGTGTACGTCGTAGTCAGGAGGAGGTCTAGAGAGGAGCAAATGAAAACTTGATGCTAAGAAAAGGAGTAAATAAAAACGAGCGACTACTTGAATCACATGATTCGGTGTTAACTTAACGAACCAAAGGATTTGGTTTGAACCTTCAAAACTGAGGAAATCAGGTTCAGGTCATAAATATTGTAATTTCGGTTCATGATCCGGTTCGAGGGACCGGTTCTGTGGGGTTTAAAGCGAAAGTGCTGCAGCTGGGCACAACTCTTAATTGGTTTCTTCAATTAGCCAGAAATCTCTTGGTGCTTGCGCCAATTCCGTGCCATCTACCAGTTTTAATTGGACTTAATCGCCCTAAACATTGAAGCGGTTCTTTTTCTCAATCTTAAGCCATTGACTGTGTGTGCTTAATAGGCTTAGACTTGGACCTCTTCTAGTTGCACACTGACACAGTTATGGCGAGTTTTACACACTTTTTTTTTTTATTACATAGCGTTTCATACATATTTGCTGGCTAGTGTGTGACAGCCACAACTGGTCTGCTCTGCTCTGGCCTGGTCTGATGTGCTTTTGGCCAACGACTCTAAAAATGAATTTGCTTCAAGCATTTTTGTGGTTAACTGAAGTTGTTGCTGTCTCTGCTGTTGTTGTTTTTGTTGTTTATTAGCAACAAGTTTTGCATTTTGATTTTGCCTTTTTGCTTGTTGCGGTCAAGGGGGGTTGAGAAGGGGCTTGGTCATGCCTTTGGTTCAACAACAATTCTCCACTGTCGCATTGTTTAACTGTGAGTCAAATTCTGTGTTTTACTCGTAATTATCATTTTAAGGGAGACTTGAACATATTTCAGTCAATTGGGTGTGTCACGGACCAAGGGCGTAGACAGCTTTTTGTTAAGTAGGGATCAAACTAGTGAAGTCTCTGCAAGGTCGGAGACGTCAAATAGGAATTAGGAGCTAGGGAATCAGTTGTGTGGGAGTGGGACACTGACTCCTCTTCTTTCTCGTCTCGTCAAATTCTACAATTATAATTTTAGTGGGCACAGAGACTGAAGATATGAATCCCAACTTTCTTTTAGTACCATTTTTATACCCTTGCAGAGGGTATATTAAAATTGTCACGATGTTTGTAACGCATAGAAGGAAGCATTTCCGACCACATAAAGTATATATATTCTTGATCAGCATGACGAGCTGAGTTCATTTCCGTTTGTCCGTCTGTCCGTCCGTCTGTCCGTCTGTTTCTATGCTATCTCCTCCCTCAGTTTTGAAGCTATCTTGACCAAACTTTGCAAAAAGTCTTTAAATACAAATACGCTGCACATTTGTCGGAATCGGCCGGATCGGTTGACTATATCATATAGCTGCCATAGGAACGATCGGTCCAAAAACTAGTTCTAATGAGAAAAACTTGTTTGTTTTCCATCGTAGCGTCACCAATCGTGATACATATAAGTTCTATATGCTTCTACACAATTCTAGAAAAATGTATCAAAATCGGATGACTATAGCATATAGCTGCCATATAAAAGGTCGGTTCAAAAACTAGTTCTAATGAGAAAAACTTTTTTGTTTTCCATCGAAGCATCACCAATCTTGGTATATATTAGTTTCATATACTTCCACACAACTCTGGAAAAATTGATCGAAATCGGATGACTATAGCTATCGCCATAGAACGATCGGTCTAAAACTAATTCTAGAGAAAAACTGTTTTGTTATCAATGGTAGCGCCTTTCAAAAACTGCATGCAATCTATTTTTTTTTATGTGAAGCAACAATCAGAAATAATAAAAATTTAAAAAATATTGTGTTGACAATGAATTAAACAAGAATTGATGGATCTTACATTTTATTTGAGCCTGTTTTTGACTTAAGACTTTTTTTTTTGTTCATGTGCGTTTTTGTTGTGATTCGAAAGATTTAAGACTTAACACTATAACAGGGCTAATGGAATATTGTCTTTATTCAAGGAAAAGTTCTCAAAAAAAAGTACTTCGTTTTCCGGTGCAATTTTTTCAGCTTCCAAACAACAGCAGTAGTCAATCTACTATGCCAATGATGGGCACCAAAGAGCCTGCGAGCGACAGTAAAGTACACATGTACTAAAAACTGAGCGCTTTGTTCATTTAGCTTTCGAATGTTTGACTTTACAGGTTTACAAATAAAATTCAACTTTAGGACCAGAGCAGATAGAAGTCGATGCCAATGTATTTTTAAACGCTGAATTCAAATCAATCGTCTGTTTTTCCATGGTTTTTCTTGTTTAGAAGATATTTATGCGAGGTATTTATATGCAAATCGATGCAAATCGATTCTGAACTGAATAAACCAAACCGTACCGGTGTTCTTTTGAAAGTGCTCAACTGAACCGAAAACCGCCTACAACCGCCTCCATGAGTTTATTGATGTAATAGCAATTTTTCCTCGTTAATTTAAAATTAGTAATTCAAGTATCTGTATATTCTCCATTTTACGTTATGCGTTATTTCCTTCAGACAATAGAACAACGCTTTTCGAAATGTTATAGTAGATATTTAATTTTTTCTTGAACTTATGGACGCCACCTTCGAATTCGTCTTTTATATAAAGTACATTTAAAATAAGATCAGATCAGCAAGACAAATAATTTGTTATATGGACGGTACCTGATTTCTATCTATATTGGAATCGAAGTTATTTAAATGCGTTTTTAGAAATAGATTTCAAAAACAAATGGCAATATGGTAAGTTTTATCAGATCAGGCGTGATACCATATTAACCTTGAACCACTGAACCGAACCAAAACCGCGGTTCGGATTTCTACAAAAACCATATTATGGTTTAAAAACTGAGTGAACCACAGAACCGAACCACTCCTTATTTCCGAACGGTTTGCATCCCTGATTTTATGTCTTATAGCCATATCAAGTAACTTTTTCAAACTCGACGTTGGGATTTTGTACTGAAGATAACAATTTTTTGATTTTATTGTGAAAAATCTATAATCTTTTTTTTTCCTCCATGTTTATATAATTATTAAAAATGTTCAAAAAAATTCCGTATATGTGTCCGCCAATTTACTATATTTACAGTACATAAATGTTGTTTTTTTTCGGGTAATCTAAAGATACGGAAACCAAACAAATAATTACATAAATGCGTTTCTAGCCTCAGATCGGCCATAGCTCCGCTAAAAACCAACCTAAGTTGGAGTAAGTCGAATTGCCCGTTTTCTAACTTCTACGTAATTTTGTCGAAAGTGAAAACCGGATCAGCCTGTATGTATAACTAATAAAGCTGAATAAGTGCTGCCCATCACGGTTGTGGCCGGTGCTACTCAGCGTAACTGTTTGATTTGCTTATAACTGAACTGAAATGGTGACAGATAAATAATGAAGATAACTTAATGTATAAGTCTAGAAAGTGCAAATAACCTAAATTGTGGGACATACGAGGTTTTTTAAAATTACAGGAGACACAAATTTACAAATTGATACATCCAGAAAAAAAGGGTAATTCTAAATTAAAGTATGTCCATGATTAAATTTAGACCGTTTTGTTCTTAAAATTTAAAGAAATTTGTATTATTTTTTCATAAATCGCGCATAAGTCAGTCTTCCATTTTAAAACATAAGAGTTAGAATAATAATAATATCATAGAAAATATTTCATTTCAAGTTAAAATGAATTTATAATCAAAAAACGAACTTGAAATGAGAATTTTTGTTCTCAGATCAGGAAGTTTCGAACTTAGTCAGCTTTTGAGATCGTTTGTACTTGAATTTCATTTGTTTAAGAACGAATGTCCGGGTCCAAACAATCTATTTATAAAATTATGGGATATGTGATTTTTAATTTTTTATTTTCTGGATCATTAAAATCTAAAATCTGAAACATTCGCATTTGACGCATTACGCACACTATCAAAGGGTGTCAAGTAACATTGAGTACCTTAATTTCGTGGTTTCCCTTAAAGCCTAGTTTTCTACTAAGCGCATTCTTTAAAAAAAAATTGTTTTCTTCTCCTAATAGGTATATTAAATAAGAGCAGTAGAGAAGTAGCTAACCCCTTGACTACGCCCTTGTCTTGGACCCATAAAACCCTAAATCGAATGTCTGGCTAAAATATTCAAATGCTAGCAAGGTATGATTCAGCAAATGTGTGCAAAAAGAGCACAAATCGGTGAGCAATTTGGAAACTGGGTAAAGAAGGCCATGCACACCTTCTTTAGCCGGTTCGAGGAGCCACTGACAAAATCAGCAAAATAGTACAAAAACAACAAAAACAAAATCGAAAACGAAACGAAAGAAAGAAAACAGCACGAAACCAGCTTTGAGAGATTGAACTGAAGACGCAACCGCTGGCAAGATGTTGAGGTTGGAGGTTCTTCAGCAACGCAAAAAAAGAAGAAGAAAAAACTCACTCAGTCAGTAGAAATTGAATTCATGTTGCCCGGGCCAGACAGACGGGGTACAAAACCGGCTCTGTGGCTTCAACCTGGGCTCCAAACGCAACAGCGTAAGAAGGGGTGGGGAAACCGAAGATCTCGGATGGTGTTTATAAATAGCTTTTAATATGTGCAGTGAAATCTTCTAGTCAGCTAATGGGGAAACCTCAAGTAACAGCGGGTCAATCTAAACAGGTAACAGGAGCGGTCACTAGGCAGGTCAGCTTCATTAGCTAAGCCGAGGGTGGAAAAACGCAGCTGAACAAGTGTACTAGTGTGTGTGTGTGTGTGTGTTCCTGGGAACTGAAAAGGAGACCAAATCTTGACTTACCTAGAGAATCAGAATCGTGTTGAAAAATCCAATAGAGCAGCGAGTGTGCGTGTGTGTGTTGGTTCGTCACATACGTGTTAAGTAAATTCCAATATGTGCTCTGCGTCGTTTTGTATCTTACAGATACATTGGCTGAGATACTGGTTTCGTGATTTCGTAAAGTTGCTGTAACCACAGCACAAGGCTTGAGGAGAGAAAGAGACAACCAATTTCGCAGGAGGTGGACAGTAGTAACCACCACCAAGTCGTTGCTCCTGCTCCTGATGCCGCTGAATGATGAGTAATCCAAGTATATGGGTAAACTACACTTAACACTTTTTTCCACAGAATCTTTAATTCTTATAATTTTTTCTTTGCTTTTTTTTGCCTAAATGCCAATGATGTTGTTAACAACCTTTTGGTAAAATAACAAAAAATTTTCTAAAAAACTACCTGACGCGCCGCGCGCCATAAAAACAAAAAGCAAACACTGAAGTGTTTTGTTGTTGTTGTTGCTGCTGTGCTGCTGCTGGTGGTGTGTATTTTTATAATGCGGTACACGTTTACGTTCCGTTTGTATACGCGCGCGCTCTCACATTCGTTCTAGCTGTTCCCTCGAACACGTCCACCTGCGAAGCCGCCTCAAAGTAAACTAAATCCAGCTACGTTGAAAACAAGTTTTTGAAACGCTGCCGCAGTCGCTGTTGCTGTTGCTATCGCTGCTGTTGCCGCCGTCAAGCAACATTACAAGTCGAAACAAGATAAATGCACACAGGCTCATGCACTGGGCATCAACAACACACACACACAAGCACCGGCTTGTTTGTATTGCCGGCCCGAGTGCAAGCCATCAACATATGTTGACTGGACACATGTTGCTAACAGTTCGCTTCATTGTTGCCGAAGTTTGTTGTTGCCGGCTTTTTGGCTGCATCGACTGCCGGCTGTTACCAGTCGGTAAGGTTTTTGTTATTATTCTTTTATGGTAACACACACACACACACCCTCTGACAAAATGCAGGGTAGTTGCTCTTCATGTTTTACCCTTTAATGAGAGTTGGTATTTGCAAATCAAAACATGTTGAGCATTTTTTCCAGCTGAGTTTAAAAAGCAAGTTCAAACACTTTTTAAAATGGTCGTTTGCGAGAGATTGCGTTTTTTATTTAAATTTAGATAAACATAAAACGAAATCTACAAGTCACTTTTGTTTTTTTTTTTAATCCGAACCGAACCACTACACAGTGGATGCATTAAGTGCGGCCAAAAATACTTTCGGTAGAAATAACAATTTAAAATTTAAGTCACTTTATTATACCAATATAAGAATAATATTTTGAAAAAAAAATGGTCGTGGTTGGACACTTGAACGCCCACATATCAGTGATATATTGGTAAAAAAATTTACGGAAAACGTATATTTATTTACGTTATATTTATCCGACTATGATCAAACTCGACAAAAATTGTGTTTAAGCAGATAAAATTCACGATTAAGAAGTATAAAGACGCTGCCAGTGAAAACAACAATTTTTTCTCACTAAGACCTATTTTTATACCGATCAATTGTACGGCAGCTATACGATATAGTCGTGCGATTTTTCTCAAATTTTCCAAAATTAGGAAAAGGCTATGAAATAACTAATTTCCAGGTTTGAAGGCGTTACCATAGAAAACAATAAAGTTTTTCTCACTAGAACTAGTTTTTGGACCTATCATTCCTATGGCAGCTATATGCTTTAGCTGTTTTTTTGGTCAAACTTTCTAGAATTGAGTGGATGCATAAAGAATTATAAAATACCAAGTTTGGAGAAGCTATCATTGAAAACAAAATAGTTTTTCTGGAAGCTATACTATAAAGTCCACTAATTTTGATCAAACTCTGTTGAAATCACTGCAAATTAAATTCATGATTGCCAACATAAAGGACGATACCATTGAAAACAAAACCGATTTTCTCACAGTTTTTTCTGTAAATTTTACCTTGGAAAAACGGAGACGGCGTTAGTATATTCAAGATATTACACACATCTGCAACTTTCTGCACCTTAATCATTTTTATTATCTTTAAGCGTTGACAAGGGACCCAATAGGGCAATATGTGGGGAACACAACGATCACAAAATTTACAAAAAGTTATTTACTTAAACACTGATTTTACAAGAATTACATCACAATTTGACTTATCTTAAATTCGGGACATTAAATAAGTACCTTTTACTTCAAAATCCACAAAAACGTATTTTCTTACAAGTGGTTTGGACGTTTAACAAAGCGCTTAATTATTGTTTTGCGTAATTATTTGTTTTGCTTAGATTCGACTATAGTTCTGATATCTCATATCTGATTTTGAATCGGTGTATGGTGGATCGAATAGTAATGATGAATAAAATATGTGTCTAGAAGGTTCGAACCATCTATCCTCTAAATTATGGGAGATGATATGAGGTTTTTTCCAAATTGCGGGGGTGGCAACTCTACTATTGATCATCTGATCGGGAAATGATGTACGGTGGATCGGTTAATAATAATTCTATAGAAGGTCCAAACAAGCTAACTTCAAAATTGTGAGAGATATGAGGTTTTTTCATATTGAGGGGCGCTGGCGGGGGCTTGGCTAAAATTTGAAACGAGTTGCCGCCCCCGCAATTTGGAAAAAACCTCATATCTTCCACAATTTGGGCATTTTGTGATCTAATAAAATATTCGTAAATAAACCTTACCCTGAGTAACGGGTATATCGAAGTCGAGCAGGGCCGACTTCAACTTACGCTCTCGTTTCTTTAAGAATTCTGTATTTAAGAGATACCACATGGTCGACCCGACTTTAATATTAATTTTCCAAATTGTTTTACTATTCAAACCAATGCAACGATGTCCGTTTCATATTTACATTTTCGTAGAGTACAATGGAAGCGCTTATTTGTACGACCCACCCGCCAGATAGATAGAGGCAGAAAGGACGCCTGCCTGGCGTTAAATATTTGATGAAGCTACAAAAGCTGGATTACATAGTCAGATACATAGATAGCTAGACAAGCCTGTCTGCCAGTTACTTACTTAGTTGAAGAATGTTCGCTGTTTATTTGCAAAATGGCTGCCCCATTAACTTTGGATTTACTCCCGAACATACACACTTGCATTCATAAGTCATTCATTCAGTTACCTATTATCACTTGCCTCATTTGCACTAGAAAAATTGTCTTGGCCTGCGGCACGGAAATGTACGTGCACATCTATTTAAACTGACCTTTCCATATTTGTTGATTCTGCAGCTGTCATTGCCGTCGTTTATCTTATCTAAGCAGATGTTGTCGCCGGAATGATGATGATAGCAATGCCAGCACCAACACAAAACGCCTATGTCTCCGTCTTCCAGCTCTTTTGCACGCATATACATTCAACATAGGTGGGCAGTTTGATAAGTCGCGCGGAATTATCCTTAAGTGCAACACTGCTGCTGCCTTCGAAAATGCTAAGTTTATCCTGGCAAACCTGGTAAAATATTTCAGAGGCAAGGTTAAGAAATAAAACGCCATTTTGACCAACAAAAAAATACAATTTTTTCTAAAGTCATAGATTTATCCAGCTGCCCTCGTACACACATATAGATGTGTCCACATGTCTGTACATTTCCATTTCCATTTGCATTTTGAACAATTGTCAATTGTTGAGGATGCACTGCAGCAACGCCTGCAAAGACATTTGCATATGTAAGAGTGTGATGAGAGTACGTAACATTTGTCTGCTCCACGACAAGCTCACTTTGATGCCATCAAAGCCACCTACCCCCAACGCTCCACCCCCAAACTTCAGCAGAAACTACAAAACTTGACAAAGCTTATGTACATAAATACGTCTGGCTTTCTGTTTGTCTTTCAGTTGTGCACCATTTGCATAAAGCTGAGTTATCCTTCTCCCAAATTTATTTAAAGAGCAACTACCCAGACGACACATGCTGTCCAGCTGCCCCTGCACTTTAACCGTTGAGCAGCATAAAAGTCATTAAAAATTTGAAAACCTCACTGTCTTTGTGGAGGTCGTGCACCTGTGCAGTGCCCCGATGCAGCCCCAAAAGGCATTCTTGCATATTCATGGGCAGAGTCTCCCTAACCCACCCACCTTGCTTAAGTTTTTAGAGTGCAGTTGAGATGTCTATGAAAGTCAACTGACTGGAGTTAAGCAAATGGACTTTAATTAAACGTTAATAGTTAAAGTTATTCTAAGACTAACAGGAGTTTGTTGGTTGAATTAAGCAGGCTGACTTTTATGGGTGATGATTCGTTGAAATCTCTAGTCAGCTTCCACTTGATAGGCAATGACAAATACGAGCTCAACTGTGTTCAGATTCAGTGTCTTTGGCAATATGTGAGTTAACAATCAAATAAATAGTTAAATTGGCCATATATACGGAAATAGCGAACGACAAATGTTTGTACTCTAGCAAGTTTTTCAATTTCAATTTATTTTAACTTAACCCAGCGCTACAAGAACAAAACAAAATTGACTTATTATTATCGCATGAGGTAGAAAAATAATTACACTTGATTGTTAGACTGAAAACTAACAATTTGTTATTTGTATTATTTAGCATACTTTTAAGGGTCTTGTTAAATTGACATTTAGAAAAGCTTCATGTTAATATCCTATTAAACACAAGAGGAAAAGTAGGCTATGTAAACAAGATCTTCTGTGTGTATTATACATAATATTAATATTATTCCTCTGAAACCCAGACCTACATATATCTGGTTTCTTCAAGCCTCCTTAATGTTTCGTAGTTTATCTTACTTTTC
Source organism: Lordiphosa mommai (assembly GCA_018904225.1). Taxonomy (NCBI): domain Eukaryota; kingdom Metazoa; phylum Arthropoda; class Insecta; order Diptera; family Drosophilidae; genus Lordiphosa; species Lordiphosa mommai. The sequence goes on along the minus strand of JAEIFT010000068.1, from coordinate 817,628 downwards.
AGACACATTTTGGACTGAAGCGGAGGAGACATTGACAGTTAGTGATAGACGCCTATGTGACACATCACCCAGGGATTTATTAATTTTGAACACAAGAATATATTATTGATGACGAGCTGAGAGTACGTATTTTTTTAGGGCTACTCTACATTTATTTATTGTTTGACATTTCATTTTCAATTATTTTTTGTACAACTTACGCTACACTAAATAGGATTTTCTAATAACATTTCGGCTCGCCCCACAATTTTTCGACACGCACAACATTCCGTTAATTAAAACACGTCTGGCGACACTGTACCAATCCTTTCGCGAAATCCATTAAAGAACCCACCCAGAAAAGGAGCAGCACAAGCCAGAATATCAACAGCCGAAAACACCCAGCAATGAGCAGAACTCAGAAACACGTGCTGATGGTCTGCGTGGGTGCGTGTTCATCCTCCCTGTAACCCCATCCTTGTAACTAGCCCATTGTTCATATAATTATTAATATGCAAATGCAATTCATACGCAGGCAACATTTGTCGTTCCCCCATTGCGGAAGCGGTTATGCGTGAAGTCATCAAGAAGGCGGGACTGCAAAAGAACTGGCATGTGGACAGCGCTGGTATTGAGAGCTGGCATACTGGCTGCAGGCCAGATCAGCGAGCGTTAAGTGTTTTGGCCAATCACAACATTGAGTACAACAATTCGGCCCGACTGATCACCTCTGATGATTTTGTGAAATTCGATTACATCTTTGGCATGGATCCAAGTAATATGGCCGCCTTGAAGCGCATGGCGCCGCATTATGCCACGGCCAAGCTGCTGCTGTTGGGAGATTTTGGATTGAAACCAGACGATCGCATAATGGAGGACCCTTACTATGTAAGAGAAGCGTATTTTGTGTTTTTTTTTTTTGCTCGTATGTATTAACTTAAGCCCTATAGCATATGGGCGAGGCACCCTTCGAGAAGATATTCGAACAGTGCAACATAGCGTGTCAACAGTTTTTGAATCAAGCGCGTCTAAATCAAATTATTATGTAATATAAATTCTAGCGACTGACTTAGGTTCCCATAGGCCAATAAGTATTAACAGAAGTATATTGAAGAATAAAAGCTTGAAAAATTGCAACAACTAAACTTTAGTCCAAATAACTTTCAAAAAGCGCGCCTAACTCAAATTTCGTTACACTCTTTAGTATCGATATATATCGATATATTGTCACATTACTCACATCACCAAGGTTCACAGCAGTTCTCATTTCAATCGAACTAGTTTATTTATAAGCAGAGCGTCTATTTACAATGGTGCAGAAAATATTGATGATTTGTTTGGGTAATTAACATTATTTGTTTAAATACACAAATAAAACCACTCCCCCTGTTAACTTGCAGGCAACATTTGCCGCTCGCCCATTGCCGAAACCGTAATGGTAGATACCCTGGCCAAGGCAAATCTGGACAATGTGATTTTAGATAGTGCAGCTATTGGCCCCTGGCATGTGGGCAAACGTTCTGATCCTCGCGCATTAAGCACATTAGAAAATCATGGCCTGAAGGGAACGCATATCGTGAGGCAAATCCACAAGAAAGACTTTCACGAATTTGATTATATATTTGGCATGGATGAGGAGAACATGAGTGATTTGCGCCGCTTGGCACCCAAAGAATCCAAGGCGGAGCTGCTTATGTTGGGTGACTTTGGTTTGGACAAAAAAAATCGCATTATTGAGGATCCCTACTATGTAAGTCGTTTTGTAAGTTGAAATTTGTTTGATAATTCTCGATATGTATTCACGTACGTCCCTTTGACTTTGACCTTGCAGGAAAAGGGTTCGGCTGGCTTCGAGACGGCCTATCAGCAGTGTGTGGTGGCCTGCAAAGCGTTTGTCAAGGAGCGACTGCAGCAATAATTGTGTTATCTTTGTTTTGTGGTAATATATATGTTTAATATACTATATGTAAATATGTAATAAACAGCAAGTACAAAATGTGAACTGGTTTGGCATTATCATAAAATGAATCGGCAATCGATAGTATTTAGAATTTCACAATGAAGGTGCTGTTTGTGTGCTTAGGTAAGTTATATATATAATTAAATAAAATGGCTTTTAAATATGCGCATTCTGCCCTTCAGGCAACACCTGCCGCTCGCCCATGGCAGAGGCCATCTTGGAAGATTTGATACGCAAAAGGCAACTGCAGAATTGGCAAACTGACAGCGCTGGCCTCAGAGATTGGAATGTGGGCAGGGAACCTCAGGGGCGTGCCCAGCAACTACTGCAACAACATGGCCTAAAAACTAAGCACTTGAGTCGTCTGGTAAACACAGTGTAAATCCTTTTATATTTCACATATTTAAGATTTTCACTTTAGATAACTTCACAAGACTTTTATGATTATGACTACATACTGGCCATGGATATGGGCAATCTAATGGAGCTGCAGGAAATTGCCACCAGTTTGCAGCCACAGACCCAATGTCACCTAGAATTGCTAGGTAGTTATCTGGGACGTGCAGAAGACGAGATTATTCCAGATCCATATTTTGTGAGTAGAATGTTATGAGAGACTTTTGAGAGATGAGATATTTTTTGTATAAACTCAATCGACGTTTTTTTTTTTTTGTTACAGAGTCAAGGCATGGGCAGCTTTCATGCGGTGTATCTACAGATCCGAGAGAGCTGTGAGCGTTTTGTACAGCAGCATGCATAATTGCAAATAAGAATTAAGCGTATATGTAAATGTATATAAGTTGTGTTTGACCAATAAAGTATATATATTCTTGATCTGATTGAAATTGAAAAACACCTTAAATATCACGCAATTTTTGAGTTAGGTTGTTCGACCCTTCTAGACATATATTCTACTCATCCTTACTTCACGAGCCCCCATACATCGTTTTCCGATCAGATAAAAGATAGTAGAGTTGCCACCCCCGCAATTTGAACAACACCTCAAGTTAGGTTGTTTGAACCTTCTAGACATATATTTTACTCATCATTACTTATCGAACCCCCATACATTGTTTTCCGGTCAGATGAGCGATGGTAGAGTTGCCACCCCCACAATTTGAAAAAATCTAATATCTTCTACAATTTTAAAGACAGATTGTTTGAACCTTGTAGGCATATATTTTAATCGTCATTACTTATTGATCCACAATACACTGTTTCCAGATCAGATAACCCTTTAACTTTTCAATGCGAACTCAATAAAATGCCGCCAGTCTTCATCTAAAATTGTTAATGCTATTTCTCGTTCGTCTTCCGTAAGCACCGAATACTTAATGGAATCCCACACCAATTTCTTTAACAATGGTAGACCCGCATACTCCGGGGCCAGACTCATTAGAGTATAGTAGAAATCATAGCTCAAACCTTGCGCTCCCCACACGCCCGGATCGTCGCTGCATATGACCATGGTCATGCCACGGGCCAAGAGCTCTCTGGCGGGATGATTACGCAGATCGGGTACGAAACTCAGAATTTGGTTGGATAGCGGACAGACTTCTATGGGTATATCACGATTTTTAATTCGTTCCATAAGCTCAGGATGCTTGTTCAGCGTAAGAGCATGACCAATTCGTTTTGAGTTCAGCAAAATAGCATCTAGAATATTGTAATCCGTTTCAGAGCCATAGAATTCTGTAAGATAAATGTTATTATATGTAACCAACGCACACATTAAAAACCCACTTGTCTCGCCAGCATGAAAAAAGTAGGGTATATTGGCATATTTGTGAAGGATTTTTCTGGCCTCAAACAAAGTCGGCGAGTTTTCCTCAAAACCTACCAAATCAATGCCAATAAAGAAGTTAGGATACTGAGCGCTGCAAAAAGACTATTTAACATTATTTCTTGAGATCTTGTGCCATTACTTACTTTAGTAACGTAAATTGTTTTAAAGTCTGTTCAATTCTCGCTATGCTGTGCGATTTACGTCCCTGCAATATGATCTTAACGCCCATGAATTTCGGATGTTTGGTCTTACAAGCAGCTACCAACTCCTGCAATAAGTCAATGGCTTCGTTTACCGAATGAGTTCTATGTTTGGTACCATAGAGCGGCTTAAAATTCATGCGCAACTCGGCATACATGATTTTATCCTTGACCATTTCCTTAAGCATCTGTTGATAGTATTTAATGAATACCGGTCGATACAGAAGCACGTCACCGAAAGAGGTAAAAAATTTTTCAAATTGTTCCCAGGCCGCTTTTGTTGAGCTATGGTTAACTGAAGAAAAGTTGGAAATATTAGTTCATATTAATGACATAGCTTATAAGTTAATTTTTGCATAAACTTTTCATTTGTCGAACTATTCAATTTTAGAACTACAGGTAGGTATGGGTATTCAGATATCAGATACATATATATACATATATATACTAATCAGCATTATTTATCGATCCCACTAGTTTGGGAATAATTAGATAAACGATCAAAAGCAGATCACACATTACCACTATGGAGGCTGGTAGACTATACAGCTATTTGAAAAAGCTCCCGCCGCAGTCTTGAGTAGTCTTCGTTCTCCTAGTTAGCTCCTATTGGAGTTTAAGTCTTGCATTAGGCCTAAAAGAGTTTATATTTTTCGAACGGAATGTAGATTCCAACACCAATTTGGTCTCTTTTGGGTTAGCTGATGCTGCTTGATATTTCAGTTCATTTGAACAAGATCAACAGATTCGGCCCTACACTACAAGTCGAGATTAAGCTTACCTTCGGGTTGTGGTGTATACAGACCGTAAAAGTAATCGATATTTGTTTCTTCCATTACATTTTCCCAGTTTGTTTCGCTCTCTAAGCGACAAGATGGACTGCGTCCTCGTCGACTATTGTTTTGATGACTATGACGTTGACTTTGATCACCTCGATTACGTTTTTGCATGGTTCGACGTCGCTGGGTTCTTAAACATCTTTGGTATGTCGTTGCATTAGGTTTTTTATTCGGATAAATATAATCATCTATGCACTCATGTAGCTGCGGATCTCGCCTAAAGCTCAGAATCTTCACTTGCTGCTTATTGGTGCACATAAGTATATTCTCCATACGTAGAATATTTCGTCGCACCCACCGGCCTGACACGGAAGCCGCACTGTGAACATGAAGTAGTGCACCCTTCGGCATGCGTTGTATGAACCGAAATAGACGACTGCGATCTACTAGATCTTTACCACGAAAGAAGTGTAGAGCGGCAGCATATTTGGCAGGTTCCAGACGACCTCCAGTTAACTCTTTTCGCTTGTATCGCATTAGCAATCCATTCACCGCATTTTCCCTATTATCCAGACGAGTCTGTCCACCTGTCAGCCTATACTGCTCCTTGCGGATTAGTTGAGCCCGCTCACGATCATAGCTAGCCAGTTCCCCTAGGCTATGCTTAAATGCCAGCAAAAACAGTAAAAACGACATGTACGAAAGCATTGGAGCAACTGAAACATTCTTTCTAAGAATAACTAAACCAAATAATCCCAATTCCATGCTTTAATTGCGTTAAGTAACTAAAAAACGCTGCCTTGCAGCACTTTTCCAATAAAGCGCGACCACATTAACTCTAAGATCTGGTAAGCTCGTTTCTGTTCCTCTTCTGTTAACAGGGAATAGCGCACGGAGTTCCATACCAAACTCTTGAGGACACGCAAGCCGGCATTATTGGGCGCCAGACTCATAATGGCATAGTAGAAATCATAGCTTAAGCCCTTCGCATTCCAAAAGCCTGGATCATCATTGCATATCACCAGCGGTACGTCCAAAGCCAAATACTGAGCGCCCGGATGATTTCGCATATCCCAGACTAAATGTAGTACCTGATTCGATATGGGACTGAGCTCTACGGCTATCTGCCGTGTCTTGACCGCATTGAGCAATATCGGATGCTTAGCCAAGGCATAGCCATGACCAATCCGAGTGGTATTCAGCAGAAGAGCATCCAGTAGATTAATATCCGTTGAGGCGCCAAACCAATCTACCAAAATACAAAAGTTTAGTTAGGCTGCTCTAGCAAAATTCCGCAAAATTCACTTACTGGTCTCCCCGGCGTGCAGAAAGAAGCGCGCTGTATCTGGCAAATCCTTTAGGGCCGGCAACAGCGCATATAACGGTTTACCATTATCCTCCTGACCCACCAAATCGAAACCCACCATGAACTGGGGAAAAGTTTCACTATGAAACGATTATAATAACTTATTAGTGCAGGCCACCAAAATGATTCGCGGATTTAAGCTGAACCTACTGCCATTGTTTAAATTCTTGAACACGCTCTTTTAGCATATCCACGTCCTGACCACGATAGGCGGCATAGATAAGTTTAATGCCCAGAAAATCTGGATGTAGACGCTTGAATTTCTCATTGAGGGTCTGCAGTTCGCGTATTGTGTGCTCCCGTGAAAAGGTTCGTCCACTGGCATCGTACAGCTGCTGGGTTCATGGAAAGAGAATTAGAAAAATGCGTGGATTGAGCTCGACTTTGTAAACAAACAAAAAAACAATTTAAAAAGTCGGTCAGGCCCGACTGTAATATACTCTGCATCGGTCAAAGTTTGTATATAACTGATAGCTTTTAAGTCTGCCATTTGGGACCACCAATATTGGTCCGTTCCTTGGTCTAATAGTGCAATCGTTGCATTTAGGTACCAAAACTTAAGAAGAATTCAATGAATTCTGATCTACTAAATTCCACTATATACTTGCAATTCATGTATAAGATCTTGTATAAAAGCTATGTGACCCAACTTCAGAAACATATTTTAACTTAAATCGAACCATAGAAGTTCTAAAGGAATTGCATGTGAATACATTTAGTTTATTTTGTTAAAGTCATTCTTATAATGCAACGCAAATCGGTGTTAATTTAGTCTACAAAGTATTTATTTTCGTTTTTTGTCACGAATTTTGGAAGTTAGAATATGTTGACCTTCTAAAGATTCATATTACTCATCATTACTAATCGATTTACACCGTTCCACGATCAGATGAACTATAGTCGCGATATAAGCAAATCAAATAATTACGCTGGGCAGCACCGTCCGAAACCGTGAGGGGCAGCACTTTTATAATTTGTTTGGCCCCACACTTAAAAGTTATAGGTTATATACAAACATTGGCAGGTACAGAGTATATTATAGTTAGGCTGGTTTTATGGGAAAATATTCTTAGAATTTTCCATAGATTACGTTTTTTTCATGATTCAGATTCTTATTGGTTTTTACCCATCTAATTTGACCCGATCTAATGAGTATGTTTACAGAATCCCGAATGGTCTTAGCTCCAGAGAAAAAGCTTATGCTTTATAGATTGAAAGATTGGATAGTTAGATCATGACCAAAATCGTATATATTGTTTCCACTTTCGCAAAAGCTTTTTGATTTTAGTGACCAAATCTGGTTTAAATACGGATACATCTAAATACATTTTCACAGAAGTGCAATGGTCACATTTTTTTAGGGATACCAAAGGATAGCTGATATAGCTATGGTCACAAAGCGGCGCGTTGGGCCCTCGTAGCCCGATCCGTTATTCTGTTAGATGCGAAATTAAATACAATTTGTCGATATTGCGCCTTTCACTAATATTTTGTTGCCCACCGCTGAAAGAAATCTAAAATCTAAATCTAAATAATCCCATGTAGAGGATATTATAAAATTTTCCAAATGTTGGTAAAGCATAGAAGGGAGCGTTTTTGACCCCATAAATACATTTTCACAGAAGTGCAATGGTCACATTTTTTTAGGGATACCAAAGGATAGCTGATTTAGCTATGGTCACAAAGCGGCGCGTTGGGCCCTCGTAGCCCGATCCGTTATTCTGTTAAATGCGAAATTAAATACAATTTGTCGATATTGCGCCTTTCACTAATATTTTGTTGCCCACCGCTGGAAGAAATCTAAATTCTAAATCTAAATAATCCCATGTAGAGGATATTATAAAATTTTCCAAATGTTGGTAAAGCATAGAAGGGAGCGGGAAGAGTTTATTCTGTGCAAGTATTCACTTACCTCCTTGAGACTCGTGCGTAGTTCTGCATACATCACATTGTCTATGAATAGCTCCTCCATCATTTGCCAATGATAGGCTCGAAAGGCGGGCAAATAGCTAAGGGCATCGCCAATAATGTCAAACATATCCTGGAACTTTGTCCATACTTTGGTAATCGTGGGATACTCCACTGAAAGCAGGCACGTATGCAATTCGAAACATTCATAACGAAAAGCAACAAATTTTACTCACATTCCGGCACAGGTGTATACAAATTGATAAGCCTTTCAAAATTCTGATCGTATACCGCGGGATCAATGGAACTTCGTCTTTCGTCTGCCACACGAACATACTGTGACTGGCAACCTTGTAGCTGGGCCGCTCTTCGAAAAGTTAATACGCTTACTCCTTGGGCATTGGTACAACGTAGCAATCCTGGCATATAAGACAAATTCTGGACTACCCACTTTGAGCTTACTGAGGCGGTGTTATGTAAATGAAGTATGGCTCCTTTGGGCATCATCTGCAGAAATCGAAACACTCCACTGCGATCGATAAGCGGTTTCGCCTTGAAGAAATGCATGGCAGCGGCATTTTGTTCGGCATTTCGAAAACCCTGGGCCAGTTCACCTAATTTGTACTGCATGAAGAGATCATCTACCTTGCTTTCGTCACTATTGAGATATAAGTGTCCTCCAGTCATGAGCTGCTCTTCGGCTGTAAGGACCGCTTGGCGCGCTTGCTCGTAGCCTAAACAAGAGAACGAATTTCTTCTTAATTGAGTACAGACGCGGATTAACTTAAGTAGTGCTTACTTAAGGTTTTGCTGTCCTCCTGCTCGGCATTCAGCTGGTTGACCAACGGCAATAATAGAATCAGTAATAATGACCGCATATTATAAAAGGACCAATTGTACAAATATTGACTTGAATGCCGACACGTTGACTTTACTTTGTTTGCCATTTGGGTTGGGCTCTGATTTCGTCTCTCTTTCGCTTTCTGTATTCACGCGCCCGATTGCCAAGAGTGCCCGTCCAGAACTGTGGAAGCCGGCACACCGCCTGGGGCTTCATTGTTGCCCAAAAAAAAACAATTATTCTTTTTACACAATCATTATTCATATTTATGTTATTTTTGTTGTTTGAAGCCTTCACTCTCTTAGCTGCTCTTAACGGTTGACAAAGAACGAGGGCTGTGCCATAATAAGTTGGCCTAAGGTATGAATAATAGGTAAGCCAGCACAATTCGATATTTCTTGAAGACAGCGGTTATTTTAACGCCACTCAGTCGCACAGGCAATTGCGACGCTTCGAAAATAATAAAAACGAGAAGGCATAGCTAACTTCGACTGAGCCGAAGTTTTAATACACTTGAAAAACTTTACTCCAACTGATTTAACCGGTAAAATAAATATAGGATATCGATATCAGATATTTAAAATTTTTAAATCACTGACAATAAAAATATAACATAAAAAAAACTTGTCTTAGTAAAATACATTTTCCGACCGATCTGTCCTATGGCAGCTATATGCTATAGTCATCCGATTTTGATACATTTTTTCAGAATTATGTGAAAGCATATTAAACTAATATATACCAAGATTGGGGACGCTACAATAGAAAACAAAATAGATTTTCTCTCTAGAAGTAGTTTTGCGACCGACCGTTTATATGGCAGATATATGCTATAGTCATTCGATTTTAATACATTTTTTCGGAATTGTGTGGAAACATATAAAACTAATAAATAGAACGATTGGAGACGCTACGATGGAAATCAAAAAAGTTTTTCTAACAAAGATTTATTTTTCGACCGATCATTCCTATGGCAGCTATATGAGTCATCCGATCCGGCCGGTTTCGACATATTAGTTGCGTGCAGTAAAAAGAAGACTGTGCAAAATTTAAGCTCGATAGATTTAAAACTGAGGGACTAGATCGCGAAGAAACAGACAGACAGACGGACGGACGGACAGGCGGAAATGAACTCAGCTCGTCGTCCTGATCAAGAATATATAGAGTTTATGGGGTCGGAAATGAATATTTCTATGTGTTACAAACTTCTGGGCAAAATTAATATACACTTTTCAAGTGTATAAAAACCAAATTGCCAGATCGCAACAAGCAGACAAAAACAAAATTCAGGCAGTGTGCGCGAGTTTACTAAATACAACTTATTCCTTGTTAGGGTGAATATATATGGGATAGCCCTCGTACATACTGCCACTCGAAATTGTTTGAACAATTTTGTTCTAATAGCTGACGTTTTGATAGATTTTTTTTACAGCGAGTTTAACGCTAAAATAATTTCTGACAAATGTCCCTGAGGCACTTTTGAACCGGTTCATTCTGATTCGGAACGGGTTTAACTCCAAATTCTCACATACACACCACATTTCAAGTTCCTAACTTAAATAATTTCTGAGAACCGGTTTGTCTTCCGGAAAATAAATAACTTTATATTATCAACCCAAAACCCAAATTTTAAGTTCATAGCTAAAAAATGTCTGAGTTATGGATCGAAACCACTTTTGAAACGGTTCAATGTGGTTCGGAACCGATCATGAAACAGATTAACCCCATATTAATCACCTACACACAAAATTGCATGTTTATAGCTTAAATAGTTTTGGAGCTATGGCTCTGAACCACCCTTTGAACCGTTAGGAGGAGTTCAGTGACAAACACTCGTACAAAAGAAATAACTATATCCTCTGCAAGTCGCTTTCGATCCCAAAACCATCGTATTACCATACGATTTGGGTCGTTTTTGAAGAACTCATGGTTATATAACTATATAAAGATTGGGCTGGAAATGTTTCCTTTTGTCTGTTATATACACTTGCACAACTTCTTTCTTGTTAGACCGAATATTTATGGAACAGCCCTCGTACATACTGCCACTCGAAATTGTTTGAACAATTTTGTTCTAATAGCTGACGTTTTGCTAGATTTTTTTTTACGATTAGACAACTGCCCTTGCATATTAAGTAATTCAAAATGACGACGGCGCGCGCCCATTACTCGATGATTTTGGCAAATTTTCACTGACGTTTGCGGACGCGCTAGCTGGTTACTAATCTCATACGGCACCTCTACCCTCCACTAGGCAGTCCCTGTCTCTGTGTGTAAGTGTGCTCTACGGGGGTGCTAGGTGTGTCATTTACGGTAATTGTAATTGCAGATGAACCAATTATCTATCGTTTGTAACAATATAATGGGAAAAAGACTTTATTTGCATTTCCATACTGGCACTTAGTAAATAAAATTGTTTCTATATTTCACTGACAATATTTATAATAGTTTGAGGTGTTTTGGTACGGGTTTGATTAAATATAAATATATATTATATTCAGTGCCAATCTTTGCGAAGCTTATGTCGACTTTGGACAGGCTAAAATAAAATCGCGGTCGCTCGGTATCTCAGACAAATGACTTAGTACAACTATTTTGCATGAATGTTTGGAAATGACTGAGCTCGTTTGACGAAAGCTTGACCCAATCGTTGATTGGAATAGAAAGCCATGCGACAAGGGCATGGATTTTGGAGACAAAGTCGACGCAGTTCGTTGCGATATATTTTATTACTTCTAATATGGGTATGATAGGAGTAGATATGATTGGTTAAGGATGCAGAATGTTGCTATCAGAGACTAATACTGTTACTATATATTATAACCGTTATTAACCAAAAAAATAAGTTCTATCGTAACCTTAACCCCAGATTCGTTATTAATATAACCGTCGAGACCGTAAGTTAAAATCGACCCTGCCAGACTCTGATACGTATTCCGTTACTTATATTTTGATCCTTGGCTACTTTAAGTGGGACAAGATTTGATTGTTCATATTCATTAAAAAGTTGAACATTTTTTAGCACAACCATATGCAGAACTTTTTGAAATACGGTCTAAAATAGAATTAACCCGAGAAAATTTTCTTTCAATGATTTATAACGATATTTGGCGTGGATTATTAAGTCAGGTGTGCGTCGATCAACTCACATTAACTTCTGGCACTTTCAAGAGAAACGTAGGTCGATTATTTCTGAGTGCTACACAAACTTTTGTTTGCTAGAAGATTTTGTAAAAGTCGTGTTATTCTTAACAGGGACTATGACAGAATTTTCAAGTCGGCTCACTGAAGTGACTTTTTTCGTACCTAAAATATCGAACGAATGAGACAATCGAATTGCGCTCCTCACTTAAGACCGAATGACTTATATTTTTATTCCCACAAAACACAAATAAATATATCCGAGTTTAGAAGATGCTGTTAAAACTTTCAAAAAGCTCGTCTGTCTGTCCATTTGTCCGTATGAACGCGTCGATCTCAGAGTCTATAATAAATAGAGCCACGTGCATTTGCATGTACGCAGATCGACTTTGCTTTAGATTTAAAAAAAAAAACATTTGTTTTGTGTACAGGGTATTTCGAAGTCAGGGCACTCAATTGCAGCGATATTACCCGGTACACTTGATTTTGTGTGTTTTCATACGAATTTATGCAGATCCACATACACACGACACTGCAGACGCGTAGCTGTAAGCGCGATTTGGAAATTCCGCATTTATTCAGCTTTTAAGATGGTTTGTACTTGAATTTCTTCTGATTAAGTAAGGTAAACGGATTGTTGTTTTGAGTGTGCATTTAAGGGTAATATTAGTGCTTGATTAAACATTTTTTATTGATATGCATGCAGACAATAGAGTACACACTAAATTTGGTTGCTATAGTCTCTGAGATCTACGGACAGACGAACAGGCTATTGATGCTGATACAAAAATATATATATATTTTACTCTACGAGTAGCGGGTCACGCGACATTTTGTACATGAGTCGAGTAAGCTGTGGTGTTCGGATTCTGTGTTTATTTCCTTGAGAATCAATCTCTTTTCTCTCCCATAGTCACAGCCCCCATTGTATTTTCAATGTCAAGTAGTAAATTTAGTGACCGCAAAACGAATTGGGTTAGTAAACAATATGCAAAAAAATTAAACTAGACTTTTATTGTACAAACATATAATATATATATGTATATATAAAAAAAAGCAATGCTGATAAAACGGTGCGGATTTTTTTCAACTGGTCATATGCGACCCTTAGGATACTCTACACAATATTTTTCTTTCTAACAGCGAATAATCATTAGAGATTCTTTGCACCCCTTTGGGTTGGGGATAGGGTATTACTACCCCTACGTCATAAAATAGTTTTGCAAATTGACACGGGGGCATGCAAACATTATTTCGCGCCCCCATTGGTCATCAGCATAAAACGGACTAATCGCTAGCATTGAACTGCAGCAGCTTTTACTGTCCAAGATCATGAACAGCTGGGAGATTGTAAGCTATGGGTCAGCATCAGAGCATCAGAGGCTTTATCAGTTAGTTGGCGAACGCCAAACGACGCACATCGAACAAAATAACGCCGTAGTATTTGCAAGAAGGAAAATAATGCTACTCAAACTGCTGTGCCTGCTATGGCCCCTAATGGGTGGTCTGCAGGGCGCAGACTTACGTAAGTTCAAGCGGATTTTTACTGGGTCCGGTAATTTAGTTATATTTTGATTTCAACAGCCTATGAAACGCTACGCGAGCGTATAATGGAAGCCGAACGTCTCTCCTCACTGGGTGGCAATATTTGGCTGACTTCGGACGAGGAGAAGGCCAACAGTATACTGATGAATGCCAAGCGTGCAGAAATAGCCGAGGGAATCAAACAACCCGAGAAGTATCCGCCGGCTATGCACTTCTTTCAGGGCAAACAGTATGTACGCCAAAGCGAGGTATTTCGCTTTATACAGAAAATGCCCAAGGGAGCGTTTTTGCATGGTCACAACACGGGTATGGTTAGCTCCAAATGGATTGTAAGCAATCTGACCAATACAAATAATCTGTACACTTGTCGAGATGTGAATGGATTACTTGTCTTCAGCTACGATCAGGCTAAATGTCATAGTGAGGTGCAAAATGTGTGCACGGAACGTATCAATGCAGAGGATCGTGGCAAATACGAACGTCAGCTGGAGAAGCACATCAATATGCACTGTGCTAGGCCGGAGGGTAATTATATCATTACACAAAACTTAACTCTTTCCCTGTGCTTAGCTTCTAATACCAAAATTGATTATACATTTTCAAAATTTAAACGTATAAAAATATTCTTATCTGATCCCATAAAGTATATTCATATATTCTTGATCAGGATGACGAGCGGCGTCGATTGAGCTTTGTCCGTTCATCTGTTGGTGTGTTCCCAAGCAAACTAGTCTATCCGTTCTAGAGCTATCGAACTTATGTTTAGCACAGATTCTTCTTTTTACTTCACGCTGCTATATAAGCAGAACCTGTTAGCTCTGCATAATGTTATTAGAGCCACTCTTAGCCTCTCCCTACTCAGTTGACACATTTTCAGAGTGCAGCTGATACTTGATACTGTCCAAAAGCAAATTTCACATACACACCTGCATACAAAATTTGTGTACTGCCCCTCCTTCGCTCTCAATCTCGAGCTCTAAGCAAAAACTCTGTTGACGGGAGAGCGAGTGCCTCACCAGGTATAATTACAACATGATTAGAGCTGTGAAGTTCAGCTCTGAACAAGACCGTTTAAGCTCTGAACTAGATCGATTCAACTGAATTACTGAACTAGGTCTCAGGTCTTAGTTCATTTAGTTTATCTACAGTCAGAAAAAAGTCAAGAATTGTGTACTTAAACCAGGAAAAATCAAGTAGAAACAATGTCAAATTCGTAGGATATTCGATATATCCAAATCTGAGAATAAAATACACATTTCTAGTTCTTTTGTTCAGCCTTTATTGTCGATTATTTCTGTCTAAGCAGTTATAATAATTCAGACATAAGTAGGCAGTTGTTGACCTGCAGTCGTTGTGCAAAGTCTATTGCAGATAGAACCGGGAGGTTCTTGAAAAAGCTGTATAGATGAAAGAAAGCTTTGGGGTGTTGTGTGTACCATGTTTTAATGTTATGAGTAAAAATAACTTATAATATATATACTTCACAGCGCCAATAGCTGGTGAAGGTGACCGGATGTGTAAAAGTTATAAGAAAACACATTACACTACCCATTGCACCGCACACGACCACAATCTAAATTCAATCTGTAATAGTGTAGTTATTAGTGCAGCCTTTCCTTTTCTTTCTTATTTTAGTAGTTCATCGTTCCACCGCTCTTGGTTCAATAGTTGTTTTTCAATTGTTTATTGATTAATAATTATTAATAGAGCAACCTTAAATAAGTGATCGTTATTTTATTCACAGCCCTGTTGCCCAATCGTAAAAAGATCTGGGAACGTTTTGAGAATATTTTTACCACCGTGGATCGCCTGTATAAGTATCGACCCACATACTGTGCCTATCACAAGCGTCTGTTGGAGGAATTATGTGAAGACAATATTATCTATGCAGAGGTGAGGGCCTCCCTTTCGCCTGTAAGTATAGCTAAAGCTGTGTTTTGAAGATGTACATTATGAATGGTAATCCTTTCAGCTGTATGATGACAACAATCGCACACTTAGCACTTTGGAAGTGGCCAATGAACTCGAACGCATAGTGGAGGAGTTTAAGGCTAAGCATCATGACTTTGTGGGCCTGAAAGTGATCTACGCCAAGCGTAATCGCGCTAGCGAAGAGGAAATGTCCCGTCGTATTACCACTTTTAAGCAGCTACAGTAAGCCTAGTTGACCATTATTAGTTTTGGGTAAAACTGAAAAAATTCAGTTGTTCACTTGTTAGTCAGTTACTCTCTTCATTCACATTGTTGCTCAGATGTTCAGTTGCTCTTTCTTGTTCAGTTTTTAGCTTAGTTTTTTCAGTTTTGAATTTTGCTTGACTCAAGGCAAAATCAACAGCTGAGCAACTGCACAAAAAATAGCAATTAAAGAAGAACATGATAACTCATTTTTATTCACTCTCTCATGAAGAACCCACTGCTGCCCATTAACCCTTAATTTCTAAAGCCAGCTTTCTGTTTCCTTAGCCATGCCAAACCCAACTTTGTAATAGGATTCGATTTGATAGGCCAGGAGGATACAGGCGATCCCTTAAGCAAATATGTGAATGAGTTGTCGGATTTGCCCAGCACTGCTAACTATTTCTTTCATGCGGGAGAGACAAGTAAGAGAATATCTATAGTGCATCCCGCCCAAAAGAATAACCATTTCATTTTAAATTCCAACAGACTGGAATGGTCGCACCGACTGGAATATGATGGATGCCATTCTTCTGAATACCAAGCGTATAGGACATGCTTTTGCTTTGCCCAAACATCCACAACTTTGGTCCACCATCAAGAAGCGTAACATAGCCATCGAGGTGAATCCTTTATCAAATCAGGTTCTCGGCTTTGTCTGGGACCTGCGCAATCATCCGGCCAGCTTTCTGATTGCCGAAAACTTTCCCATTGTAATATCGGCGGATGATCCTGGCACCTGGGGTGCCAAAGGTCTGAGCTATGATTTCTACTATGCCTTCATGGCGCTGGCTCCTGCCGAGGCGGACTTGCGCTTCCTTAAGCAAGTGGCCTTGAACTCACTAAAGTATGCGATACTCACCTCGGACGAAAGAAGAAAGATCAATCGCATATTCCAAAGAAAGTGGCAAGAATTTATTGCCAACATTTTGAATCCAAAGTTCTAATGGAATATATAAGAAAAACCTAAAGCTATTCTCTAATTTGTGGTTAATACTGATCTAAGAAGTGTGCGGAGCAAACCAACCGTGCAGGCACTTGGGCACTGGTCCATTGGTATGAAAATCGCAGCGACCTAACTCGGTCATGGTCTTGGCACAGAGCACAATCAAGCCCACATAACGATCGTTGAGACCGCCAACTACCATGGAGGCCAATATAACACCATCGTCTTCGCTTTGCGGTTGTGGAGAAGGCACAAAAATGGGCTCACTAGGATAAACGTTATTCTCACACCAGGTCAGGCTGGTTTTATTCCATATATCCACTTTGATAAGCTGTGATTTAAGAAAGAATTGTTAGAATTGGTAAGGTACAAAATAAGTCAAAATATATTGTTAAAAAGGTTGCAAACCATTTTTGAATCCTTCGAAACGAACCATTTACATACCCGGTTCAATTATTAGACTACCAAAGTGAAACGCCTCTTTTTTTCGAAAAACATAGCTTACAAAATTTATCGTAGAGGTTAAAACGAAACTTAATGCTTTAGCAATCTCAATGAAGTTTTGGACCAAGAAGAATGGGTTGAAGTTATTCCACGCCAAAAAAAAAAACAAACGTAATGCAAGACGCTAAAGCTATTTGAAAAGTATTTTCCCCTTATTTAACCAACCAGCTCTAGGCCGTTAAGTAAGCAGCATTCAGATAAACGATAGTCGAGTTAAAAATGGCAGTTATATCAGTTATATACAAGCTTTGGCAGGTACAAAGTATATAACCTTCGGGCTTGACCAACTTTCTTGTATTTTTGGTCCCAAATTATTTTATTAGTCCCAAATCTGTCCCGAAGATACACGGATACCAAAATTACCGAATCTGGTACAAACTGTACTGTTAATACCCTGAACAGTTTTAAACGGCATTTTCCGTTTCGAGGGACTCAAAAAAACCCTCACCAAACCGAATATAATGGGGTTTGGTTTGCAATTTGAGAGACGCACCGTTCCAGGATTTTCGGCATCCACATCAGAGCTTATAGCGTAAAAGAAACGATAGTTTTTCCCGTTATGTCGCTCATAGTAGATTCTCGGTGTCTCACAGCCCCAATCACACAGCATTTCTGGGTGCAGGCGAATACTGTTGGCACTCTGATAAGCCTCGGCTTGACTATGCTGCAGGGTGACCAAATTGACAGAAGTTTTGTCTTGGTAGCCTTCCCGTTTGGACTCCCAAGCCCCCTCCTCCTCCTCCTGTTGACCATTGGAATAGTTGACATCTATATACTGTGATACGGAATGTTTCATACGCTTGGGCTGCGGTGTACTGAGACCCACCAGGGAGAACGACTTTACCAGTCGTTTAGCCTTTGGCTTTCCATGATCCGGCGAATCAAGGGAACCCAGGGGTAACACAAATCTTAGTGGTCGACCTCTAAACAACGTAGCATAATTGGGATTAGTCTGCATATTTGCAATGGCCTCCAAATACATGCAATTAATCATCTCAGGATTCTTATAGCAACATATGTCCACCACTACATGTCCATCCTGCTCAAAGGAATTGATAATGTGTAGGTAAAAGAATGCCTCCGATTCGTATGACTGAACCAGCTTGCCTGTTGCCCTCTCAATGAGATGAAATACCGTGGGCTTATCCTCGTACCATTTGAGGCAGGCGGATAGATTCTGATTGTACAGCTGAGACTTAAGATACTCTGTCAGGGATACAGTTAACGGTTGCTCCACCAGCACAAAATAGTGATCGGTCAGACCAAAAGTGTGCATATAGCCCGGATGAAGCTTCCAGCGACAGGGTAGTGTGGCTACCACATGTGCCTCCTCGAACATATGCGGCCCATGAGGAAAACATATAATACTATAAGCGGGACCCGATTTGGTCATGCTGGTGCCCAAATTGTAGACCGTACCACTGGACAGAATGTGTGGATGTGAAGTGTGATTGATGATGCCCACAAAATCGCTGATGTTAATTCGTGCCTCAGTAGCCAAAGTGCAGGGATTAATGCTGTAAAGAAAGACAAGTCATCAACTTATATACCGAGGCTATGGTTGAAAATATTTACCGATGCATAAAGGGTGTCTCGGTGAAGGTGTAATACTCATCGCCAAAAGGATAAATTGAAATCATGGAATTATCCGTACCGTTATCCGCTCGAAATATGGCCGCAAACTTATCAAAGATTGAGTGACAGGGATCTGGTACCGCTGCAGTGCCAAATTCGGTAACCACAATTCGCTGTGCTGAACGATTTTTGCGCAACGTCTCCGTATCCACAAAACGATTTTGATATGTCACCCGGCCCTGCCGTATGGCAAAACGATGCAACAGCGCGGAGCAATCAAAGAGATGATTAAAGGTCATTTCACCCACCTTCCAGCTGCCCGGACCATTGCGCAGTAGACTGCCATTTAGCCAAGTGGGTATATGACCACTGACATGACCCTCAATGGGGTCAACTATCTCACGCTCACACGAACGCAACCAGATATCCGAGGAGCAATTGGGATAATAACGTCCGCTGCCATCTAGTTTTTCGGCTTGGGGATCTTGCGCTTGGCCATCGTATTTGACCTGTTGAATGGAATAAATCAACTATTGATTTGTTCAGATTTGTGCCCTAATCCCAGCTACATTCGCTTTTGGCCATGGCTTAGGTGGATTATGCCTTACCGCATACCACATATGCCATCAGCTGTAATGGTTCCCACCCAACTCAGTTGAGTTGCCTTCGCACAGTGGTCAAAAATGCCAGCGATAAAGTATAATTTTTATTAATTTTCAAATATTGATAATGTATCGATATACTATCGATAATTTCTAATTAATCGGAAAAAAACGAGGATCCTACACTACACGACATTACTAACGGGGCAAATAGCCTCATCCGAAAAAAAAAACTAAGGATCATACACTAAACTAGATACCAAAAAAAAGGACCGAAAGTCTTATCGGTAAGAGCGATTGCAGCAAGGGCGCTGCAACCAAATCTACAACAACACCTAATTCTCTTCTTCTATATGAAGATTTCAGTCTTCCGGAAAATT
The DNA here is from genome assembly GCA_018904225.1 of Lordiphosa mommai. Lineage (NCBI taxonomy): Eukaryota > Metazoa > Arthropoda > Insecta > Diptera > Drosophilidae > Lordiphosa > Lordiphosa mommai. Next base: position 797,941 of record JAEIFT010000068.1, on the reverse strand, counting down.
CACCCCCTTGGCTGTAAAATGGGTAACTGCTGAATTTTTCAAAATTTTAAAATTACGTTGTTATTTTTTGATTCGGTCTTTTTTCAAATATTTTAATTATTTCGAAAGGCCACACAATAGGATTATGTTTGGAAAACCGCTACAATTTCGTAGATATTTCACTCTTACGCCCGTAATTTCGATGACATTTTGCACAATGGCCTTCGGAATGGACCGATTCACCGATGTAATTGTGCTTCTCAAGGCTGGATCATTCACACAGACTTTGTTCTTTGTGTTACCACACAGAAAAAAGTCTAACGGTGTCAAATCGCATGACCTGGTCGGCCAATTCACATCACCGCGACGACAAATTCCAGTGTTCAGGCAAGCAGTCCCAATTGAGGCGTGTTGTGTGTGTTGTGGCGCCGTCCTGTTGAAACCACATATCGTCCAGACCCTGAGCTTCAACCTACGGCACAAAATAGTCCTTCAAAATAGTGTGGTACCGCTTTCCGACAAATAAATAAAATATTCTCACTTCTGCGTGCATTCTGGCACTCTGGTTGGCTTTGGAAGATCAAGTACGAACCCAGTTTGTTAAAATTGAACAACTGTGGTAATTGTGACCCTATTTTTTGTTAAATCGATCTTATCGTCTTGGAATTTGAGATCCAAAATCCTACACTGTCACGATGACAATGACACAAAATATGACGGAAAAGAACCGATAATGCATAATACCACACCTACTATTGGAACACCCTTTATGTATATTCTTCTATTTCTTCAAGTGTACACACAAACTGGTTTGGATTTTTATATGACACACCAATTGGGTTTACTAATGTTAATTTCTTGGTGTAAATGTTGTTAATTATGTGTTGAGTGAAATAACGGGCTGTGCTTCGATGGCACATCGTGCAACTATACGATTCTATACTAGACACCTGGTAGAGACCAAGGAAGGAGCCTTCAGAACCCATAGGTGTAAACTGAACATGAATCTGTACTAGCCTAGAAACGGAATAGGGGTATCTTATATTTCAGTAGAAGCCAAGACATTTTGATTTTACTTAATCCAATTGTATTCGAAGCAGCTTTTGTTTTTAATGTGAAAATGCCTCATAGAAAATGCACTTTTAAGGCACCATTTCAGTTTAAAAAGTCATATTTTTTCGTCGATTTTAGATTAAGGAAACATTGGAAATTCTGTCTTTTATCTTTTAGGCACACTATTTTTTGGATACAGTTAGTTAAAATTTAAAATTTTTAAATAGATTTTTTCTAAGTGGAATTAGGCCCTCCAAAAGTAGACACCATTATTTAACTGACCGCAAAGAAATCGCGTATAAAGCTTTTTAAGACGCCAGCTGCCATTTGTAGGTAAGTTTTCCACGCAAACAGCCAGCTAGAAAAGCAAACAACAACTGGCAAGTTTTCCTAAGCAGTCTCCCTCGTCGACTAAGTCGGCATTCCATGAGGACGGCGGCGGTGGTGTGGTTGGGGGTGTCTTTCAACCAATTGGAGGCAACTGACCCTCTGCCCGTGTTTTTCATAATTGTGATTGACAGTGGCTAGCTGACCAGCGCTAAAGCAAAGCAAATATTGTAGCAAAGACTCGGCATTTTTGCCGCTTCGGCCACAACTCAACAAACCATCCCCTCCTTCCCTCCCTTCCTCCCTCCTTCACCTTTCCACCAAATGACGAATAATATTTTGCTTTGGGCTTGACAAATTGTCGAAATTTAATACATTTGTATCTGACCTTGCTTCAAAGTAACTGTGCATTCTATTTCATCTCTTCCCCAGAGGAAGCCACAACAAAGCAAGTGTAAACGGAATTAAGTTGCAACCAGTTGATGATGATGAAGTGAGTACTAATACCGTAAAACAGCCGGCTTAACCCATGTAAACCGTTTAGCTGCTTGCACATTGCGCATACGACACGTGTGTACACTTGGGTTCATGATCAAATCAATTACCAACTAGCCGCAGGCTAAGCCTATCCAAGCAATTTAAATATACACACCGGTGCATCTCGTACATTGGCCCAGATAAATTGATATGATTTATATACCCTTGCGAAGGGTATATGCATTTTTTGCAGAAGTTTGGTATACACAAACAGTTTATACATTCATACAATTTTATTCTTGATGAGCTGACATTTTAGAATTTCAGAATACATTTTTTTATATAAGTTTTTAATTCAGTTTATTTTTGATAAAAATACATAAGACAAAATTAGATAAATTCCCTTAATTCAGTAAAAACATAAGAGTTCTTTCTAATAACTCGATATTTTAAGGCTTCCACAAAAATTAGTTTTTGGGCTGCGGCGTTTTTGTTTACCGTATGTACCACATAATTAAATGACCTCCCGAACATTCTCCCCTCAAAAAATGAAAAATGTTTTATTCTAAAATTTGTAAAAGATTCAAACTGAAAAAAAAAAGTTTTTGTTTTATTTTGTCCTTACGAATAGCATTTCTGCGAAGAAAATATGGTAGAAAATATATAGAAAGAATATCTATACATATATAAAGAAGTTGTGAGCAATTGAGTACAAGTACTATTTTATGTATTTATAAGAAAATAATTTTATTTTTGCTTCGTCTTTGGCCTTGCTCTTTAATATTTTTCTGTAATTTGGCTTATATTGGAACTCGTACATTGTGCATAAACGAAGCAAGAGAAAAAAATAATTTTAATAAACACGTGAAATAGTCCAATTTGACTCTTAGTTCTTTCACGCAATTGCTCAGAACTTCGCTATTTATCCACAGATTTTCGTCATCAAAACCTTATTTTCTTCGTAATAGTGCAACTTGTAAGATTAAATGAAAAAAATATTTTTTGATTTTAATTTTCATCCATTTAGAGATTTTAGGAAATCAAATTTTTCACGTTTTTGTGAAAAAAATTATTTTTTTCTAAATATTTTTGCTTGCAGCATTCAAACCAGGGATCGGCATTAATATTACTTTTCGTAATAATTACGAGTAAAATTACAAATTACTCAAGTAATTTCTAATAAAATTTTTCGAAATACAAATTACTATATTAATTTGTAATAATTAAAATAAAATTACAAATTACTATATTAATTTGTAATGAAATTTTCGAAATACAAATTACTCAAGTAATTTGCATTGGGTGGTGGAGGGATAGTACACTACCCCCGTATACCCCCGTGAAATTTCTTTATTTTTGCCGTATCTCTTGCCGTTCGCGAGATATCGCGACTTTTTGTTTAAATATTAAGATAACAAAAATTAAAAAACACCGAATTACGGTGCAATAAGTACGGCATTGGGTGGTGGAGGGATAGTACACTACCCCCTCATACCCTTGTGAAATTTCGTTATTTTTGCCGTATCTTTTACCGTTCGCGAGATATCGCGAATTTTTGTTTAAATATTGAAATGACAAAAAACACTGAATTACGGTGCAATGAGTATGGTATTAGGTAGTAGAGGCATCTACCTTACCACTGTATTCTCTATGTCATTTGTAATTTGTGTTTCGAAAAATTTTATTACAAATTAATATAGTAATTTGTATTTCGAAAATTGTATTACAAATTAATATAGTAATTTGTAGTTTTATTTTAATTATTACAAATTAATATAGTTATTTGTAGTTTTATTTTAATTATTATAAAATGAGCAAGTAATTCGGTAATGGTTAATTATAATTCCCATTTTGCCGATCTCTGATTCAAACTACTAAACCGATTGGAAAATTATCTTCAACTAAATTATAAAAAATTGCATACCCTTTTGATTTATATCTTGCTTGACTCCATCTTAAGTTTCTTACTCGAGAAATGGCTTAAAATGTAAGTGTACCTACCGAAAAACAAACAAAAAATCAAACTCAAAAACGTATCCATACAAAAATTTTTGAAATTCATTTTTGAGTTTAGCTTTCCAAAATACATCATACAAAAATAATGGCTTTAATGGGTCTTTTTCGCTGTAATTGCATATATTAACTCGATATTTGGTAAAAATTGCATCAGAAAATAGTTAAGATAACTGGTAATAGATTCACCACAAATCAAATTTTATCTGTTAGTAGGTGAGTACAGCCAGTAATCGCGCTAATAATATTAGAATAATATTAGTAATTCGAATTGTAGCATTATGCTACATTTATACTACGCTGAGTTTGCTATCGAAATCGTTATCGACGCAATAACTCTGAATTGGCGTTTATACTGGCACAAGGTTGCGTCCTGCGTCCATCGTCAACGAAACAGCTGATGTTTGTTTTGGTTTTGTTGAAAGCAAAAAAAAATTTTTTAAAAACAGAATGAATACAAGTGAACTTTATTTATTATCTGCCATGGAGAAAAATGATGCTATGATGATGCAATTTATGGATTTGGCGGGGATGTCTGCGTTCTCCTCCCACAACTCCAGGAGTGTGTATGTGGCATCGGGTGTCCACTGAAATCTCTTTTCCGAGCCTTCAATGTGTTCAAAGTTAATTTAAGAAGAGAATAAAACACTTGCTTACCTTTCTTTTCAGCCATAATTACAAATTTTTCCAATTTAACTTGACAACTTTTTTTTTATTTATTCCCGGCAAAACTTTCACAGCTGTTTTTTGTTGTGCTAGTGGTGATAGTTGAAAACGATAGTCGAATGATAGGCAGAAATGGGCTAAAATGATCGAATATACCCCAAAAAATCGAATAAACTCTGCAATCGAAACCAGCGTCCGTACAAGACGCCATTTTTGTCACCACTAGGGCCCTATACTTTTTACATGGGAATGACGCCGCGTCTTGGGCAAGACGCCAAAACGCAAGACGCAACCCCTAGTATAAACAGGCTATAATATTAGTAATTCGAATTGCCAACTAAAATATCCGTTTGTCCGTTAAAATTCAAGCTGCCCAAGAATAGTGTTGGTTAACGCACCGTTTACATGGCACAGCTGTTAGCTGTATAGTGACAACAATGCCAAAGAACAACACCAAAACAAACGACGCAAAAACAATTAAAATACCTAATTTTTCAGCTGCAACAACAACGGAAACGCTGCACCTGCTTTATATTCCTATAATTTGGCACAGGAATGCAATACATCTGCATTTGGCGAGGATTTTGATTTGGCCCATTCTTGTTTCACTCACTACGGCTGTCCTCAGGACATGAGCATGAACCACAGTCCATGCCCCACACCCAGTGGCCATGGAGGAGGAGGAGGTGCTATGGCCAGCCGTATTCCAACTAGCCGCGGCCAACGTGCACGCCCCAAACCGAACTATGCATTCCAACCCATATTTCATGAGCGGCAGAGCCATGAGGACGAGCAAGTATTATCCCAGCAGCTCTGGAAGCTGGCGCGCAAGACAGGCACACTGAATCTGTCCAACAAGGGTATGGCACGTGGTAAGTAAACATATTGTTGGAACACACGCACACACACACAAACGCACTGTTCCGATGCAGTGGTGACGGCAGAGCAAATAAGACGCTGGAAGTCCAAGGACAAGGTCGTGCCGCTAACGGATATTGCCAGGCAGCATTCAATGTGCAGCGATTTTATCGATAGCAGCGCCTTGTGGTTCCAGTTCATGTGATCACAATGATGGCCACGAACGGGCCATAAAAGGCGTCCAGCTAGTTTAACGCTTCACCAAGCAGCAGCAGCCGCGTTTGAGTGCGGTCATAAAGGTGTTCCAGGTGGCGTGCCAGTCATAGTTTAGTTTGCGCTGCGCATTTGCTGTTGACGGAACTTTACACGGACTTCAAAATTGCATCCTCCAGGCAACCCACTCGCAAGCAACTCACATCGTTCTGCATGTGTGGTCCCTATCCGCGACGCAGACGCTACTATCAGATACGTGAATTGCAGATGGCCTCTTCGGCCGATGAACTTGAGAGCGAGGATAACGATGATGAGCTAGAGTTGGATGATCCAGAGCCCAGCCCAGATGCCTGTAGTGTGGCCGTGTCTTCCAGGTGCCAAAATGAGCAGCTGACTAATTTTGTATACCTTTTGCTGCTTTGCTTTCAGTGCCGGAACGTCTTTATGACATCAATGAGGCGGATGCCGACAGCAAGTCGGCCAATTTGGAGAAACTTTCCATCAAGGAGGAAGATGCCTGGTGGAATCAAGAGCCATTGAATAATCTGGATTTAAGCTCTAACGCACTAACGCACATATCACCAAAGATTGAGAATCTGCAATCGCTAACCGTGTTGATTGTAAGTAAAGCCGGATGGGAAAAATAAATCTATATTATAAAAATTGAAATTGATATTGAAATGTAGTTATTCGGATAGATTAAGGGTCCAAAATCAAAAACTTATTTCTTTTCTTTCTCTCTTCCAGCTGCACGACAATGCTTTGGTACAGTTGCCACCAGAGATTGGCAAGCTGGAGAAGCTCATGCGCTTAAATGTTAGCCATAACAAGCTTAGCGCTCTACCGCGTGAGCTTTACAGCTTGCCGGAACTGCGGCATCTGAATATCTCGTACAATGAATTCACCGAACTCAATCCGGATATAAGCGATCTGCATATGCTTGAATTTCTGGTAAGTGTGATTAACAAGGAATGAAGCTCTGCCGGAATGGATTCTTTATACTCACACAATTAATTTGGATAGGGGATAATTTGCTATTTTGATTCCATTCGGTGCAGAGCTTTATGAAGGTTGTGGGGTTTGTATTTTCTTTTTATTTTGCGTTAATCCAACATCCCCCTATTCCTGTTCAAAATGCTTGCTAACCTTTAAATTAAAACAATAAGGATGCTGGCCATAACAATATTCAAACTCTGCCCGGCGGCATTGGTTTTCTGGTGCGTCTAACCGCGTTTTTGTTGCCCTATAACCATATCAAGGAGCTCCCACCCGATATTGTTAACATACGCTGTAAGTTGCATTGTAGCACAGTGGGAGCCCACTGACTTAATTCGTTGCAAAAATCCGAACTTTTAAAATATTTGGTAAAATTTTCAAAACTTTAAATAATTATAATTAATATTGGTTGTTAAGGTTCAATACAGAACAATTTTTCATTATTTAAGCATTTATATTATTATTTGTAATAAAAAATTAATCCCGTATGAGATTTGAAACGGTTAATTTATGTCAACGGTTCCGGTTACGGTATTATTCCCTAATAAATATTAATTTTTGATTTAGATTTGCTTTTAAAAATTTAATATTAAATATAACTCTAATGGGATATATACACATTGTCAGGTGTTTATAAGAGACTTCTGGAACACGCCTTAATCAAAATAATAATTCTCGAAAGATGAAAAGTATTTGTGTTACCGAGAAAATTGTTCCACTAAACGACCGAAATTGTAAGGGATAATACAAGACTGCGAACCTAAGAACCGGCTCGTATTGGGTTTTTTGGATTGCCCGAACCGGATTATGAACCGAACCTCTTACATTTTTGACCCCTCAAAACTAAGCAAATATTTAAACTAAAAAATTCTTAATGAAACTTTAAATGACTCTTCTTCGGATTGCGAAAAGACATGTTTTATAACATCATTAGAAAACAATGAACAAATATTAAAACTGTCAACGATGTTATAGGTTCTTTCGAAAATTGTTTTACATTCTACCTAATCCAGTAAGCCAGGTATCAGTTGAACGAGCATTTTCAACACTAAAGTTTGTTTCTTGGAATTTAAGAGCTAGTAGAGAAAAACATCTTCGGGGAGATAAAGGCCTTTAGGCTTTAACTTAAACTAGGTTAGGTAAGTTTAGATTAAGCTAAGGCCATTAGGATTTGGTTTCCTTATGATGTCGAATACAGACAACTTACTGTCCATTCCTCCTACACTTCAGTCCAATATGCTTGGATGAAACCATATGTATGTCTAAACGTAGTCTTAGCAAGATCAGAAATTTCCATTAGGAAATGAGAACCAAGATGATTTGTCTCAGAAATACAAGAAGTAGCAGACTAACTCTTTCCAGGACCAGCCTGTGCCCTGTTATGGCCCCACCAACAGCCGAGCAGTGAGTTCTGCAGAGTCTGTATAGGTTGTTGAGCGCTTTGTGCATCGAATTGGCCATGTCTGCCTTGCGATTCTACTGGTTAAAAGTGTTTGCCATTTCTATTTTGCTTTAAGCGCATACCTACAATCTGCCTATTGCGAATTAGATTGGTCGGTATTGTCTGTTTCCCAGTTGCCCTCAATATCCGGGTGGTCTGGTTGAGGTGGATGTCGCACTGCTCTGACATCTCTTGAAAAGATTTGTTAAAATCGTTTACTAATTTTAAATTAAAGGACATCAAACCAAAGGAACTAGGCCGCTGAAAGGCTTAAGACCTATCATTGTGTGGACCTTTTCATTTCCGGGGATATTTCGGTACCGGACTCTTATCATAGGGACTGGTTGTTTGTGCTTCCCGATTTCGGCTTGAAATATGCTTGTGCATTTTTTCCTATTGAATCCGAGTTTTTCGTTCCCGGTCCAACTATCACAAGTCAAGCTCTTTGGGCTGTACCACAGAATTGTGTGCGGTTGCATATATATGATCCATTCTGACTTACAACTGTCAAAGTGAAACTCTACCACCATTTCGTCCTTTAAATGGAGGATTATTGGAATTTCCTATTTGACCTCTTTTTATAGTGTGATGAGATAGTCGGATATTTGAATATAGATCGAACCGATTCAAATCGCTGGAATTCTGACACTTTTTTCTAAAAATTATAATAAAAATCATTCAAAAATTTCGGATTCTTAATTATCTATAAAATTGTTGATTTTTGCAACGCTTTTCTTTCGTTGGCCCCACGGTGCGTAGTCATATTTTAAGCCAAGTGCCTTAAGTTAGTCTGTATTTATTCCCAATTTAAAAGCTCTACAAAAACTGGATCTAATGCAAAACGATCTAACTTGCTTACCCGACGACATGGGCATGCTAAGGAAACTGCAATGTCTATATATCCAGCATAATAATATATTGCAACTATCCGAATTCGAGGGCAATGAGGCCTTGACTGAGATACACGCCAGCAACAATTATATCGAGGTAAATTGTCCTTAAGGATCATTGATACCTTTTACAACAATTATTTACACTTCGATTTCAGACCGTACCGAAGGATATGTGCGGCAACTTGCCACATTTGAAGATTCTTGATTTGCGCGACAATAAAATTTCGGAGCTACCCGATGAGCTTTGTCTGTTGCGCAATCTAAATCGTTTGGATGTGTCCAACAATTCTATAAGCGTGCTGCCCGTTACCCTGTCATCGTTGGCCCATTTGATTAGCCTGCAGGTGGATGGAAATCCCATTAAGACCATACGACGCGACATTTTGCAGTGCGGCACCACGCGTATATTAAAAGTGCTTCATGATCGTGCCCAGGCCAAGATCCGTGAAGAAGGTGGAGGCGCTAATAATGCGGGATCTTCCTTAACGGCCGGAGTACGCCTACGCGGCGGTCAAGCAGACACTGACCATAATATACCCGGAAATTATCCCGACAGGTATGTAGTAGGCTGGTATAGAGCAGTAGACTGATCCAAGCCGCAGCCACAGCAGCTACCGGCAGCAACAGTGTCATTGCCAGCAGTCAATGGACGAACGCTTTTGTGTCCATGAACCGCTAAACAATTGCCCAGAGTACAATCGTCAGACTCAGGGAAGCTTTTATGAACCAGAGGATTATGAGCAGGAACATCGCTATGGACATGCAGCCCCTTATCTGCAACAACAGCAGCAACAAATGCCTGTGCCAAATCGCTTTAATGGTTATGTGTCCATGTATCAACAGCAGCACCCACCAAATTGCAGTCCCTATGCCGTGCAACCGCGTTGGGTGTAGTGTATCACCAAGTTCCAAATTTTTGTAGTTACTTTCATAGTTCTTTAGCCTCCTTAATGTGCCAGACTAATATTTATTCTGTCGCTTGCAGATACAAATTACGACATACACGTACATTGGCGGTCAACTTGGAAGAACTTACCGATGTGCCCGATCAAGTGTTTGAGCTGGCCAGAGCGGAGAATGTGCATGTAGTGGACTTTGCGCGCAATCATCTTAAAACTCTGCCAAATGGGTAAAAAAAAAATCTAGTTTTGGGTTGTGTATGAGTGAGTGAACAAAAATGAGTTGCTCACTAAATGAATCAAGTGAATATAATCATTAATTGCTCGATTTGATTCTTGTTCAGACCGAGTTCAAAGTTGATTAAAGTAAGCAACGCACTTTGTTCACTTCAGTATTAACAGTTTTTCCTTTATTATTTCTCCTACTTAATCATATTTTTTTTTCAGTATGCAGCACATGAGGGATCTGGTTACGGAACTGGTATTGGCTCACAATTTGATTAGCTATGTGCCAACGTTTATTTCCCAATTCACACGCATTACATTTCTAAATTTGTCCAACAATGTGCTGCAAGATTTGCCCAAGGAGTTTGGTGTTTTGAACACACTGCGTGAGCTGAATATAGCGAATAATCGGTGGGTTATTCTAACAATCAAATTCCATATTAATGACCATTACTAATCCCTTTGAAAATCTTTTGCAGTTTTGGCTTTATTCCTAGTTCTTTGTATGAGTTGAAAAGTCTGGAAATATTCATTGCCAGTGAGAATCACATCAAAGTATTAAACATCTCTGGATTGCAGAGTATGCCACGATTGAGTACGTTAGATTTGCGCAATAATGATATTGAATTTGTTCCACCGATCTTGGGAAATTTGACGAATATCACGTAAGTTGGTTTATATTCAATGTTTTGGACAAGTTCCTTTTTTTAAATTTCCCGTCAGTTACCAAGTCTTAACATACAACTGTCAAATAGTAAGCAAAAGAAAACAAAAGGCAATGCGTGCCGCGTTTGCTGTAATTAACCATAAATGCAATCGCTGACTTATTTAACTGCCCTCGTACATTCGTAGTAGACCGTGACAAACTGTGTTTCTTTTTGTTGTTAATTGTTAATTTGTTAAAAATATAGGGAATGCAAACCGTTTCATATTTAGGATTGGTTCGGTTCAGAAGTTCACAGAGATTTTAAACTATCTATTTAGTAGTTTACGCTTACTATATTGTTAGGCCCATTACACTATGTAACAAAAATATATATATTTTTTTTAATGTTTTAAATGTGGTTTTTCTTATAGATTTTATTTTCCATATCACAAAAAAGTGTTTTCACCAGAGATTAAAACCTAAACGAATACGCTACACTAGGCAATAGCAAAAAAGGCATCTAATTGAAGACGATTTTTTTTTCATAGATATGGGCTTCCAATAGACGAAACAATTTTTTTTAAATTTATCTGTGGTAAAAGTTTTTTATTTAGGTTATTTTTTTTTTTTTTTTTCAATTTACCGATTTGAAAATCTTATATTCGTATATCAGGTTAATCTTTTTCGAGTTATTTAGCTCAAATCTTCAAAAAGTGTGATTTAAAAAAAAAAAATAACAAAATTCCCAAAACAGAATTTGTAAAAAATTTTCCTCGGACGCAGGCTGTTGCAGAGTTTAAGAATAAACCACTTTTAGTTTTTTTCTTCGAATTTTCGTGAGATTTTAAAGTCAAAATAACCAAAAAATAAATCACTTTTTCATAGTTTTGAGCTAAATATCTCGAAAACAATTAACTTTAAGTAAAAAGTGTAATTGATACATTTGTAGGCCTATTTATTGGCACTGAAAAAATTTGTCCCTTCCTTAGAACCCCATTCCCTATATGGGAATAAAAAGGAAAAAAAAACGTTTTTGACCAGAAGCCAGGAATAAGTTTAAAATTGATGCATCTCGTGCATCCCGTAACTAATTTTGCCGATTGCTAGATTTCGGATACGATTTTACTAGGGTTATGGAATATCGGTTACATAACGATTAAATATAGCTATCGGGTCATTCGTTTTGGTTTTGATCTCTGGTTTTCACGTAAAAATTTTTAGATTTAGCTTTTTAAAACTTTTTTTCCGAGGTGCACTGGTGTGAAATAACATACTTTTAACAAAATGCCAGAATTCAGTTTTTTTGAAGATAATAAATATTAGCTAAAGATCGGTCATACACACATTGCATATATGTATAATTAATCGTTTGAGATTTATTCACTGCTAAAGTACAAAATTAATTGTAGAACGTACAGAATAATGCAATAGAAAACTCACAATTCCATCTACAAGTGCAGTAAAATTAGGAGGACAAAGGAGAACTGCGGCAGATACTGTGATCTCTGGAACATCTTATCTGTATTCTGTTCTGTTATCTTCTTTAAAAAATTGTATTTGGTTACTTAAGCTTAGTCAAATTCAAAATGTACAAATCAAAATGTTAATGAAAGGTTTATTTTTCGGATTTTGGTTTGGTTCAGCATTTTAAAATGGACACGGGAGCGATTTACGTCCACGAATTAGTGGTTCGGTTCCGTTTTGCATCCCTGGAAAAAATATTTTTTAACTTGAATCAATAAGTTCTGCTAAATGTATCCATCTTTTACATCTCTTTTTGTATTTTGCAGTCACTTGGAACTTGTTGGAAATCCCTTTCGCCAGCCACGTCATCAGGTACTGATGAAGGGCACTGAAGCCATTATGTCGTATTTACGTGATCGTATACCCACCTAAAGAATCTTCAAACTTGTTTCCGATGTTATCGCCTAGTTAAGGCGATATTTTTATTTAAATTATTTATATTTCTGTTTTTATTTTGTTAAAAAGCTAAATCAAAATTTATAGTTAAAGTAGCACTTGTCTAAGCACCCAACCACATCACCCACACAATATGTGTGTGTGTCTGTGGGGGCGTGACTGGGCAGCTGCCGCGCCTGGTACCTTACAACATAAGATCATTCTGTATGAAACCAAACTGATCTAGTCAGCACGACACGCACCCTGTTCAAATCTGGCCAAGAAAATTGCAATAAATAAAGAAAAATTTAAAACTAAACTTCCATCTTAATTGTGTTCCACAACCTCGCTGCGCAGTCGCTTGGCCAGTGTGCGTCGCAGCTGCAGGGCTGCATTCTCCGCATTATCCGATGTGGATGACTTGGCCAGCTCTAGTGTCTTGCCACCATTCTCGAGTAGCTGCTGCGCCACCTGTGCGGAACTAGGACGTACTGCCTCGTTACTTTGTGGACTGCTGCGAGACATGGTTTCCTGCAGCTGCTTGGCTCGAGTTTGCTTTTTGATTTCCAATATCTTATCGCGCTGTTCACGCAGATACTCTTGCCGCGAGACTACATCATTGGGATCCACCTTATCCTCTTGTTCGAAAAATAAATTTAAGCGTTGAAATTTGTCATTGACCAAGTCAAGATTGGCCTCCTGCTCGGGAGTGAGAGCAGCCTCTGGACTTTCCACTGCCTGGGCCACTAGTTGTTCCATCTCAAAAGCCGTTTCCCTGCAAATATTTCAAGTGAATATGGAATTGGATTAATTCAGGTCACCCAACCCACTCTTGGTCTTTCGAGTCCGCGTCACTTTTATAGTCATCCCCTTCTTCAGATTTATTAAGAGCCAATTGATTTTTCTCTATGAGATCCAAGGCCTGCAACTGCAGCTCCACATTACGCTGCGTCATCATGCGTATGAAGATTTTCAAATCATTGGCTGCCCATATCTACAAGTTCAACATTAAAGCAGATCGCATAATCCCGACACCGAACCTACTTACCTGCTGAAATAGAACCTGATGAAACTGAAATGGATTCTCACCCTGACCCTGGCGACCCTCCATGCAGGCCATTTCAAATTGTTCCGGTGTTATTTGCATTTCCTCCATAAAACTGCCCAGCATAAAGTCTACCAGATTCTTATACTCCTCGTGTATCAAACGTATATCGGCACTGTTCTCATCCAACTGAAGATTGGGATCGAAGACTGTGGGCCAAAGAATACAAGCAGAGAATGACGTGTCCTTCAAATTGGAACCAAACACACTGTCACACACCTAAAGAGTTTTGCTCAATGAACGTTTGCAATGGAGCATTCCACACAGGTCCATGCAAAAAGCACACCAAGGAATCAAAAACCCAAGACTCATCAGCGGACATTTTATTTGCAACTAAATAGATTTCCTCAAAATCAACTCAATATATAGAAAAGACCAAAAATAGTTGTCTTCAAAATTTGGTATAAGCTTTTGTTGTTTGGTCCTTCGTTGGGTTGTCATGGATACCATTTTATTAGTTTTCAGGGGCGGACTTTTAAGAGTGTGGGGGCCCAACATATATATACAAGACAAAGGAACAAAAAAAATTATAAATCTTTTTTATTTTCCTTCAAAGTTGAAAAATAGTGAAAAATTGAACAGTTGGTATATTGCGTTTTACCTGGAGAAACACAAAGCAGACAGTAAATTAGTTTTATTATACACTTAATCAGGGAATCAAACCGAATCGAATTTTGGTAAAAGGTTCTGTTTAGGTTCTAGTTTATTTCGGTATTCGGTTCCGTAGCGGTACCTTGGTTTCTATTTCGGTATACCGGTACGTACCGGTATGTACCGGTATAATTTAAAAATCCTTTAAGCCGAATATATAATAGAACCAGTAGCAACCTGCACAACAGAATGTAGTTATAAAGAAGGAAAATTAAATATAATAAATTTTACCCCCCAAAACAGATGTCCTAAGAATACTTGTGTAACTGGAAGAGCAAGGAGAACTTTTGATATCTGATGGAATGTTAAATACACAGTATGAAATAACCCTGCTGTTAGGTTAAGCCCATTTGGTCCAATTATTAATTCGTTTCCTTTGTAAATGCAAAAATAATGGATATATTAATATTTGGAAATTATTGAACCAAAATAGATACAAACAAATAAGATGGAACTGTTATTTTTATTGAAAATTTAAGTATATACTAGATGGTCCCTTAACCTAACATTTAAAAGTTTTTGCTAACGTTTGCCCTGCGTTTTATCCTGAGGAAACCCCTGATTAAAGAAATAAAACTGAAATAACAAAAAAAACTTAGAACCGAAACTGTACCGGAACAATGTTTCGGTTCTTTTCGGTAATTTCGGTTCCAAAAATAAAGGTTCCGAAATACCGGTTCTCAAAAAATAAATAACGGTTCCGGTTACGGTTCCGGTTCTGAGTTTCAATCGGTTCTTTTCATACGGTTCCGGTTTAACACCCTGCACTTAATAAATACATCAATCACTAGAGAAAAAAAATTTGACGATTCGTTACCTAGTTTTCGTGATGTTCGACCTGAAAGCGCACCAAAACCTAAAAATTGTGTGTTTTTTTTAAAACTGAAAATCGGTTAATTTTCAAGGGTTATATCTTCTAAAAAATTCCCACTCGTTTTATATAGGTCTAGTAAACTTTTTCAGAGTGGCCAATTGTTCTGTGTTATCTCTCGCACTCCACCGTGTATCTTGTATTCTTTTTAAGCTATTTCCAGTAGTTGATACCAAAATATTTTATACTTACTGCCCATGCCTCAACTGACGCGGCCAACAGTCCAAGTTAAAACAAGTAAGAAAGTCGGTCAAGCCCGACTGTAATATACTCTGTACCTGTTTGTATGTAACTGATAACTTTAAAGTGTGAGGTTAGTTCAAAATCTGGGGGTGGCAACTCTTTCGACTATCGTTCATCTGGTTGGAAAACGATGTATGGGGTCTCGATAAGTAATGATGAGTACATCATACATAATTCGTAAACTCGTAAAATTATAAAATTTGTATATAATTTCCTATTATCATAAACGTATCTATATTAGTCACGCGGGAACCACGCGTGATTTCTGACCGCAGGCCATCTCAATTGCATCGCTCCTCTCAAAATTGGTCTTTGCCTCCTTACACAAATATCTAAGGGAAAGAAGGGAGGGGGTCCAGTTAGCTAATGCCGTCAAGCCAATTCCAATTGGGAAATTACCAGTAAGCTATTGCCCTCTCGCTCTCTCTTTCTCGTAAGTTCTACCATTGGCTGCGGTGTCGTTGTTGTTGTTGCTTTGAATTTTCTTTTACTTATAGCTCTAATATCGTTCATCTGATCGAAAAACGTTGTATGGCGGGTCGATTAATAATGAGTAGTAGAATATATGTCTAGAATGTTCGAACTATATATCTTCAAAATTGTGGGAGTTATTACGTTTTTTTTAATTTGCGGGGGAGGCAGGGGGCGTGGAAAAAAATAAAAATAAACTTGATTTGCCTGCAGGTATAAGAATTATATGTTCCATACACTTCAAACCTCTAGCTCTTACCATCTCTGAGATCTGTTTGTTCATACGGACAGACAGACAGACGGACATGGCTATATCGACTCGGCTGTTGATGCTGATCAATAATATATATAGTTTATAGGGTCGGAGATGCTTCCTTCAGGCTGTTACATACATTTGCACAAACCCAATATACTCTGTGTACCTTCGGTACAGAGTATAAAAATGGTTTGAGCAGGGGACGAAATCGGCATCAGGATTTATTTCTTTAATTTTTTGCTGAACCCCTGACTGTTTCCACACCATCACAGCAGCATTGTCATACGCTTGTCCTCTACAGTTCGTTATATCTAAACCATCAGCTCGAAGATTGCCTTTAATTGTGTTTGAAATATCTTTTTCATATTTTTTGGGAACATTCAATAAGATTGATGAGAGAATCGTCCACTTGGACTTACTATTTTGCAATTTTCACCTGCTGTAGCTTTACACATTTCGCCATAGCTTCCGTAATCCTAAGCCGATTTGAAATGTAATATACGAAATTACTGCCAATAAATAAGCCTACAAATAAGGTACAGACACTTTAATCGTTTTCAAGAAATTTAGCTCAAATCTTAAAATAATAATTTTTTTTTGTATATTTTTCAGAAAATTTGGTCTTACAAAACTCTCGAAAATTGGGTAAGAAAATTTGGCCATGGCTTTGTTTGCTATCGTTGTACTGGCGTTATTACATCGATTAACAAATGGCAAGTCTAACTGAGCACAAATAATAATAGCGTTGCCAGATCAGACGAATTTAAGACGGTTTAATCCCAGTAGTTGAAGCTTTTGTGTTCTTGTTCCTTTTTATGTCTTTTAAGAACCCCCCTCGAACGTTGTTCCGTTCCTGACGGATACTTACCCCCCTTTCGGCAGCAGCAGCACCAACCACAACAGCTAATTAGCTATAATTATGGAAATAAAACACTTTGCGAGAGCATTTGCAATTTGTTTCCGTTTAAAAACTATTAAAAACTATGATTTAATTTACTCATAATCATAATATATAGAGTTTATATATATCGCTTTTGTTTATGCATGTGGATGTGTTTAAACAACTAAAAATATTGTGTGTGTGTGTGTGTGTGTTAGGATTAGGGATTAGACAGCATATCATATACAATACACGATTTGTTTTATATTCATATATATATATATAAATACTATGTATAAACTATAGTTTTTTTTTGTTTTATGTTCTTGTTTTTTTTATGCACTTTGCGGTTGCAGTTCAATCAATCAAACAAAAACAACAACATGGAAGGATATATGTACTCTTCAGTTAATGTTATATGTAAGTATGTGTGTATGGTGGTTTGTTAAATCCAGGGAGGGGGAGGTGGAGAAACCGTTCCTTCAGAATGGATTGCAATTGGTTTTAAACACTAAAATAAATATTACGCACATGGCAAATACGATTATTAACAAATAACTTGTTTACTTTTTTTAAAAAGCTGTGGCGGTGAATATCATCAGTGTATATGTGTTGTGAGTGAGTGTGTGTGTGTGTTTTGGGGTTGACTTTACTATGAAATACACAAAAAGAAATAAGAACAACTTTTGTTTTGGAAAACACATAAACAGACTAATCGATTTTATTGTTTGTTGTAACTTTCCCCCCCATTTTGTGGCTTCGATTTGAACTTTACTTTCTAGTTTTTGTAATTATCATTATCAGTAACTTAATTATACAGTCTAAAGATGCTGCTGTTGGGTTTTTTCTTACAAAATCGAAAAGAAAAAAAATGAAAAAACACAGTTTCTTGAATTACTTGTAGTGGTTGTAAAAAAAAATCCTCCCCCAGACCACAATTCCATCTTCTTTTATTTAAAGTATGCTATTATACAAAACGTGTTACAGTCCTCTCACATAAATGTGTGTGTGTGTGTGTGTTTGCCAAGTGGTGCAAGGATCAGGCCAGTTTATTAATTGATTCGTTATGAAGTTAGAGAGACAACTGACTAAATTATATACAAGGTTCTTGGGATTAGAAAGTTTTTTTTTAAAACAAAATTTGTAAAGTTGTCCAAAATCTAAAGGAAGGGCTCAGCAGCAACAACAAAATTTAACAAAAATTGTACACCAAAACTCTAAACAAAGTTCGAACTCTTAAAGCTTAAGTTTTGGTTTGAATTTGAGTTTATCAGACTTTTCTGGTCGATTTAAATTTTCATATTTTTTTTACAATTTCTTGAGAAACAAAAGGTAAATAAATTAAAACATATTAAGAATTTAAAAAAAAATGTATTAAACCTCAAACATCTATATTTTTCAATTAAAGTTCTTTGCTAGTGTTTTTCTGTAAAAAGCTATCAACTGCCTTATTTTCAATTCCACTTACTTTAAAATATGACTTCCATATCAGCTTTGGAACTATATTAATGAACCAGTGGTTCCGGGTTTCGGGAGCAATTTGCATTCCAAAATTTTTATGGTCGTACGGTTTCCCTTACAATTTTCAGTATGGTTCGGTGTGTTTTTTGTATATAGTGAAAGCCCGATAGTGTGAATATCTAAATCCTGTGTCAGTGGTGAAACGCTAAAGTATATTTAATAAAGTTCCACGCTGTTATTAAGAATACAGAACCGGGTGCTAATTTGCATTTAAATTTTGCGAAAAATTGACTTTGAATACCCAAGCAAATCATACAGAAATGTATTCTAATTAACTGTTGCAGAGCCAAAGCGTTGGTAGAATTTCATTAGCTGCAATTGTATTTGTCAGTCACGCAGGGAAAAGTGGTCAAGGTGTTGAGCGCATTCGAGTTACGAGCTTTAAAGCTCTCTAATTCTCAGCGCGACAACGACCGAGTAAAAAATCGAAAGAAAATAAGCTTTTGAAAGCTCTCTGCGGTCGGCATAAACCACAATCACATATTTGCTTACGTATCAGAGACTCAGTCTTTACCAAAAATCGATACGAGCAAGCTTATCAATCAAAAGCTTCAAGCCTTTTGAAGCCCCAGACAAAGCTCAAATCAAAAAAGCAATCGTGTATGAGCTCATCATTGAAATTACGAGTATTTTCATTTGACGAGCTACAGCTCGTTGTCCGCGAGTCACAGCAAGGTTTCTACGAGTTGTAGCGAGCTATCGTGAAGAACAGTCAGCTCGCCGCAACCACCAAGAGCGCATAACAAACAAAAAACTTGTGCGAGCAAGAGATAGCTTGATCGCCTCTAATTTTGCTTTCTTTTCATTTGTTGTTGTGGAGAGCGCGCGAGATTACAAGCGTCGCCAGCCAAGCTTAATTGCTCACATGATTAAATGAGCTTGAACTTTTATTTCTCGTGCTTGCAAAAGTCTTGCCCGTTCTGATTTAATGTCCAAACGAGCATTGGCGAGCGATGCGCTAACCAGCCTGGTAAAAGCGCGAGTGAGCTCGCCAATTAGGTGCTCGTGGCAGTTGACAGGAGTTGACAGTTAAAAACGAGCAAATAAAACGAGTTAAAAAAAACTGCATACTGTAAATTAGTTCACTTTATCCAGACACGACTCTTTGACGATTCGGTTCGACTGATAAGCGGTTTTGTTGTTGTTGTTGCGGCTTTTTAAGCAACAAGGGCCACTAGCTGCCCATCGCTGTTCAAGGGGCAATTAGTGTTGGCATTTACAAAACAATTGCAAACTCATGTCCTTTAATTAATTACAAATTGTTTATTTTTTTGTTTTTTTCTTGTGCAAAATTACAGCATTGTCTACAAGCAGAAGAAGTCTTCCCTCCGTTTCTTATAGACAACGCCCTAATATTGTTGTTTTTGTTGTATACAGTATATACTGTGTATATTTGGAAAGTTTTTAAAAGGTGATTCTTAAATATTAATTCTCTAGTTGATTAAGACTACACACACTTCAAGCGGAATGACACAAGGATTTGCAATTGTTCTTAAAATACTCACAACAAAATATTGCACAAAAATGTTCCAACCGGCCAACTTTACAGGATTTGTTTCGGAGACGGTTTTGTTCTAAATGTCCTGCACCACTTAAAGGCTTTGTCCTCCCAGCTGCACTACCTGGTAATTCTCACTGTGTGTATGTGTGTGTGTTGAACTACTAAATACATATTTATTTTGGTTTCTTAATGCTTTTGTCCCCCCAAACTTGTACACTTAATTGTGGGTTTAATGTATATGTGTGTGTGTCTCTGGTTGTGTGCGTTTACTCACACACACTCTTAGTTATTTGTATTTTCCATTTGTATATATATATATTAATTAATATATATATATATATATATATATATATATATTGCATAATTATTTAATTTAGTAAAGTAAGATTTTATATTTCCTTCTTTTTACTTTTTTAGGGCTTTTGTTTTTTGTTTTTGTTTTTGCTTTTGTTTTCTTTAAAATAAATTTTTTATGCTAAAATTTAATTTTATGTGTTTTTGTTTTGTTTCTTGTTCGATCTTACATCGTACCGCATCGTCTGCTTACTGCTCTCAACAAGCCGGAGGGGCGCCTGCAGGTGCCGTTCGATCCTTGCATTCGTTGGTGTGGATGTTGCTAGGGGTGTAATTGCTTAACTATGCCAGGCGCGCCCGCTTTTGTGCTTGTGGCCCATCAGAGTCCTCATCCTCCTCGTAATCATCCTCGCCGGAATCGCTTTCATAGTCCACCAAACCCTGAAGGAGTCTTTTGTTTATGCTTTATTCTCTAGGGTGCATAAGACAACTCACCTTTTTGGTCGTCTCTTTGTCCGCGTCACTAATCACCGGCGCTTCCGTGCTGATACTGCTGACCACGGCTTTCTTGTCCTCACTCTCCTTTAAGTGGGCGGTTGCTTCACTAGCTTCAGCTGTGACCGACGACTGCGTTTCGGCGGGCTCTGTGCTTTCAGCTGCGGCTACAGCCGGTGCCGGTTCCGGCGCTGGTGCCAGACTCGGCGTGGTAGCTGCCGCCGAAGCAGCCATGGCCGAGGCAATTGTTGTCAGAAACTGTGAGGCGGCCACTGCAGCCACAGTCGCTGAATCGGACAAAGCTGTGGCCACTGAGGGGGCCGGCGGCGATGATGAAGCTGAGGATGATGATGATGATGACGATGATGAAGAGGACAACACCGTTGACGTTGACGCTTCAAGCGATGACGTGGATGAGGATGATGATGTGGATGACGAAGATGGTGAGGCATTCGCTGTGGTCGTCTCTAGTTCTTGATTCTGTGCCGTTTCCACATTGCTCAGCTGCTGCTGCAGCTCTGCAATCTCGGGATTTGATTGCTGTTGCTGGAATGAGTGCTGCTGTTGTTGTTGTTGTTGCTGTTGGTGCTGCTGCAAAGCTATATTGGCAGCCGCGGCCAAATGCACGGCAGCCTGTGCCTGCTCATCGGGGCTACTCGCCTCCGGACTGCTGCTACCACTGACCGCCGGAGCTGGTGTTACTGATGTGGCAGTTGCTGTCGCAGTGGAATTCAAATTGCCCAACAGACCGCCATGAGGTGACGTGCTGTGCGGTGGCGAGGATTTTTGCTGCTGTGACTGGTTTTGTGTTTGCTGCGGGCCATTTTTTTCGCTGACGGCTACAAGAAGAATAAATGAGAAATATGTTAATAAATTGAATTTAACGATAGGATCTGCTATCGGGGATTAAGACTGGTTCGGTTAAGTGGTGTATGTAGCCTTCAAACCACCGGTTCGGTAAATAACATGATTTTTAGAGCTAACCAAAACGCGTGTTCGGTTCAGTGATTCACTTTAAGTTTTCAAGCATTCTACTTTCTAATGGAAACCTTTTGGTATTATTTTTTGAAATTAAAGTAGTAAAAATATTAAAAATATTAAAATATAGCATGGGATATTCTAGCTAAGTAATTGAAATTTCTTTACTGACAAAATCACGTTTCAGATGGTGTGGAAACACTGGTCGAATACAACCCCATTAAAAGGTAGTAAACTCTACATCAAATAACCACTGGCAAAGCAGTCAAGGGCTGCCCATCGCTGCTCTAGACCTAATCGTAATTGAAAATGATTGGGTCTTACACGCAAAATATTTGAAGGTAAACATCATGTACTGCTCTATGAATGACCGGGGTTGTTAAGTTCTAAAAAACCAAGGTGGCAGAACTTAATACTAAAAATAATTTGTTTTTCTATTCAAATTCATATTTACACTTATCTATAATGCTGACACACTTTTCGTAAACAAAACATACATTTTTTTAGTGCGTCCATTCAGGAAACCATGCAAGGCTCCGAAACCGAACCCCGGAAAACCGGATCGGTTCGGGTTTTTCGATGTGCCCGAACTGGACCATGAACCGAACCTTTTACATTTTTAAGGGTTCGGTTCATAATATTAGGTAACTTTAGAAACGAATTAAATTGTTAATAAAAGTATTAAGAATGAAGTTTTTGACTTCAGTAGAAAGCAATTAATATTTATGAAATAAAAAATCTGTCAATGATGTTTAAGATTTTTTCTAAAATTGACCAAGAGAACATACATATATCGACCAATGTTTTCAAACTTTGAAAAGGTCTTAAAAACTGCATGTTTGTTCTTTCTAATCTAAGAAGTTAAAAGAGATAAACAGATTCAGGAAGAAACAATATATAAACAGAAAAAATCTGAGATATCCCGCCTGATGTCAGAAATAGGCCGATTCCACATTTTCCCAAACAAAGTACGAACAGATTTTTAAATCCCAGAATTCTTGTCTTGAAAGAGTTCAAAATACTTGAATGATTTTAGAATTTCTTTTTTTTTTTTGCCCTCTGGTTTTGAATGCGATGATTATTCCAAAAATCTACTCAAAAGAGAGAAGAGTCGTAATCCAAATGAGCATAGCTCTTAAAAAACTTTTATTTTTTGTCTAAGTGAACCGAGGTTCAAAGCAAAACCTTGGTTTCAGGGGTTTCAGAAACCGGTCCGCGAACCGAATTCAAAGATTCCTCACGAGTTTGAACCCCCGAACTGAACCTTTCCCAAAATTTTAGAGGTTTTACATTTTTTGGTAAAGATTATTAAAAACTTATTTTCTGTATTATTACTTCTTTTGAATAATTTCTAAAATTAAAGCTATAAAGCTTATTTTAATATAGATGAAGTGTATTTTAAAAGATCCTTCTGCCTGTATGTACCCAGCCAAGCTGAACAGGAACCAGCGGGTCTGATAAACTTATAGTATGAATAAAGTTTATTGCGTTCTACTACGAAGGTATCAAAACCGTAGCACAATCATTTTTGCATTAATCAGTTATTTTGACTATTTTAGATCGGATTTTAGTGAGTCGGGACAGAAAATTGCAAAAAGAAATCGAACTTTTGTTGAAAACAAGCACGTTTTAGAGTCCAAGTTAACGACGATTTAAATGTCGCGCAGAATGCAGTTCAAATTGACCAAAAACCACTTTGGCAATACGAAATTGACGTTTCAGGGGGACTCAGGCTCAACCACAGAGCGAGATTGACCACGACAAATTAAAATTAAAAATTTTTTTTAACAGGAAGTAATTAATTTCTTTTATATGCGTTGTAATGTTGAGGCATAAAATGACAATGTCCAACACCTTGTCCTGTCCTTTAAGTCAGTTTGTTTTGATTAATTCTAAAGTAACTCAATTTATATTCTCTTTTACTTACATTTAATAACATTGTTGTAGGAGTCAATTTCATCGGGGAAATCATCTTCTTCATTAAACCACATTTCTTCTTCCTCCTCCATTTGTCGTTGATCGCGACGAAATCGTCCACCGCCGCTACGAATTATAGGCAGGCCACTGGATAGAGAGAACCCAAGCGCAAATTAAATACTCATAGAACACTGAAGGCAATAAGAGCAAATGAATTTTTTTATACTTACCCATCGGTACGATTCTCCATCTTGTCGCGATCCTTAAGTCGATCCTGGTACTGATCGTAGCGATTCTTTAAATATTTGAATGTCTGCACATATTCGATTTCATCAAATATCTTGCTAAAGTTCTCAACAAAGTAAACGCACAAGGTGCGTATATCCTCGAGTTTTATAAACTCAAATAGTTCCAGAATGGCGGATTCTAGAAGATTGTAACGACCGTTGTTACGAATGAAGGCATCCACGACGGGCGCAAACAGATTGCATTTGACAATGTGTCTGAAATTGTTTGTTACCAAGAGAGTGAATATATCATTACAAATTTCCATTTTAATTCCATTTACCTGTTGTAGAACTCGTCTTTAAGTGCAATTATCTTGCGAAGTAACCGCAACGCGCCGAGTACAAGGAACGTGTGTGTGCTCTTCATTAGCACCAGAATTCGTTTGAGGAGATCCTTTTGTAACAAGAAATTCTTAATATGATAACTATGGTGTTCCACGCAAAACGACAAAATGTCCAGAACAATGCCCAGCAGCTGTGCAGTCTGATAGTCCTCGTTCTGTGGACGGTCGCCCATGGTGTTGAGCATCAGGGGAGCTGTACGAAAGTGGAAATTAGTTGATGTAAGCACAGATTGTTTAATCAGACTTACCAACTAGCGTTTGGACACTGTATTTGTAGAAGAAATTGAGAAAGTCACCCTTTTCGGTCAGCATATTCTCAGGCTCCAGCAAAATCTTGATAATGCCCATCAATTGCACCGCTATACCCAACTCTGGTTCCGAGTCATTCAACATTTGTTCGATGGCAATGTTAAGCAACATGCGATCCTGTACAGCAGGGGAAAAAAAGAGTTAGTGGGCAAAGGAACGAACCTCTAAAGGGGGGAGGGGGCGGCAGGCACACTGGTTTTTTACATTTTGTGGGCATAGCTCGGTTTGTCGAAAAAATACCACTGTAAAAGGGGGGGGGGGGGAGGGGGGGGGGGAGGGAGGTGGTCAGTAAACTTACGCCTTCTGGTCGATTGACCTGGTTCAAGGTGTAATTGCGCACCACCAACGGCGAAAACTCCACAATAGCGGTGAGTATGTCTATGGAGGCTGCCTTGGTCCTTTTATCATTCTTGACCAGCGTCAACTCCAGGGCCTGCAGTATGCCCAGACAGGTGAGCGTCTTGTAGAATGAATCCTTGCCCTGTGGCTGCAGATTTTGTGCAAAATTGCAAAACTCCTTTAGAAACAGGACCGTGTCACGTCGCTTTGTATCGCCGGTGGCGTTATCTGTAAGCACTGTAAAGACATCAACCAGGAAGCGTTCATCCTCTTGAATCATCGTGACAATTTCCACTTTGTTAAAGAATATGAAGCTGGAGAGCGTGTTCAGCATGTTGTCTTCGACAAAAACCGAAGGTGTGGGCAGAATAATGTCCTGTATGTACTGCACCCGAAATGTCTGATGTATTTTGGCCAACAGATCCTGATTCTTAATTGGCACCGCCTCACGGAACTTGGCCCACTGCTTCAAATACTGTCGATGTTTCTTTGGCTGGGCAACACTCGGATCGTACTCGAGGCAGCCAACCACATCAAAGATGGTATCATCGGCAAACATAATCTCGAAGAGAGCATTCTTGTTGAGCAAGAAAATGTTCTTGAATATCTCAAAGAGATGATGCAGTCCCTCGGTGTTGTCGAGATCTTCGCAGACATGAAACAAATTCAAAAGCTTCTTAATGTAGCTCTCTGATTCCAAGGCCATGGATAGTTTCTCCTTGCGCAGCGGCGTGGAAAGACAGCTTTGTATTGTCTCTGAGATATCCTCCAATCGTGAGAGCTCACAGGGGGGCAGTTCAATGGGTGGCGCTGTGTCTGACATGTCCTCGAAACGCTCATCTTCCGATTCCTCCACAATATCCTGTGTGATTTCCACCGATGGATCTTTGCCCTGAACCTGCAGCAGTGTCAGCATTAGTTGATTGCCAAACTATATAAGAAACTGGCTACGCCTTTCCACTCACCTGACATATCTTCTCCCATATCTCGTCACAACCAGCCTTTTCTTGAAAGCTCAGTGCCAGATCAAAGTTATCGCCTTCGGACCACACAATCAGTGTGTCCTGTTGCTTTTGGTAGGCGGTATCTGGCTGAATTTTACTCTCCAGCAGCAAGGAGCCATCTGACTCGGCGCGCACCAGCAGGGAAATGCCTGCAAGAGCATCAGGACATCGGTCTTGACTATTCTCCCTCAATTTATCTTCGGACGTACCTTTCAGTCGGTCCACATATGTGGAGGACACGTGGCCTGTGCCACGATCATCCCACTGCCGCTCCGCATTGAGAGCGTAAAGCTTAACGCGTCGGCGGGTGTCGGTCGTCATGATTGGGCTTAGTACACAAATATATTCTGGTTGTTACTGCCTTTGGATTAGCACAAATTGTATGGTTTTCGGCTACTTGTGTTTGTTTTATTTTTTTTTTTTTGTGTCTTGGAACCGTCTGTTGTAGGCTAGGCAGGCTACTTGGCTAAATTAAATTAGGATCTTGAATTTGAAATTCGAAGGATTCGGCTAATCTCTTTGCTTGACTTGTACGTCCATGGTAAGCTCCGCTTAGGTGGTGACGTGGCGGGAAGTGGCACACGCTGACTGCAAAAAAAAAAAAAAATTAAAATAGATTAGTAAGGAAAAGAATGATCTGATGAAGGGATCTTAATAGTAGAACAGTTTGTTTATAGAAGGGATAAAAAAAAACGATGTTTTAATTTCAATGTTTACACTTCAAATTGCTCTGGACCAAGTGTTTCATATCAGCTTTTTCCCCCGTCTATACTAGAGGTGCGCGCGTGAGCAATTTTTGCTTCACGTTACGCACGATTCACGAAATATAAATCTCTTGTCGCTCGATTTATGCACGATTAAAGGAGGGTTCACGAATGATCACGTACTTCGTGAATTCTATATGACTTATATTCACGATGATTAACTTTAACACGCATGAATCACACACGGATAACGGATACACACGCACGAAAGTCTGTTTTCTCACGATCACGTCGTGATATGTCGTGACCCACCTTGACACGTTTAAAACCACGTCACTCGCGCACCCCGGTAATTCTGTAGTCCCTGTAGTTCTGCTGTGGTCAAGTCACGACTCTGCCTAACGAATCCATGCATCACTAATCGTTAGTCACGTCGCACAGTGGCTCGTTTGGCCAATTTAGCGTTGCAAAAATCAAATTTTGTTGTTCGATTTTTTTGACCACAATATTTTAATTCAATAAAGGGAACTCCAGATAGCCAGAAAATCTTTGGTTTATTGAATTTGGTCAATTACTTTAGATTTTACAGTTGTTTGAAGTTACGCCGATGTTTTAAATACCCTTGCAGGTTTTGAAAGGAGCTACCATTGATAACAAAAAAGTTTTCTCACTAGAACTAGTTTTTAGAGCGATCGTTCCTATGGCAGCTATATGCTATAGTCATCCGATTTTGATATATTTTTTACGAATTGGGTGGAAGCATATGAAACTTATATTTACAACCATTGTTGACGCTACGATGGAAAACAAAAAAGTTTTTCTCACTAGAACTAGTTTTTGGACCGACCGTTTATATGGCAGCTATATGCTATAGTCATCAGATTTTGATAAATTTTTTCGGAATTGTGTGAAAGCATATAAAACTATTAAATACCAAGATTGGTGACGCTACGATAGAAAACAAAAAAGTTTTTCTCACTAGAACTAGTTTTTCGACCGATCGTTCCTATGGCAGCTATATGATATAGTCATCCGATCCGGCCGATTCCGACAAATGTGCAGCGCTGCACAAAAAACTAGTTCTAATGAGAAAAACTTTTTTGTTTTCAATCGTAGCGTGACCAATCGTGGTTTATATAAGTTTTATATGTTTCCACACAATTCTGGAAAATTTATCAAAATCGGATGACTATAGCATATAGCTGCCATATTAACGGTCGGTCCAAAAACTAGTTCTAGTGGGAAAAACTTTTGTTTTCCATCCTAGCGTCACCAATCGTGATATATAATAATTGTTTATGATTCCACACAATTCTAGAAAAAATTATCAAAATCGGATGACTATTGCATATAGCTGTCATAAAAACGTTCGGTCCAAAAACTAGTTCTAGTGAGAAAAACTTTTTTGTTTTCCATCGTAGCATCACCAATCGTGGTATATATTAGTTTCACATACTTCCACACAATTCTGGAAAAATTTATCAAAATCGGATGACTATAGCCAAAAGTTGCCATAGGAACGATCGGTCTAAAAACTAATTCTAGTGAGAAAAACTTTTTTGTTATCAATGGTAGCGCCTTTCGAAAACGGCAAGGGTATTTAAAACATCGGCGTAGCCGATGTTAGCCTTCTATTTTTTTTCAATAGCTCCTTTGCACCGGTCACATCGCTAACGACTGGTGGTTAATCTTATACCGCTCGGAAAATTTAGCGGACATGCCCATACAAAAATCGTTAGCAAATTATACAAGGCGGGTGGGTTAGGTCGGTATCCGTTCCGTCATTACGAAGAGTTAGCGGAATCACTAGGAATCCAGTCGCACTATACAGGGGTATGTCCGGTATCGCCCCGGTTCTCATTTGATCCACTATCATGAAACGTAAAATTTCCCATTATCATACTGCATAAGTCCCCGAGGTCAGCAGAAAGATCATTGAAAATGTCTAATTTATTAAGGAGCAAGTTCTTCTGTTGAACACGGCCAGTGTCTACCTCATTATTGACCTGGAGCTGAACGAGATTTGGTACTAACTCCTCAAAAGGGACTAAAATTTACAACGCTATTAAAATACACATTAATTTTGCATTTTTCATTGTAAATATGTACAAAGATCACAGGCAAATGCCAAAATGTTCCAATTCCAATTTTATGATTAATCATTTCTGATGTAGTTCTACGATACATTTAAATACATGAATGAAAATGTGAAAGCAGAATTTGTATGTCAAGAGTGAGAGAGAGAGAGTGCGAAACTCTGGCCAGAAAAGAAATGCCAAAAATTACTTTGCCCGGTCTGTTTACAAACATGAAAATGTTTTTGTTTTTTTTTTTTTTTTCAAATCTTGCCGCAAGTTTTGTACGTAGTCTGCTCTATTGGGCCAACTATGTATAATCGCGCTTTCGCCCCATGGCCAAAAGCGACCCACAACGGCGAGTGTAAACACGCGCGCGACAAAAACAAACATCGGCAAGAGCAAGAGGGAGAGTTGAGTGGGGGAGTGTGGGGAGAGGCAGTGGGTGGCAGCCGGCAGTGCCTAGATTAGATTATCACTCTCACACACAGACAGAGACTACTACTACGCACAAGGCAAAAATCAATGAGCAAGTGTAAAATGTGTGTAAACAGAACAGAAAACGTAAAGCACAAGGCCTACGTCATCATCGATGAAGAGACGACATCACCACATTTACGTCACCTGGGCAATGTGTCGGAGGTTTACATTAATTTACCGATCTGCGTGTTGCGCTATTTAACACAAATTCCAGAGAATACACGATTACAGCGATATGGTTATACTATAGAGAGCGCCATAGGCCAATTCCACACTGATAAGGCGCCCAGCAGCCAACTGATAATCTCTAGGCAAGAGAGACGAACCTTGTATCAAAACAAAAACCAAATGCCAATGGAAGGTTTACGCAATCAGATGCAAGAAGCAAAGGAAAATGTTCAAACTTTAGAAACGAACCCCTTTGAATGGCTGCCAAAAATATTCCTCCTTAGAGTACTGGAGCCATTGATAAACAGATTGAGGGAAAGCACCAATACAACGGCAGCCAAAAAAACTTTTCTCACCCAGCAACAAAGACTTGAAGTTGATGATGTTGTGGCCAACAGCACACGAAAGCTGCAATTGTCTGTGTGTGTGTGTGCAAATGAAATAAAAAAAAAAAACCCTAAAGGATACAGGAACAGGACACAATATGCTTTGGGGACGCGGACGCGCCTGTTCTCTCCCTCATTGCAAGTGTATGCGTTGGCTGAGTTTGTGTGGTGTGTGTGTGTGTGTGGATCTCTTCATATTCACAATGAATGGCAGTTGAAGAAAAGACAGAGGGCAGGGGTTGGCAGGCAGTTTGGCGGCGACGATTTGCAAACGCGTCGTATCTTGTTTTTGCATGCATGGCAATGTGTGTGCAGAATACGCACGCCTGTGTAGGCATAAGTGTGTGTCTGTTTTGTATGCATATTTGGTGGTGAGACAGGGCCAATGGCAAGATCTTAAACAAAAACAATTCGTTACTGCCCCATTTCAGCCCGAAACGGAATTTCAGCCAAAAAAAAAAAATGCAATAAACATACTGATATACGCCGTCTCCTCACACACACCCACAAGCCAAACGTGTGTATGTATGTATATTTAATGACGCATGCAATTATTGTTATTTTGATTTTAATTTTCCACCGTCAGTTGCCCTTTAGTTTTTTAATGCTCGTATTATCTTTAATAACATTTCGTCTCGATATTCATGTTTGATTTTTGTATTTAATTAAACGCACACAAAACGCAAGAAAAACATTGGGTACACACCACAAGCCACACAACACACAGAGAGAGGCAATCCACCACATGAAACAGCGGCAATGGAAAAATTCAACATACTAGAAGAGCGATTAAAACTCAACACACGGCGAACAACGTTTGCGTTGTTGCATAAAGTTCAAAACTAAGTAAAAACAAATTACCTCGAAATGTACATAAACACGCCGGATTGATTCACTATATAATGGCCAGGAAATTACGTTCCTTGTTTCACAACACTACATGGCCACAATTATACGGCAGAGTACGTGAAAACCAAATGTATACGAGAATACACACACACACACACACACAAAGACACACGGTCAGACAACACAGAAGCCGCAAGAGGGCCGGAGCGGGAGCGCGAGGGGTAATATTGAATCTTTTTTACCAGAAAGTTTAACACTCACACTGCAATTCCTTGTTTCTGCTTTCTCTAGGCTCCTTTTCGCATTCATTTAGTGTATATACAATTTTCGTTTGCGCATATTTACTTTTTACCACTCGCCATTAACAATTTATCTTCGGATAATTATTATTTTTATAAATTTTCCGCGGAACCGACGCTCGAGCGTTGGTCTGGCCTAACCGAGACGTTAATTTTGTGCGAGAGAGTTTCGCCGCAACGACGCCATGTTGTTTTTCGCCCTAATAAATAATATGGTCGCCCCTTGTGAGCCAAATTGGTTTCATTGCAAATGGTCACCCTTTACGCGCTAGTGCATTTTGGTTACTCTCTATTAGAGATGAGCTGTAGTAAATCAGTGACTGTGACTGAGAATATTTATTAAACTTCAAAAAGCAAAATATCAGAAATTACCAAAGGCTTAAATTTTGACAAAACATAAGTGAGTGGTTCTAATATACTCTTGCTTACAAATTAAAACAAACTTAATCTGCATACATAATATGTATTACGTATTTCTGCGTATATTAATATAACAATATTTTTCAATACAATCGGGGTTAACGTTCTTAATTTTTACTTATTTATTCGTTTTGAAGAAATTGTGATTAAATTTGTGATAGCAAAATATCAAAAGTTTAACCATATGCTCCTCAGCAGCCCTCTTCCCGGGCTTATTATCCATAATGATCGTCTAATTATTTAATTTATTGCAATTTTAAAAATATAATCTTTATTTAATAAACATAAATGGCATTTTCTCTCTTATAGAGATTCATTTTGTCGTTTTTCGAGAAGGTTCTTAGAATAACGGAGATTGGAGTTTAGCCACGTAGGGATAGATTCGTTAAATTTTTCAGAATAAGTTCTTGAATATGTGTTCTTTAAGGTTGTATATCGTGCATGTTGGGCCCAACTCTTGGATTGATACAATTAAGTATGTTTTGGTTACATATTGTGTGGAAGAATTTCCATGTTGTTTCACTGATAGGCGATTGTCTTGAAATCGTTAGGATAGATTGTTCTGATAAACCGCGCATCTCGGTCCCTACTCTGAGAGCAGAGATATGAATGAAAATATGGAAAGTCAATTTTTCAAATTGATATTATTTATAACTGCAGTACAAAAATGCACCTCCGAGTAAATTAAATCAATAGTTTATGCATTTCTTAACAATTTTGCATTTACATATTTTGAATTTTGTTGCTAAATGAAGAGAAAATCAAAAAATTCCAATTCTCTTTAGCGCTTGGCTACATAATAAATAATTTTGATCATACATATCACGGTATGTTACTGGATAGAATAGAATTTTATTTTTCCCACTTTTGGGACTAAATCTGGTGTGTATATATTTTATTTTGATTTAACTATATTAAATTTTACATAATTATTTTATTTGCAGCCTGCAATTGTTCGCAGTGACTCGAAACAGTGACTCAAGCGCGATCGCTTTGCTCATCTCTAATAATTAACTGTATAACCAAAAATAAATAAAAACTGAAAATGGAACCACAAATAACCAAACATTGGTACTATAGCCGGTCGGCCAAGTATGCTGGTCGTACAGAGAAGGATTTGGAATTATGCGTCCGGAGCTATGGTGATGATGTGGTGCGCCTGGAGTTACGGAATTGTCAACATGCCGCCCAGTGTCGACAGCAACTGCAAAGATTTTTACTGCTTTTAGCTCTGACCGCAGTCTACTTTGCCAGCATCTGGTGGTTACTGTGGGAGGATTCCTCCAAAATTTGGCAGGCTCGCATTGTTTTCCCCATCCTTGTGGTCATGCTACTGGCAATCTCTATATTACGCACCACTCTGGATTTGGTCAAAACGGAGAAACTTTTCTACAGTTGGGATATGGCCCTGCAAACGGAGACGGTGCGCACCTTTGGACGCGAGTCCGTATTCTGCGTGCAGCGTGGTAATCTGCACGATTTGGTGCTCAACGAAGTGATTGAAAATGTGGGTTAAGCAGTTAATTATAATTTATTAAACAATAATTATGTCAAATTTCTAGCTGGATGTCAAGTACATGCTTTTACTTCGCACCAAGGGCAGCATGTTCAAGCAGCGACCCTTGATACCCCTGTTCAATGTGAGTTGTTCGCAACATGGAAATCTTAAAAATAAATGTATTCCAATCCTTGCAGAGTCAATCGCCCTCCTTTGAGTGCTTGCAGCATATTTATCGCATCCTGCATAGTTATTGGTTGAAAAATGACAAAGACAGATCAGAGCAGAACTACAACAAGGCCAATCCATCAACGGCGGCATCGTAAAGTTCTTCCATTTTGTTTAACTATAGAATTTAAAAACTGTTAATATTTATATATATATATGTATGTGTGTGTATCTTGTCTGTTTACCTGCAACAACGGAATGTATGTGTTTTCCTGCTCCGTTTGACTGGGCATTAGCGGTAATTTCGGTATTTTCAGTTCAACATCGATCATATTGAATTCACTGTGTATCTATGTAAGATATTTTGTTGCCAATAATTGCAAAATAGTGTAACACTATGGACACTTACCAAATCGTTTAGTTCTGTGGTGTAAAATTTCTTAATGATTTTGCGATACAACTTGAGGTATTCTCTTTTGTTATTAATTAACTCCAACTGTATGGCCCGTAGGTTGAGCACTTGCTGTAAGGTTAACTCTGCATAAATCAATTAATTATTTAATTGTTGTTGAATTTTTTTAATAAATTTACCTTCCATTTTTAACACAAAATTGTATGGCGTCTTGTTTTGAATATGAATCAGTGTTATAAAGCGACGAAGCACACCGTGTACAGCTGTTTTGAGTTTAAACTAGAGATGGGCGCGGGGGCCTGACACGAAAACAAAAATATTAGAGGGAAAATCAATTGAAAAGGTAATTAATATAGGGTTGATGTGTTCAATAATATTAAGAATTGTTGTGATCGCTCTGCAAAATTTCAGCTCGATAGCTTTAAAACTGAGGGACTAGTTCGCGTTGAAACAGA
Organism: Lordiphosa mommai; assembly: GCA_018904225.1. Lineage (NCBI taxonomy): Eukaryota > Metazoa > Arthropoda > Insecta > Diptera > Drosophilidae > Lordiphosa > Lordiphosa mommai. The sequence continues at coordinate 763,976 of JAEIFT010000068.1, read as the reverse complement.
CAGACGGACGGACAGGCGGAATTGAACTCAGCTCGTCGTCCTGATCAAGAATATATATAGTTTATTGGGTCGGAAATTAAATATTTCTATGCGTTACAAACTTCTGGGCAAATTTAATATAGACTTTTCAAGTGTATAAACATCGAACATTAAATTTGAATTGACAGCTTAAACGAACTAGTTCCGCATTAATCACTCACTGTTCAACACTGGAGTGACTGACGTAATTTGACAAAAAAAAAACAACAACAACATTGTACTTTTTGTTTATATGCCCATCTCCGCTACCCCCGCCCACATTACTAACTCAACCGCAACCAAAAAGAATTTATGTCCACGTCCAGCGCATTAAATTTTGTCAACTCCGGTGGTGCCCCCAGTCCAGTCCTAGCAATGTAAAGCAGCTGCTGATGCTGCTAATTACACAAACAACAAATCGAAATCAAAAGTGAGTGAGATCCAAAATAGTCATACCAGGGGTGTGGCCCCCCATATGGTATTAATATGATTCATTTACACGTTTCCAGTTCCTGGTCACCATGAACCGCTCGGACTCGGCCATACCCCTACGGCGGGACCGTTCCTTTGACAGTGTGCTCAACAGATTGTTGCATATTCGTTCCCAAAATCATGAGAGTTTTCGTGCGGCTATGTATAACTTTTTGATAGCAGCCGGCGTGGCTGCTTTTGTGGCCGTCTGCTTTATCCTTGGTCCATTTGTGCGTCCCCTGTTATGGGCTTTTTTGATGGGTGCGGTACTGTTTCCTTTCAAGCGTCATCTGGCTGAGCTGCTGAACAATTGGTTTCAACGTCTAGAGGAACGTGACTCGAATGTGCTGGTATCCATATGCCTGGCACCGCTGGAGGCCACGGAGCACTGTGGCCGTTTGCTAATAGGCTGGTTGTGCCAACATTGGCAATTGCTTCTGTCCGGTTGCGGAGTGGCCGGTTGTGTCAAACTGTTGGTTCTGTATGCCCCCAAGGGATTTCTGTTGGCCCTTTGGCATTGGGTTACCTTCTCGCATGGCGTGTTTGTGCAGATAATTGGATTCCTTAATGTTTATGTGGTATGTAGGAGAGGTTTTTGTTTTTAGCCAGATGTATCAAATGTTTTCTTTTCCAGCTAATCGCCTTGGTGGTGATCTACCTCAGCTGTGTACATTTCTTTTGGAAACCAGAGAATAGTGCACATTTTGTGATAGCGGGCCAGTCCATGTGGGTTGCCATAGCGGGTTATGTGTGCAGCTTTCTGGGCGCGCTACAAGTACCTGTGTTTCTGCTGACAATGGCCTATGTCACCGCCTCCACGGCTTATCATTTGCAATGCCACAGCTCGGAGGCGGGCTCCTCCTATATGCAACGTCTGCGTAAATTGTTCAATAAGCAGGACTTTGAGCGCTCGCTCAGCAATTTTAGCATCTGCGGTGGAGTAGCATCGGATGTAGAGGATGTCTCACTTAGTGATACCGTGGACTCCACAGACACCTTTGACCTTAAGCCAGCGGCGGAGAAGGAGCAGCAGCAGCAACAGGAGGGTCATCAGAGTGAAACCTTTTTCAAGCTTTTGTTCTATGCCTGCCTGGCTACGTTTTTGTATCGTAATATCTGGATGTTTATACTGGCTGCTGTGCCAGTATTTTTGCATTTACTCTACACCCTGGGCTCATACACGGGCATTACCCAGTTTGTTTCGGACAAATGTAACGAATTATATCTGGCCCTGCGATCCTGGGCCATTGAGCATCATTCAGCTGTTCTACCTCTGTGCCTGCCTGGCGTACTGGAACTTAACTATAAGATCAATACGATTGTAAGGGATTCTTTGAAGTCATCGGTGGAGTCGGTCACCTCCATACTCATGATCATACTCATGCTGCTCATCATCATCTTTCTAGGCGTATTCTTTTGCATTAACATCTATTCTGAGACCATTGAGGTGGCCTATCTGGGCAAAGATCTAATTAACAAGACGATCACCGATCGTCCAGAGCTAATTGATATTTTGCCCGCCAATATGCAGGCGTCCATTGATGATGCGCTAGACAATGCGCACCATTATGGCCGCCGTAAGATTGAGACATATATCGATGATTGGTTGGCGGAGGCGGATAAGGTGCATGCCACCAAGCTTAAGGAGCAGATATTGGATGTCTGGGATAGGCTTATACAGTATTGGATTGATTTCAATAAGGCGGGCACCTCGTATGGACCCAGAGTGCCAACGGATGCACTGAAGAGCACCTTTGGCGAGATTGTGGACAATCCAGGTAGGTTGGTGAGAGGGTGGCTCTGGCTTTTTACACCTAATTTTCATTTGGCCCGCCTAACACCTACGTTTCCCCCTCCATTCTGTACTCCTTGTTTGCCTGGTATCAAAATAACCTCATTCTATGTGGCATCTGCTAACCAATAACCGTTTATATTTAACCAAGGACATTTTAAAGAGCTAGTTTTAGTGGCAAAACAGGGCATCATCGGCTGGGCGCAGAGCAATACACAGACCATACTGGAAGTGGCCGAATCCCTGTGGCATATCATACGTACGAATCTCTCCATGATTATGGGTGTCACCGGTGAGATTCTTTCGCTGCTGTTATCTGGTGGACAGGCGTGCATTGAGTTCATACTGGATATGGTGAGTTATGTCGAATTTTCCATCTCCATTTCATCTCTATTTATTGTTCTCTTTCCCAGATCGTCTTTTTCACCGCACTGTTTTATCTGCTGTCCAGCAGCCAGGATAAATATGCTCCCTTGCAGATAACCAAATATCTGGGATACTCTACCTCTGGCATCAAGATAGCCGATGCTTTGGAAAACTCCATAACTGTGGTGCTAGTCTCCATGTTTAAGTGTTCCACTTTTACTGGCCTCTTCACTTGGCTGGTCCATACCGTTTTTGGAGCGCGTATTGTGTTCTTACCTTCGGCTTTGGCCGCTTTACTGGCCGCGGCTCCCTTTCTGGGTAGCTATTGGTGTGCTGTGCCCGCTTTCCTAGAGCTTTGGCTGGCCCAGGATCGTTTCTATGCGGGACTATTACTGTTTCTGCTACAGTTCTTTGTGCCCTCGTCATTTGAAACGGCCATTTATGCGGATCTTAAGGGGTGAGTGACATTTGAATTTTGAACTTAACTTTTATTTTGAAATCTTTGCATTTGTAGCGGAGGCCATCCCTATATGAATGGCCTGGCAATTGCCGGCGGTATGTACTGGATTGGTTGGCAGGGTGCCATTTTTGGCCCTCTTATGCTATGCTTCTTCATTGGTATCTTTGAGGTTGCCACCTTGGCCATGCGCAACAATCAGGATCAGCCTAGGTAAGCTTGGACTTTTGAATTTAAATGATTTGCCTAATATTATTTTCAATGTGTGTGCGGTCTACCAGGATTTAAGTGAATTGTACAGGTTTTTATTGTTGTTTCTTAAGTAGATTTTCCATGTATACGCTATGCTAAAATCAAGTATATTTTGGATTGCATTTAGAAATCTCGGTTTAGTTTTACCCTTAAACTAAATGGATGTTGTTACCCCTTCCCTTGTATAAAAGCTCTAACAGAATCAGAATAAAATTTAAGACAAATTTTAACAATTATACAAAAAAAGATTAAAAATTAGAAAAATGCGAATTTTTTCCTTTGTCAAACACTTTCTTGACTAACTGTACACTATCGGACAAGGTACAAAGGGCTTCACAATAAGAGGGAGAGAGAGCAGGTTAACTGTAATGTTATTTCAAGGACCTTCTTTCAAGTCTAGTTTTTTTTAGCAATCGCTTTTATATACAACCTTCCCCGAATTCGTACTTAAGCTGTGTACTTTGTTGATTATTGAAAAACAATTAACGTTGACCTTTAGCTACAATACATTGACCGCATTAAGAGAGGTCACTCATTAAAGCTATTGGTTTCAACATGCAACCCATAACACAGAGCAACAGTGTTTTTGGTACAGCCGTATCTTTAACTGATTATATAAATATGGAGTGCTCTGAACAAAACTGCATCCTCGGTTTTGTTTCATCAGCTCTTGTTTCCAAGATATGGAGAAAAAACGGATTTCTAGTACATTTTGCCCTCACAAATTTCTTGTGCTCATAATAGGCATGAATTTCTGAATTTATCTGGCCTATTCGATGAAGCACATATTAATGCTTCTGTAAAAAATCAAAAGGCAATATGCGATCATCATGAATTTATCTGGCCTATTCGATGAAGCACATATTAATGCTTCTGTAAAAAATCAAAAGGCAATATGCGATCATGCTCTCTGAAGTCAAACGTATCTCGATTTATGGCTATTTTTACAAAGGTAATGTAAAAGGTACTCCCGAACATAGGAGGTTCCAAAAGAACCTGATCTGATATAACAAGTTTATATTTTTACTCTGTGTTTTGAGTTTTTGCAAATGTATTGGGTTGTCCGGAAAGTAGTGTCGGATATTTTAAATAGATGACTTGAATCAATGTATATACAATAAGTAAACGACAATGTCCACGTTTGGCAATCAAATCAAGGCAATAATTAATTAAAATGTCGAGATACTAAATTTATCACATAAAACAGTGAAACCCTCCTAAAACAACTTGGATACGTAAACGTATTTGGGTACCACATGTTTTAAACGAAATTCAACTTACCACGCGTATAAAAATCTGCGATTCATTGCTCGCTATCCGTTAACTATCCGTTTTTAAAACGAATCATAACTAGCGATGAAAAATGGGTTGTTTAAAATATCGTCGAGCGAAAGCGAGATATGAGCCATCTCAAATTCGATATTCACCAGAGAAAGATATTGCAGTCTGTGCGGTGAATTGGGAAGTGATGACACATATCCACCATATAACCTCGACCTCGCACCTTGAGATTATCATTTGTTTCGATCTCCTCAATATTCTTTAAATAGTAATTTTGTAGATGAATTGTTCGACCGTATATAGAGAGAGTAGAGTACGTACAACAGGCATAAGGGAGCATCTCTGACCCCATAAACTTCCAGGAAAAATTTCTCAATCGCATTTTATTTGGGTTTAAATAATTTTTTTTTAATCTTAGTTGAAAAGAAGAGTGTACGGTATTTTCGGGGTTTTCCCAAAAAATTACTAACTCGCAGTCAAAAATATTTTTTAAAATGAAAGATTTTTACAAATTTTATTTTTTATAATTGCTTGATAAGTTAAACCATTGATAAAAAAATATGGAAAAAATGTGTAAAATTACATCAGATCCCAATCTTCTAATTTACTCACACTTTAAAATGATGCCAAGTTTCTTTGCCCACTAAATAATCCCAAATAATTACACTTCCAAATAATTAAAATAAATGAGAAAAAAGTGCATAACTCCGAAACTATTGAGGTGCCCATTTACAGCTTTATACAGTATAATCCTAGATAAAAGACGAAATTCTGAGAAAAAAATGGAGGAAAACAAAATACAAGATTTTCGCGATTTTGTTGACCAAAAAAATTGGGAGTTGTTAGTTAGTTGGTATTAGCCTTTATTTTGCCGACTGTTTCTTGTTTTTCAACATGTAATAAGCTTTATTTATTGTGCTGTGTTACAGGCGCAGCTCAGATGAGGAAACCCGGACCACGTGAGTTGGCATGGAACCTTAACCTACGAATCTCTCTCCATTTTAATACTCAAACTACAATCTAACACAAGCGGCGGCCAAAAGCTTGACAATCAGTATAAAGATTGGCCCAATTTATCATACTAACTAAGATTGTGGTTTTACATACATAACTTGTATATTCTTCCGCCTTGTTAAATTATTTTTATTTCCAAGTATTTGATTCCGTCTTTAACCAGCTTAATTTTATTTCTTAAAAATATAATCTTATCTCGAATTCGTTTTGTATATAGAAAGATGAATTGTTAAAGCATTTTTTATGCTCTGCTCGCTACTAAAAAAAAACTTGTGATTTGTGTTAAGCTTAAGTAAAAACTTCGTTGCAAATAAATGTGCAGACTAACAATGAAAATGTTTAAAAGTTTCTAATTAAAAAGTTTCATTTGCAGCTCAAACGAACCCAAAGAGGCTAAAGAAAATCCAAAAAACCAGAAAGTTGTACCGGCCACACCCATTAGACTGGGTAAACCTGTTGAACTGAAGATAATAACCCGAACCCTTGAACCATTGGACTTAAGCGAAAGAAAATAAAAAGTTCATTCTTTAAGTTGTGCAAAAAACATTGCTTTCTTTGTTAAAGTAATATAAAATACGAGTATAACTTAGTTGGTGTATTGATTTTGGAAGGTAAACTCCGGATGTTTTTCCACACTGCAAGAGATTAGGTAGGTTTAATGATAAGACTTGTTTAATAGCTATGCTCCCAACTTACCCATGGAAAAAGGCAAAATCACAAACGCGCAGATTCTTATCCAAAGCCATCAGCTTAGACACCTCCTCTGCGGTCAGTTCAAAGTCAAACACATTGAGGTTCTGTTTCAAACGTGCTGCATTCGTACTCTTGGGTATGGCAGACAAGCCTGTATCAATAATCCAACGCAGCAGCACCTGTGCCGGAGACTTGCCATGAGCCTCTGCTATGGCCTTTACCTCAGGTATGTCCATCAGATCGGGTAGATCACGTACCACACCGGCCGCAGCATTAAAATTGGCTATGCCCTTGGAACCCAGCGGAGAGTAGGCTGTAATGGCCACATTCTCTGCCTTGCAAAAGTCAACCAAGTCTCGCTGTTGCAGATAAACATGATGTTCAATCTGATTGACCGCCGGAGGGATTTTGCAATTCTTTAACAGACGCGCCACCTGTTCCTTGCTAAAATTGGATACACCAATTGACTTGGCCAAACCCTTTTCGACCAGTTTTTCCATTTCCACCCAGGTGGCGGCATGATTGGTGGTGGGATCCACCTCAACTAGGCCATCTTTGTCGACCTTAAAGCTGCCATCCTCATTAATGTTGACCGTAAAGGGTGTATGTATAAGATACAGATCCACATAGTCCAGCTGCAGATCGGCCAGTGACTTTTTCAGTGTAGGATCCACTTCATGGGGGCGATTGGCTAAGAGGGGGAAATGTAAGTACCATACATAAAAATAAATTTCAACTCGACTTACCGATTGGTGGCAGTTTGGTCACTATATACAGCTCCTCACGTTTGACCTTGCCCGCTGCCAGCCAACGTTTCAAAACTCTTCCAATTGCCACCTCATTGCCATAGACTGGCGCCGTGTCTATATGACGATATCCCGCCTCCAGGGCAGCATCAATGGCAGTCTCTATTTCCTCATCGCTGGCCTATAGAAGAATTGTGGTTAAGTCGTAATTTAATATATTTATTTGGGTTTGCTTTGTGGCGTTTGTTTGTTCTACTCTCGAATGCATAGAGAAAGTCCCTAATAAAAGATGTTTCATTGTGCACGAAAACCGGTCTCTACCGGGTGACAGAGATGACCCCCGCCCCATTCTAGCCGGGGACAGTGTCAGCATGAAGTGACGTGTCAGCATGTTTCGTGCCGCTCATGATAATCATGATTTGCTAAATAATCTACCTGGATTTCATCTATATAATTGCAATTTCGCTTTTGATTTGCTTGTTGTACCTAATGATAATTACCTGCCAGGTGCCAATTCCAATTACGGGCATTTTCTCGCCATTGTTGAAGGTCAAGTATTTGTTACAAGCCATTGCAGAAGTTAATTCTGTATTTAAATAAACAACTTTTCAAAATTTATTTGTTAACCGGAGCAATTTTTCGTTAAGCCACAACCGTTTTGTTTGAAGTGAACAATAGGACTAAAAATGTAAGCGGGAGTTGCAGGTACATATATAGGTAGGTTCATTTGAACTAGTTCAGTACCGTATGTACAAATTGTAGATACAATTGTATTTAGGTACAAACTCGCTTAAATGTTTATAACTTATTCAATAATTTAAAGACTTTCTTTAAATATGTCTTAATATTTGTTTGATTTTAGTTCTTTAATATTTTCGATATCGTTTAAATTGGAAAAAAAAAATTAATAAAAACATTTCAGCTACAATACTATTAAATAGTTGAAAATACTAATGTGGGTTGGCTTATAAGGAATCTATTCCATTGGGATTTTTAGGACGGGATTTGAGGTCGTGACGAGAATAATTTAAAATTTTGTTTTGGGATCGGGATGGGATAGACGGGATTTCTGACATACTATATTATTAATCTATCCTTCAAACAAGGGCGTAGCCAGCTTTACATAAATAAGGAGGCAATATTTCCTCAACAAGTCTTAAAAATGTTTGTATTATTTATTTTAGTATTAATAAGCCAATATACTCTTGTTTAATTATATTAATTCTTTCTAAAGCCTAGTAGAGGGTATTGTAAATTCTGTTTATATTTGGAGTTGAATCTACACGGGCGAACTAGTTGGAACTAGTGCACTGGGCTATGTGCTATCGTTATCAATATAAACAAGACTGACTCTCTCTATTTCAACGTAGCGGCGCATTTCGTTACAGCTTTGAAAGTTTAAACAATTTGAAAGAATAATCGTATACTTGTAAGTAGCAAATCACGCAGACAAATTATTAAATAATTGGTTTTTAAAAAATTAAATGCACATATGGGCACATGTATGTGAATTTTGTTAATAAAATAGGGAAAGCAACAGGTAGTTAAAGCATTTATGTCTCTCTCTCTCACACGTGTTTGCAATGTGAGAGAATCACACACACACACGCACAAGCATACTTATACTTGTTCATTGTTTGCTAGATTTGTGTAACAAAAACATTTGTGAATTAATTAAATTCAATTGATTGTTAAATTGTTATGCCAAAATGCTGCGAAAGGTGCCTTTAATTGTGATACTCGGCTCCACCGGCACGGGCAAGACCAAACTTTCGCTGGAACTTGCCGAACGGTTTGGCGGCGAAATAATTAGCGCCGACTCCATGCAGGTTTACACCCACTTGGACATTGCCACGGCTAAGGCTACCAAGGAGGAACAGTCGCGTGCCCGACATCATTTGCTGGATGTAGCCACGCCAGCCGAACCCTACACAGTGACACATTTTCGTAATGCGGCTTTGCCCATCATCGAGCAGCTGCTGGCCAAATCCAAGCCACCCATAATTGTAGGCGGCACAAATTATTATATAGAATCCCTGCTATGGGATATACTGGTTAGCTCAAAAGAGGAAGATAAGTGCCTAGGTGAATCCACGGAGCGATTGGCAGATGAGGTGCTGGCCAGAATGACAACAGCCGAGCTGCATCAGCATTTGAGTGGCATTGATGCTAGCAGCGCCAATCGCATACATCCTAACAATCGACGTAAGATTCTTCGAGCGATTGAAGTCTACCAAGGCACGGGACAAACTCTGACTGCCAAGCTGGCGGAGCAGCGACAACGACCTGGTGGTAATCGCCTAGGTGGCCCCTTACGGTATCCACATACAATTCTGTTGTGGTTACGCTGTCAGCAGGATGTGCTTAATGCACGGCTGGACAAGCGTGTGGACGGGATGCTTCAGCAGGGTCTGCTCAGAGAGTTGCGTGGGTTTCACAATGCTTACGAGGGCGTCACTGTGCAGGCCTACACCAAGGGCGTACTACAGACCATAGGCTACAAAGAGTTTGTTCCCTACTTAATAAAATACAATGAAGAACAGGATGTTAAGGTCGAGGAGTATTTAAAGGCACATGACCACAAATTACCCACAAAAGAGGAGCAAATGGATGATAAAGGGCTACCTGATGGACTGGATGTGCTACGCAACTGCTGCGAGGAACTTAAGCTGGTCACTCGGCGATACTCCAAAAAGCAGATCAAGTGGATCAACAATCGTTTCCTAGCAAGCAAGGATCGTCAGGTGCCCGATCTTTACGAGCTGGACACCAGCAATGTAAGCCTTTGGACGGAGACTGTCTATCAGAGAGCTGAATCCATTATTGATAGCTATCGCAATGGCCAGATAAGCGAAATTGTACCCATGGCCAAGCGTGTGCATCCTGGTGCCGATCTCAATGAAGAGACCACTCATTTTTGTGCCATCTGCAAGCGACACTTTATTGGAGAGTATCAGTGGGGCGTGCATTTGAAGGGTAATAAACATAAGCGGAGAAAGGAGTCGCAACGCAAGAAGGAGACACAGGCTCAGAATTCAAGTCTAGTTGATGACCAGACAGTTAGCTGATAAGGCAATGTTTTAATACCAAATAAATTGTGAAATTTAAGCGACTTGTTTTTGTTGATTTAAGCTGAACCAATCGAATCGAATTTGATAACCCTCTAGCTTGGGGGGGCCTATTTTTCCGCTATCAACACCGAACCGCAGCCCACAGAGGTCGTTGGCTAGTAAGAAAATCGAAAACATGTTTGTGCAATTGCAATCCTAGCCCCACGTTTCCAACTGAACTCGTTTAATCTTTTATTTGCATTTCAGTCGTCAACTGAGGCAGACAGCAACAGTCGGAAAATTTCCTAGCAACGATGGCATCCAAGAAAATTGGTGAGTAGAGCGGAGCACTAAAAATCTTAAACAAGTTATTTACGGGCAGAACAAAAAGAAAGTTGCGGTTTGGATAGATTTTTTGAAAGTTTAACGAATTCTAAATGTCTTAAAGCCCCAAAGGAGGATAGCCCTGGCATGGATTATCCATTTGAAGGCTTTAGTGGTCCGATCTATAAGAAACATATTCATCAATCTGTACGCAAAAGAAATGTATGGGAGAAATCGGTCTAGCCTTGATCTGCCCAGGCGTCGCTCATAACGATTTCTGTAGAAGGTAGCGGAGAAGATATTACTGCACTGTTAATCTATGTATTGGTGTCGGCTCTGGTGTAAGCAGGCTGTGCGCAAACCTTCGCTATACTTTACTTCTCGGAATTATTCGCGACAAATTTACCGTCTTTACGCACATCACAATGATTCAGTCGAAAGGAATCCCAGATGAGTTTGAAAGTGTAAGAGAACAGTCATTTAAGAAAGTATTTAATTAGTAGTTGGAGTCTGGTCGTCAATATCGTATCGATATATTGATGTTTTTGTTTGACGATAGGCGATATTCCGATTAGATATTTCTTGTAGCGATATCATCGATCTTCGATATTTTTATGTATATCAAAGTAAAATGTATGTAGATTTATTTGGACAATCTAATCTGCTTCTTAGGGCAGATTTCGCATCTTCTTGATAGCTGCTATGTATCAGATAAACATACATTTTACTCTGTTATTTGTAAGTCTTTGTTATTTGTAAGTCTTTCCTGTCTGTACTCAACGAATCGGACTATCATAAGTGTTCAGTATTCGTGAATTCTCTCATAATATTTATGTATTAACTTACTTCGTAGCTGTCGAATGTCGATTTCTAATTTTTTTTATTTATATTATTATTATTTATATTTGGGCCGTTTTCTCATCTTTATGTTTTTTAAATCTAGGTGGATATTCAGAAAATGTACGCAGGTCGTTTTAGACATACGCCTAGATATTTTAAAAGCGACCTAAAAGTAGGCAACATACATTTTCGTATTACCACTTAGATTTCAAAAACATAAAGATGAGAAAACGGCCCATCGGGAAATGGTTTTATATCGGTATGCTTTTTAATCAAAGGCATTTTTAATGAAAATACGGTTAATTATGCCAAAGCTTTAATTGCTTAACACCGAGTTGACATACATTTAGAACAGTGTAGGGCATACAATACAATCATACTTTAGCTATGCATGTGTGCGTGGCAACCGATACGAAATGCTGTCTGTGAGCGACGTCGCTGCGACTGCGGCCTTTCATATGCACACGCTATTCGAACGTGCCCTACACTGACTTAGAACATACAGAAAAGCGAAGCAATGAACAGCTGAGATTATCATATAAGTCGTTCAGAGAATCAAATAGCCAAGAGTTTACAATACAATCTCGTCTTAGTATTTCATAATGCCGGGGGGCATCTAAAAAGAGGGTTAACTTTCTGATTCTTTTGTTAGAATGTGTGATGCTTCGTAACCACTCGCTACGTCATCTTTCTGTGGCGGGGTTTGTGGCAAAATGCGTGTCCTACCAGCAGGATCCGCCATACAAATTTGATTGAATGTGATGTCGCTTCAGCTTGAGTAGGAAGTAACTGAGTAAACAGTCACTGAACAAAAAATAATAAATGGAGAAGAGCTTGTTCGGTTAATGAAAAATTTAACACTAATCGCTTAGGGCAAAGCGAGGTTCACTCAGTAACTGAAGGAAGAGCGCTCTATTTTTAGATTACACTTTTGTAATGCGTAGGTCAGCGTTTCTCAAGAAGATCGAGGTAAAAAAGTGAGAGTTTATTGGTGTGCGAATGTATGTAATTGGTAAAAAAAAACTTTAAATAATGTTTAAATTTTTCTCAATAGCTCTTCTCAGCGTTTCGGACAAGACGGGTCTGCTTGATCTGGGCAAGAACCTAGCTGCTCTGGGTTTTGAACTAGTGGCCAGTGGTGGCACTGCTACTGCTCTACGCGGTGCTGGCCTGGTGGTCAAGGATGTGTCGGACATAACAGGGGCACCCGAAATGCTGGGTGGTCGCGTAAAGACTTTACATCCAGCCGTGCATGCTGGCATATTGTCGCGTACCAGCGATAGCGATTTGGCCGACATGAAGAAACAGCAGTACGATCTTATCCAGCTGGTGGTGTGCAATCTTTATCCATTCGCCAGTACCATAGCCAAACCGAATGTTACACTGGCTGAAGCTGTGGAAAATGTGGACATTGGAGGTGTAACTTTGCTCCGAGCAGCGGCCAAGAATCATCAACGCGTAACGGTTGTCTGCGAGGCGGTGGACTATGTCCGTGTTCTAGCCGAAATTAAGGCCAAGGGTGACACTACGTTGGAGACTCGCCAGTCGCTGGCACTTAAAGCCTTCACGCACACGGCCAGCTATGATGAAGCCATCTCGGACTATTTTAGAAAGCAGTATGGAGCTGGAGTGTCGCAGCTGCAGCTACGGTATGGCATGAATCCGCATCAGAAACCGGCTCAGCTTTATACGCAGCTAGCTCAACTACCTTTAAAGGTGTTGAATGCCTCGCCCGGATTTATTAATCTTTGTGATGCCCTCAATGGTTGGCAGCTGGTTAAAGAGCTGAAGCAGGCTCTCCACCTACCGGCAGCTACCAGCTTTAAGCATGTGTCGCCAGCTGGAGCTGCAGTGGGTGTGCCCTTAAATCCGGAACAGGCCAAACTTTGCATGGTGGATGATTTGTATGAGCAGCTTACTCCTTTGGCCACGGCCTATGCCCGAGCACGTGGCGCCGATCGCATGAGCTCATTTGGTGACTTTGTGGCCTTGTCCGATATTTGTGATGTGGTCACGGCCAAGATTATTGCACGCGAAGTATCCGATGGTATTATAGCAGCTGGTTATGAGCCGGCTGCTCTGGAGATTCTAAAGAAGAAGAAGAATGGCAGCTACTGCATTCTACAGGTACGTAAAAGTAGTTAGTTTTAATTGGAAAACTCATTAAATTGTTCAATTTTTCAGATGGATCCCAATTATGAACCCACTGAAGTGGAGCGCAAAACCATCTTTGGCCTTACACTGGAACAGAAACGTAATGATGCCACCATAGATGCCACACTTTTTTCCAATGTGGTTAGCAAGCGTAGCCCTTTGCCGGAGGCAGCTGTGCGTGATCTTACAGTGGCCACCATTGCACTGAAATATACGCAAAGTAACTCCGTCTGTTATGCTCGCGATGGCCAGGTTATAGGCATTGGAGCTGGTCAACAATCGAGAATACATTGCACACGTCTGGCCGGCGAGAAGGCCGACAACTGGTGGCTACGCCAACATCCCAGTGTGGCCGGCATGAAGTTCAAGGCAGGCGTAAAGCGGGCTGAGATTTCCAATGCCATTGATAATTATGTAAATGGCACCGTGGGCAAGGACATGCCACTTACCCAGTTCCAAAGCATGTAAGTGTGTGTAGGTGTTGGAGATGCATAGCCAGGTTTAACTTTTGCTTTTTAAGGTTCGATAAGGCGCCCCAGCAGTTGTCTGCTGAACAGAAAGTGGAGTGGCTGAAGCAACTGAAAGGTGTGGCTCTTGGCTCTGATGCTTTCTTCCCCTTCCGCGATAACATTGATCGCGCTAGTTTGGTAAATAGATTGGTAAAAGATCCTAAGATCCTTTATTCATTTATTCAAATTTCTTTACAGAGCGGCGTCTCCTACATAGCCAGCCCGGCGGGCTCAACCAATGATGCGGGCGTCATTGCTGCCTGTGATGAGCACGGCATCATAATGGCTCACACCAATCTGCGTTTGTTCCATCACTAAAGCATTTTACGAATATACGATCAACATTTATTTCGATTACAAAAGTGTTGGGAATATTCTACAATAGAACTTTAATCGAAATGAAGTGGATGTAAGATGATATAACCGAAAGCCTAGATATAAGTTTAAGAGTAGGTTTATTTATGTCTCTGAAATAGCTCAGAAGTTCTGTAAAGGATTACAATTTGGTGTGGATTTTTATAAAGCGGCAAAATTGGATTTTTTTTCGAGATTGTTGAGACGATCTTAATAGATAAAATCGATAAAATAGATCAAAATCGGATGACTATAGCATATAGCTGCCATAGGACCGATCGGTCGGCAAATCTGTTTTACTAAGAAAAGTTTTTTTTTGTGGTATCAAATTTTTATTATCAATGATTTAAAAATTTTAAATATCTGATATCTATATCCTATATATATTTTACCGGTTAAATCAGTTGGGGTAAAGTTTTTCAAGTGTATTAAAACTTCGACACAGTCGAAGTTAGCTTTGCCTTCTCGTTTTTATTTTTTTTTATTTTTGAAATGCCCACATTCCGGATTTTTCAATCCGTGTGTATCGATGTTGCTATGGCGCTGTCTATGATTATTAATTTTGAGCTCCAGCGCCTGTTGGATCTTTCACGGGTTCAAGTCCCAACGCAAAATTCGTCAAGTAGAAGTCTGCGAAAGGTCAAGTTCTGGTGAACGGCGTGGAATTCACTGCCTACTTTTTCATATTTTTGATCAGCATGTCGGGCTGAGTGGATATAACAATGGCCGTGTTCAGCAGAAGAACTTGCTCCCTGATCAATAATTTATTTCTTGCTAATTCACGTAGCATACTTTTTCTCTTGAATTTAATATGATATTTACATGGAGCATACAATTAAACGAGACCCCCTAAAAGTATGCTAAATAACAAGAACAGTTTTGTTAAGCTGATCAGTGATCAAGTATCTCTGCTATCTCTTCCGTTAGCATGAGATCTAGATTGATCAAACTGTGCGCATAGTCGCCAATACCTATAGGCTGTACATTTGACGGAACCGGCCAGATAAGAATAATAAAGAATATAGCTGACATAGCTTCTTGAAGCTTTTTCGTACTTGGCATTAATTAATTTTATATGCTTTCACATACTTCTCACACACTTGATCAAAATATACGATTATATTGTAAAGCTGTAAAAGGAAGATATACAAATAATTGTTGAAATAACATCGAACAGATTTCTACTATGGTTTTCTTTTCTTATCACCTGGTTTTTCTAGATATCAGCGTAAAATCTATTTTAAACATAAACTTACCAGAGTATTCAGATGTGACCTCTATAACCCACCGAATCCAACTGTCTTTTTCAACATTCCTTAATAAAAAACCTCTTGTATTTAGCTAGTTAAACAAATGCTGCTATGACTAAATGCTATTTATTTCACGAATTAGTTACTATAAAATATACAGTTCGAAAATGCTGCGCATCCTGCAATTTCTAAATCGATTTGTAGCCTATCGGCTACGTTGTTTGCGACAGGCGCTTCTGCAATTGCACACAAAAACGAAGAAGGTAAGGCAGAAGACCAGCACAGAGGCCAGCACCAGGGCCACGGAGGTGGTCTGATCGTAGCTAAAAGTGGGATCGAGCACATGCTGTTGCGGGAGTAACTGATAGTCGACTAGCACTTGGGTGCCATTGGGCGGCGGGCAGGGTTGTTGTACAATGATTTCTTGGTGTTGCACCTGCACAAAACAAATATATTTATATAAGAGTACAAATGTGAATACCCTAAAACTCACCTGCTTGTTGCGGCACAACTGCAGACCAGCCGAATTGGCCAGAGTCTCAGCGCTGTACTCATCCTGTACCAGGACGGGCAGAAGCCAACGTTGGGGCGAGACTAGCTGCAGCCAGGACCACAATTTGGCCAAATTCTGGGGATGCACCAGATAGCCACCCACCAGGGTCAGTGTCAGGCTGATCAAGACATTGACAATGCTGGCGGATACTTTGCAAGGCAGCAGATGGGCACAGAACAGGGCCAGAGTTTGGATGAGTGTTAGATAGAGCAACATATAGCCTAGAGGAATGAAGGAACTCTTAACAGAATATTCACTAGCTAGAATAGATGCTCACACTTACCCATATAGAGATAGATGCCCGTATCGCTGCTATTGGAATAGGTGTAAAGTCCGGCCATGCTGTGTGCGGGCAGCAAATAGGCCAACCAGATGCATAGACTGGGAAAGAGGCCAAAAAGGCTCTGTTTAGGAGAAAGAAGGGTTTAAAGTATTAGTGTTGGGTAAAGCTGTTTATTTCAGTGAACAAGTGAGTAAAGTTGTTCACACAAATGTTCGGTCAAAAGGAACAACTGAATGAAAAAGAACAAGTGAGCAGGGTTCGGAATGGACTGTGGGCGTTCATACCCTGCAAGTGAGTGATCTTAGATCTTAGAGAGAAAAACTTCTTTGTTTTCATATTTGGTTAAAATGGGATAACTATATCTCTCATTCCCATTTTTGTTCACTCACTTATAAACCACCCACCAATAGATGGCCAGCTTTCCTAACCTACCTGCACTATGATGTACAGACTGCGCGAATAGAGTCCCAGTCGTATGTCTCGCTCGGCATGTCGTCGATCCTCTTGCGTGTCCCGTATGGTCAGCATAACCAGAGGCCAATACACCAACACCATAACGCAATGATGGTAACCAAAACGATCGTTGTAGGCCAGTTGTGGATCCGAAGCGGGCACATCCCAAAAGATGCAGCCAATGCAGAGTGAAAGCACCGCCGCGGCAATAAGCTTGCTGATCCAAGTGAGCAGCGATCCTGGCTGCTTATAGCCCGCAAATCGTTTAATCAAAGCCCTAATCTGACCAAAGAAGCCGGCCTTCAAGGTGAAATTGGGCAGGGAGGCCGGAGGCGCAGCCAAAGGTGGTTCCGAGTTGATCTGATCCCAGGCATTGGCCAGCGATTCAATGCGAGCCGATGATTCCAGCATGGCAGCCGCTGACAGATCATCCAAGGTGACCAGGTCCACTAAAGTAACGAAACAGCACGTTAATATAAAGATTAAGGAGGAGTCAGTTATTATTTATTTGCTTCCTTTTTTCAGACGACCTATTCCTCACAATCCTACAACTCTTCTACCCCATATCCTTACTCTCTACCTTGCGCGAACAATATTTTTCTTCCCTTTTTTACCGAGTGCAATGTCTTACAAGGACTGTCAATGACTGACACCTCCTTCTCTGCAGGCCCCGATAAGGTCCCAAGCTACATTATAAAGTACTGTGCTGGAGCTCTTTGTTCACCTATCACCTATCTCTTTAACATGTCCTTGAAAGATTCTTGCCTCCCAGTAATTTGGAATGAATCATTCATCATTCCGCTTCATAAAAAAGGGTCAAGGTTAAACGTTGAGAACTATCGGGGTATTGCAAAGCTTTCCGCCATCCCAAAATTGCTTGAACAGATGATAACATCGCAACTGCAGCATCTCTGTAGCAACCTCATATCTCCTTCTCAGCATGGATTCGTCAAACATCGATCAACAACGACCAATCTTCTTGAGTTTTCATCACTCATTTCAGTGCCGATCGCAAACTGATGTCGTTTTTACTGATTTCAGTAAGGCCTTCGATTCGGTGAACCATGCTCTCTTCTTCGCAAACTGGCACTTCTGGGCTTTCCACCAAACATTTTGAGATGGATCTCATCTTATCTATCTAGTCGTACACAAAGAGTACTATTTAATAATGAACTGTCAAATGTTGTCAACGTGACATCAGGAGTTCCACAGGGCAGCCATTTAGGTCCGTTGCTTTTTGTACTCTTTGTGAATGACCTCCCTCAAGTCATATCCCATTCAACCGTTTTTATGTACGCAGATGACGTTAAAATTTGTCTGCCGTACTCTGATTGTTTTTTACACACGCGTTTACAACCGCGACCTAAATGAACTGCAGAAGTGGTGTTCGGATAACCTTCTATTCTTAAATCATTCAAAATGCCAAATGATGACTTTTTACATCATCGACTTTACATCATCGCAGAATTTGCAGTGGGGTTTATTTATTTGTTCACTAAAACAGTATCTGTCTTCTTCCTCGGAATGGTTGATTCTGAAACTCCCTAGGGGTGTTTTTCAGAAGGGGGGGATTTTTTCACCGGAAGGTTGATTCTGAAATCTCACCTACATTGATCTTGCAGTTCCTTCCAGGTTCACTCGAACATTCCGGCCACTCCGATTGTCACTCTGCAGGTCCAACTATGCCCAACATGAACCTTTCCGGGTCCTGTGCTCTAACTATAATTCTCTTTCCTCAATCTTGTCATTTGAAAAATCTGTATATGTTATCTCATATGAAATTTATCAGTACCTAGATTCATCAATCCTATAAATAATCTTTTTCACTAGTATAAGTTAGCAGATCATTGTTAGCTAATAAATTAATGTATTCAACCTAATTTAGTATTTTACAGTTTAACAGCCAATTGTCGAACTTTAAACAATAAACAATAATAATAATAAAAAAGCTTCACTTACAATAATAGTCGGCTGGGTTCTTGAAGGGCGGACACGGATAGCCCAACTCACCCATATGTCGTGGCAAATCTGCGCGACTGCCGGAGAACACGGTACGTCCTCCCGACAGCAACAGCACGCCCGAGCACATGGACAGTATCTCAAAGGTGGGTGGCTGCAGTGTCATAATCACTATACGTCCACCGCTGCACCACTGACGCAGATACTCCACCAGAAAGAAAGTGTCAAATATATCCATATTGCTGGTGACCTGATCCAAGATGAGCAGCGACGACTGGGCCAGCAGCTGGCAGGCCACACTCAAACGTTGCTTCTCTGAATGCGTCAGCGTGGATACATTCGAGGCACGCACCGTATTCAGACCCAGATCTTCTATTAGCACATCCATGCGTTCCTTGAGATCGCTACGATCTAGGGGACCACGCAGGGCCGCATGAAAATTCAGTGTACACTGGACACTCATACGTGGATCCAGCGAAGACACCTCCAAGGCGGGCACATAGCTGCACAGCTCGCGCAGACCATAACGATTCACCTGCTGGCCATTGATTAATATTTCACCACCCAGACGCTCACTTAATCCGGCCAAGCACTCGGCCAAAGCACTGCCTTCCCTTTGCGAGGTGGCCATTATGGCGAACAGATCTCCAGCCTTGGCCTGCATGGAGACGCCACGCAAACAGGGATTCACATCGAGGCAATGCACCTGAATGTTGGGATATATCAAACCCATGCTAGACTGTTTCCGGCCATGTCCATATGCCTGGGGATGTCGCGAGCTGCCATAAATACGCGACTCGCCATAGTCATAGCCCAGTCCACCGTCTGCGCCTAGGCCAGCACCTAGAAGATCGGCCTCACTGTGCGAACGATGACCATAGTGTTTGCCGCCCTGGTTCATGTACTGCACCGCTATGCTGGCCCGACTGTTGGCCTGACGCAAAGCAGCCGCCGGAACACCGCCTCCAACCATGCCACCACCACCCTGGACTCGTGACTCTGGACGCGAGTGTGGCATGCCGCCAATGGCACGAAAGTCGGACTCGCTGCGATATTTGCGCAAATTGGGTGGAACACGACTGCGCGTTGTCTCGTTATCACTGCTGTCATAGCCACTGGAACCAGCACCCGCGGGAGCACCTGAACTATCCCTAAAGCCGCGGTTCACACGACCACGTACTCCACCCAAAGCACTGGAACCACCTGGGCCCGGACCGGGTCGATGTGAGCGTTGTGAACCGGCATTCGGTGGAAAGACGCGTGGCAGTCCAAATTTGAGATATGTATACATATTGGAGCCCAAGGGAGATCTGCAAGAGGAAGAAGACATTTTAAGCAAGGCTGCAAACTGATGAAATTCCGAACCATTTCAGGTTGATTTAAAGGCAACTTTTGTTATCAACACTTACTTGGGTCCATAGCGCGGATGATTTAAGATTGATTGCACTGTGGTATCGCGTAGCTGGAAATTTCCATATGGCAGCGGAGATTTGTCTGACGAGCCCAGCGCCGAGTCGGTGAAGTCAGAGTTCAGATTTTGCCTGTTTTAGAGAGGGGTGGGAAGAGGGGCAGAGTTGTTGCGGTCAACTAGTCATGATTGGGGTTTTGTTTTTGGGCGTGGTCATTCAATTAGTTAACTTCCGTCCGCTGCGGTTTAATCAACCGTCAAACAAAACTGTCTGACAGGTGCAGCTGCCAATGCATCATTAACCACTTGCCGCCCTCGGCTCGCCTAGAGATTTTCCTTTACTCACCTATAGATGGACCAGGCATGTAAATCTTCAGAAGCTGCCGGTGGCAGCGGTGTATTGGGCCCATGTGGCACGGAGTAGCGTCGTTCCTCGCGTGACATCTTCTTACTGTTTGAAAATTGACTCAACTCCATAATCTGAAAATAGTATGAGAAAATCAACAGAGAGAGTTAGAGAGAGAGAGAGAGAGACAGCGAGGTGATTAGTTAGAGAGTTGGAGCCAAAAATGTAAGCTAATTCCAAGTTAAACTGGGTCAAGAATGCCAGCAGCTTGGCTATTATTAGTCATAATTTGCGGGAATTAGCCTAATGACAACGCTTACACACGACACAAACAAAGTCTCAGGCCATTGTCAGGTGGAGAAAAAAATCACACATCACACATCATACTCAATGCGATTGTCCGCATGGGCCAACCAAAAAAGGTTTTCATTCAAATAAACTGCATTTGGCTTGTGCTTTAAATATTTGAATTTGAAAAATGCATCTTGACTAAACAGATTCAAAATCCAGTCAAAATATTAAAAAAGCGACTAAAGTAATTAAAACTCTTTCCAAACAAAGGAGTTTCGGTTCGGGAAGTCAAATATTTAGATGATTCATTTTATGTTGTGAATCGAGGGAACCAAAAAACCCGAACCCAAAATTCAAAAGTTTTCAGCTTATCAAAACTGGGACACCGAGTTTCCAATAAAATTAAAATTTTTGCAGTGTATGCATTTAATTGCACATTGTCAAACAATAAGACCTAATCGAGTTTTTCTTTCAGCTTATTATTTTTTTAACATTTTGGGCAATCTCCAAACGTTAAGCTAGAGAACAAAGCGGTAAAGCAGATGTCGACACGGCGGCTGCGTTTTTAATTGGCAATGCTAAAAAAAAAAAAAAAATTAAAGCAAAAAGAAAAACACATGCAAATGAACGGCAGTGGCGCCCAAATCTGTTTGTGGCCGCCTGATGATGCAATCGAACGCAAAACAAACGAAACCAACTAATGCACTCCAAGTGCACCTGTCTCTGGCTGTTTGTCTGGTCTAGTGCAGCGAGGCGTATGGATTTCCGTTTTGGAAGTGGAAGCAAGATTACGTAGTCAAGTGTTCTACTGGGTACCCAACTCTCTCCCTCTCTCTCTCTCTGGCTTTGTGAAAGTGAATGGTGGCACCCGCAGCAGCTTGCAAGATATACTGAAAGTGAAGCTGTGCTCCAAGGCGGAGCCCATCAAAATTTGGACGACTTGATTACCGCATATTCCGCATAGTTTTCCTCACTTAACGTGCCATATTATAACTTATTACTAACACTTTTAATTGCGTGTTTAATTCGTTTTAATTAAAATCGTTTGGCCAGATTTATTTCTCATCCCATTCATGGCTTGGCAAACGTTTCAACGTTGTTAAGTTGATTTTATTATTTTTGTTTTTTGTTTGTTTTGCTATTGCATTTCAGTTAGTGCTTGGCCGTACAGAGTGAAAGTGGAAGTTGTGGCAAGCAAAAGTCTTTTAATACCCGCACTAAAGGTAAACACAACAGCCGAGAGGCTGCCACAGTTGAAACTACCTACCTACCCATCCCCCCTCCAGCCAGTATGTTTGGCAAGTAGGCAGGTATACTTGGGAGCATAAAGAAAAAAAAAGTCTGCGGCACTTAAAAGTCGCTTTGTTGTAATGCATGTAATGAATGAATGGTATTGAGGGCAATGATACGGCTACGGCATTGATTTATGCGATCACGATGCATTTTGAACGCCGCAGATGATATCTAACTATTGTTTGCGCCAGTGCGTAGCGCAAAAATGTTGTCTACGACTCGATAGGGAGGATGGAAACGTACCTGATGTAGATGTGGATGGAGAGTGTCTGTCAAAGAAATGTGAATTAAATGAAAGTAATTTAAAAAAAATGTGACCTTAAGTTTTAGACAATGTTAATGAATTGGTATGAGATATGCGATAATGATTTCGACTTAATCAAATAATTATTAATCAAGAATACAATCCTTTGAGTGATGAATTCAAGCATGAGCCTTGGGAATAGCTTCAATTCATGAGTGATTTCACTATCCCCCTAATAAACTCAACCATAAGTTCATTTCTGCTTTTTATTAGTTACGGAAACAAACATCATAAAGTTCTACGTCCTGCCTGAAAGGGAAGCGCTTCCAAATCCGAGCCGATTTTCAGTACTTAGCTAAACTGAAGGGACATATTGGAAAAATATATATATTTTGAAAATTTTTGACATTATAAATTACTATTGATAAAAGATAATCCTTTCTTTTTCAATTCTGAAAAGACTGGTCCGACGAAGTATAATTTCTTTGCAGTTTCTATAATTCATGTATATATTTAATTTTATTTTTGCTTCGAACAATACTAGTTAAGTGATTACCCAAGCTACTACTTCTTACGGATATTCCTTTTATTTGAATCTAGAAATCAAACCGAATCGTATTTATTTCTTTCTAGTGTTTTCGGTATTCGGTTCTGTATTGGTATGAACCGAAACCGCTAAAAATCCCTTAAAACCACAGACTTGAGAGTGTGGATAGGCAAGGTAATCATATGTATTGTACGTAATTATGTATTTCAATAAAAAGTAGTAACAAATCACCTATACCCTATACTATATATAACCTCGGAAAATATGTTTACTTGTGCAGTTCTAACTTTACTTGTGATTTTTTTATGGAATTTCAAATACGCTGTATGCAGTTCTGGAAACATTACCATTTAAATGCAATTTCATAACGCATCGAAGAACGCAAAATTAAAACAGGTAAACTGAAAAAAGAAAACTACTCAGTCCGTTACCATTATTCGGTTCTTTTTGGTTTGAGAAATATTGGTTCTCGAATACCGGCTCACCAAAAATGCACAAAAAGATACTGAACATTTAATAACTAGATGAAAGATTCTACAGAAATTAAGATCGAGTGTGTTAGGATAGAGTTGACTAACGGAAGAGAATGCCGTGTGCTGCTAAAGGGCAGCAACTAGCCCTCGCATCCTTTTTAAGCCACGTTCCTAACTTATAAGCCAATCTTTTATGCAAGCCTTTATGGAAGACTTGGCGAACATCCAAAAATACGGCAAGGCAGGTTTTTTTTCGGTTATGCATAAGAATATGATCAAAAATTTCTGTATGAGCATACAGATCTCAGAGATGGTAAGAGATAGAGGTTTGTAGTGTATGAAACATAAACTACGTTTATGCTATTAAAAATTATGCTTTTTTGCCCCTCAAAGTATGCAAATTATAATTGTTTTAAGAAAAATGAATTTGAACGAGATAATTTATTGTCAGTTATGGCAGCATCATACATAATCCACATTCATCATTCACTTACAAAAATAATTCGTGCTAAATCTACTAAAAAATAAATATTTTTCTTAATTATAAAACATAGTATACTTGGAAGGGCAAAAATCATGATTTTTTATTTGTGCATAAACGTAGTAAAAATCTCGTTATACTTGCAGGCAGATTAAGTTTATTTTTGATTTTTGCCACGCCCTCTGCCACCCTCACAATTTGAAAAAAAACCTCATATCTTCCACAATTTTTAGAGGAACGATAGTAGAGTTGCCACCCCCATAATTTGGATAAAAACCTCAAGTCTCCCACAATTTTAAATACAGGTTGCTCGACATATATTCTACTCATCATTACTTATCGAGCCCCTACTATACATCGTTTTTCGATCAGACGAACAATAGTAGAGTTGCCCCCCCAACATTTTGAAAAAAACATCCACAATTATTTTCACTTATTTTTTTTGCTAAGCATTGTTAATATATTTCGATTGATTTTCTTCTTAATTCTGCTGTGACTGGACCGGAAAAATTGAAATTCGTAAATCTTTGTAACTACGATGAGTAGCTCTTAAAAAGTCAATTTCTAAAAAAAAAACCGACACAAGTTACAATTAGTTCAGTCGCTCAAAATTTATTAGTTGAATTAAACTTTATATTTTGATTTTAATTTCCAAAGCCAGAGTGGCATTTATTGTTATTGTAAATATGAATTGCTATGCCTGTTAAAGCGCCTTGGATAACTGCTATTTCAGCTGGGTCGTTCATAAAAAATGGAAACACAAAAAAAAAAAAAACATCTGCAGCTGCAACCAAAATCTGACAATCGGTGCCAAAGTTCCGCTGCAATCGAGGAAGCAGACAGACTTACTGTTACAGCCTGGCCAGAATTATATCATAGGCATGATTTTCTGTGCATATAAACAATGCGGCAATGTGGCCAAGTGGGGCAACAACAGCCCCAACTACTTTGCATTTCCTCAGCTGGTGCAAATAAATCACAGCATGACAATTAATTGGCCAACGGTTATTGGCAATAGCTTAACACACCGATTAAGCCAATAGGCATCGAGTTAGCGCCCAGGAGAGTGTGTGTTAGCCATAGCCAGAGACGGATACCCGTTGCAGTCATTCAGCATTCCCGTTGCCTGTGCTGAATTTTTTATTTTTTTTTTTTGTAAAAGTCAAAGACAAGTTGACAAGTGGAGAACCGTTGCGTGTCTGGTCAGAGCAAGAGTCACATCCACATGACCATTGATGCAAAACTGCAGTTAGACACGAGCTTCAACGACCAACTGTACCGAAGAAGAAGACGACACGGTTTTTCGGTCACTGATTGCCGGCATGTGCGCACATGATTTTATGATTTAATGGAGCGCACCCAAGTGGTTTCAAGTGGTTCGCGGGCCATAACAATTTGTTTGCTCTCTCTCTTGGAGGGGCACTGGCACTTCAGTTGCCACAATGTTGTGTTTAAGCCAGTCAAATGCGTGTGCCCGGTTGTTTGATTGGATTACAAACCAGTACAAATGACCCGAGGTCTTAGATCGCTCAACCTTCCCACGCAAAAGCCAATTAAATTGGGTTAGCTGAATGAATACAAATGGGCTGCTACCCTAGCCTATTGCCGGCCACGGTTCCATTTCCCTGGCAGGCTTCGAAACTTGTTCGCCTTTATAACAGGTAAACAAGCGTCACAAAAAAACTGACAGTCTCCCAAATCAAAAGCCTGGCCTAGTGAGAAAGTGAAACTCTTGTGGCATAATTTGTGGCCGCTGTTGTCGACACCCGTCATCTATATTGGCGCACGGGGCGTATGAGAAATGTCAGCAAAATATTTCGATGTCGGAAAGTGGTTCGCCGTTGCAATTTTGTAATTTATAATTAATTATACGAGCAAAAAAAAAGGAAGTGCCAAATTAATCGAAACTTGCATACGCTTTGGCTTTCATATGCTCAGGTTGCTAAGCAGAAATTTGCATCACCGATATTTTAATAACAGTTCGGGCTCTTAATGCTTGTAGCCTCAGAAAAGTTTTGATCTTAAGCGCAAAGAAAATGGGGAAGCGTATGTAGTTTGCACAGCGAAACTTGCATTGGACCAAAGAAAAAGGGGCGTTAGGTTTATAGGACAGACGAGAGCAAGATGGCTAGGAAATGGTTTCAGGACAACTCGATATTCGTTTGGGAGTGGAGTGGCCTGATTAGTCTCTACACAGAAAACAAAAATGATATGATCTGGGACTCAATATGACATTTTTTCATATCAAAAAAAAGCCGATAAGATGCAGATGAAATTGACCTGTTCGAAAATATCAAACTGATATTTTCGATCATATCAAAATGATATGTTTAAGATCAAAGTGGCATTTTTTTAATAAAAAAAAAAATATTAGGAAATGGCTGGGCGCATATATTATATATATTCCCCCGCTCAGAATTTTAATGATTATGTAATATTAGCGCCATAGCCGTTTGGAAAGCAAAGAGAAATTTAAACATTTTTGTTAGTTAACAAACATTACCTTGTCTGGGGATCGAACCCGGGAACTCGCACTTTACACGAATGGAATGACGTCTCAACGCAGTGAGCCACCGGACACGCGTGTGGGCAAACGTCTAAGGGACTATTTATATTTTTTCTACGGTGCCTAAGTTTTCGATAATAAGCATTTTTTGTCTCTTTCCTTTTTCTCATTTTATTTATTATTTTATCAATTTGATATTAGTACGATTAATTAAATATTATTTATCATCATAATGATATGAAAAGTTGATATTTGATAAAATATCATATTGATCAGCCAAGATTAAATTGATATTTGATCTTTTCTTGACAAACTGAATCTTATTAAGAAGACAATGGAATTTTGTCCTTAAATTCGCTGAGAAAGAAAGATCGTAGACTAAAAAGATAATCCATTATGAACTATAATGTAGCAAAGTCAAAAATGGACCACATTGCATTTTCTTGGATTATTTTTTTTTGTATTACCTTAAATTGAAGGTTCATTTTCCTAAAAAGCTTTGATTGAAATTTCCAATTCTGTTATTATTGAAAGACCTCTCTCTACCTTCTACACTCAGAAAAAAATTCGTTCTAAATGTACCGAAAGCCGTGTTTTTTGTTTTCAATAGTAGGACAGTTTTTTTCTCATACCGAGAACGGGGGGGTTATGTTAAGTAGGCTTTTATTGAACAGAAAAAGATTTATTGCTGACGCTTTACCATGTCAACAAATTGTATTTTAATAATAAACTGACAAAGCTTGCATGAATTTCATTTAGTACTAAACAAGCTAATACCGTAAGAAGATACCAAATTAATTTACACACAGATAACTGTAATTTTCTCAATTTTTACGGAGTGTATTAAAGACCAACATAATTACAAAGCTATATTGTGCTCTGCAAGACTTTAAGCCATATTAGTAAGCTGCATATGTGTACACCGGGTGGGCGTCACCCATAACTGGGCGGTAAACAAAAATGCCGCCTGCCTCCAGCTCCAGTTTCAGCCGTTACTGAGCTGACTAATGCTTGTGCCAAAGCAAATTAATAATAAACAAACCAAATGATTGCCAGTTTGTGGCCAACATTCCACAGCAAGCGACAAAGCGGTTTGTTGAACTTGCCGAACGAAATTTTTTGATAAAACTTCAGGCACATTCGAAAAGCATTTGAAAATGTTTTGTGTTAATTGAGCACTCGAAACTTGGTCGTTTTGTTTGATTTTTAGCACATTTTTTTGATTTTTTTTTTTTTTGGGGCAAAAGCGAGTATGCAAATGTGGCAGCTAAACGACAGTCAGTCAAAGTGACGGACAGCAACTTGAGCGGAAAGCGGCAATCTTTAGGCTGCCCCGAGATTTATAATTTGTGAAAGTTTTTGGGGCTGCGTAAATTGATTATGGGAAGATACTAACATGGCGGAGGGCAGCAAGTGATTTCACTGTGAAATTTTGTTAACAATAAGCATTAATTTAGTGATCACTGATCAGCTTAGAGTTTCTACTACAAAAATGGTCATTAAATGAGACAGAAATGCGAGCGCACAAGAATTCAACAACTTTGCTGACGTCTGACTGTGACCCCAAAAAGCCAAGTTAATGTCATGCCGTCAACAAATATTCGTCATGGCTGCATGGCCCCCACGAGTGGCCCACTGAGTGTTGAATTTCGTGTGGCTCAGTTTTCGCTTTGTGGTTTGGAAAAATGGAAATCCAAGCAAGGTCAGTTTTATTAATTGCCAAAGTGGAAACCAAACCAAAAAAAAAAATACTTTTGCTACAGTTTTGGGCATCTTTACAGGCAATTAACGCTGAGCAAAGCCACAACGAAACGAAACAAAACACTTTCCTGTATTGCAACAGACACTGTGAAAGTGGCCAACAATTGTGGGTAAAAATTTGCATGCCAATGGCTAGTCCACCCCCGCTAGGGCACACGTGTGCCAGGCTAATTGACATAAATTCCGTGAAAAAAAAAAACAAAAAAATAAAACATTATTGCATGCATAAAAACGCGAAAGGCAAACGTATTTGGCCAAATTCCCCAACACACCCCAGACTGGGTCTCTCAGGCGCCAGCCTCACAATGTCTGGCCAAGTTGAGTGACATTAATTCAAAGCACGTTCCGATCTCATGAGTGTGTGTGTGTGTTTATTTACGTACCTAGGATTGCTTCTATACTGATTTCTAGCCAAGTGAAATTAGGTTCTTTTTTTATGCACTCAGAAAAAATTACATATTTTGTGCTTAAGTCAATTACAAACGGTGGCAATACTACGGTTAGCACAAAAATACTTGAACCAAGTATAAAATTCGAATATTTTATTCCCGAAATTCTTGATCTTAGACCAAGTCGGGATATTTTAAGTACTTTTCGGACTATTAAAAGATCTTTTAGGTCGAAGTTGTGATTACACTTGAAATAAAAATTTGCACACTTAAAATAAGTAAAAAATATTCATCATTTAAGTACAAAATTCTCGATTTAAGAAAAAAAATTTAATTCCGAAATGTATGATCTAACAGAGATTTGGTATATTTTTGGTATATTTCACAACTAGTTAAAGTTCTTTTTGATCAAAATTGTCTTAGAACATTCCCGATTTACACTTGAAAGAAGGATTTGGCATATTTAAAATAAGTACAAAGTATTCGTTATTTTTTTCCAAAATTCTCATATCAAGTACAGTTATTTCAATATCGAAATAATTTAAAAACAAGAATTTGCATACTTAAGATAAGAACAAAGAATTACGAAATTCTCATTTCGAGATAAGCTTTTTTAAGACTGAAACTCTTGATCTTGGACTGATTTGGATCACTTAAAGTTCATTTCTCTTTTACTTTTTGGAGAAAATAGTCTTAAATCAATTTTGAAATACTCTTAAAACAAGATTTTGATTACTTACGCAATTATGCGAATTATACGAAAAATGCGAGCTAATCATGAATCATCCTATATAACATTTTCAATACCAAAATACTTGATCTTAAAACAAAAATTTGCCTGCCTAAAATAAGTACAAAGTATTGTGCATTTAAGTACAAAATTCTTATTTCAAGTACAGTTATTTCAATACCGAAATACTTGATCTTAGACTCCGAATACTTAAAGTACATTTCACTCTTACTTTTCGGTTAAAATAGTCTTGAATCAGTTTAGAATGACTCTTTAAACAAGAATTTGTTTACTTTCGAAACTATGAGAATCATTCGAAAAATGTGAATTGCTCTTACACGAATCTAACCATAGAACAAGTAATACGCTGTACCCTTGATTTTGTGTGTTTTCATTGCTACACACACGCTGCAGACGCTGCAGTTAATGCTGTTCCCCCAGCTCTACTATGCTGAATAGCAAACCAAGTCGTTTTATGCATAACTTCCGTGTTTTTTGTCCGTTGACATCGATTGTATTGTACAACAAAATACTTGAGTAAATTTTCTGAGTGTAGGATATATTCTATGCTGATTCCAAGCCAAGTGAAATTAAGTTCTTTTTTTTATGGCCATAAAAGTCACGAACTGTATAGAGAGAGGGGAATACTTTCTTTGTCTAATTATGCAGCTGTTCTTCTTTTATGTGTTAATTTAATTACAATAAAAAGTAAATTAACTTGCTTGGTACTCGTACTTATCAATGCATACGATTTTCATGGTCGCAGCTTTTAATGACCCTACTGCCTACTTTTTCTACAAGTTTTCACGTTTTTACTGGCTCATCATCATCACATTGAAATTGTTGCTGACTTCATCCATACAGAGAGCTCATTAAATGCAATGAATCATGTGGCCAAGAATAACCCAATCAAGCCACAGACTAAGTTGAAATTGAAAAATGCATTCACAGAGAATAAGAACAAGTTTTGGTTCGACCACACCTTTAAGTGGTTCAAAAAACCAAAAAAAAAAAGCTTGCCTAGTCCAAGACAAAGGCCGATCATATCTGCTCCACCACCACCACCACCACCACCACCCGCTGGGCTCTCCTCTCTCCGCCAACTAAACTCACCACCACCACAAAGCAATAACTGACAATCAATTCAACTTAAGCTGTCGCCGTTTTCGTTGCCTTTGCCGCGCCTTTGACTTTGTCTAGCAACTTCAAGTTTGTGTCTTAAGTCTTTCGTTTCTTATTTTGCTGGTATTTGAAATTGAAATTGTTGAAAAGAAAAAAAATAAATTGAATTACACAAACACTTCAAGATCTTGTCGCTGCGGCCTGCTTCTCAACAGCAGTCACAAATCATCAGGCACCGTTAACGGGCTATAATAATACTGTTAACTAATTTACCAGAAGGGAAAACAAAAATACAAAAACAACAAGTCAGAAAGAACCACAACAAATTCCCAAAACAACAAACATTTTCAATGAACATGACAATGGCTTAGAATTCTAACGGTTTAAGGTAATTAGGTGCGAGTAATTTGTAAAATGGAAGCCAAAATGGAAGCGTTTGAGAATTTTGCATGCCAGGTTAGGGCAATGATTTATAGCTAAAGCATGAGAATGGGGTAAAGGGCTTATCAAAATGGACCGTGAAATCAAGTTTCATGGCAAGCAAATTTTGCTTTTGAAAGTGATGGTTAACGAAGATTGGCGGCTGCAACGAAAATTGCAAAATGAATGTGAAAGTTGTTAAGCTGCTTGGACGAGGCAGAAACAATATACAGTAAATAAGTTAACATATATATATATATATCAATGCTGCAAGCCGGTCCAGAACCCTAACCATAAGAACCGGTTCGTTATAGTTCGAAAACTAAACTACCCTTTCAATGATCTGTAAAATCCAAACCGAACCCTTTTGGTTTTTTTTTATAAAATTAAATACGTTTTTATAAGTATTAAGCCTTCGACCCTGGGAAGGGAAAGAAATTTATCAAAGCAATTAAGTAAGCAGACAATGAAAAAAGGGACTAATAAAAACAGACCAAGCATTGTACATTAAGCCAAGACTGCTAACCGGAACCCGTTAGAACCGGTTCGGTCCGAAACTGAACCCAAAGAGAATGTAAACTTGAACATGGCCGTTTCGATGACCAGGTTATTTAGTAGTAGTTTTGGAAGTGGACGAAAACTTATGAACAATCACCGAAAATACGATCCAATAAGTTATTAACTAAGGATCCAATCAGAACCTTAGGTTCAATGCTTTGATAAACCAAATCTTAAACTTTACAACGGGCTTAAATCTACTGACCGAACCTTCTTGAGAAGATTAAAGGTTTTCAGCCTTCGTTTGAACATACATATATCAATACAATCGATAAATTGGGACAAATATATTTCTTAGAACGATTGAGTCCACTTTTAGTCCAGAGCCTGACCATATTATAAGTTGTGTGCTCATTTGGGTTATCTGTCCCAGAGAATAAGATTTAATTCGCTGTTTTCAGCACCCATTCATTTATCCACTGGTTTAACACAAGGCAGTCATCTGTCTTTAAACTGATTTGTAAATGATATTCCTCCTGTGCTACTAAATGCTGACGATCTTAAATATTGCTTGTCTTATAATGATCCAGAGTTGTCTCTTCTCCTGCAAAAGGACTTAAGCTCTCTTAATGATACTCAACAATAAGATGTGTAAATATATACTTTACTATTCATCCAAATACGGATTATCTTTACGATTATGTGATAAATGATAAGTCTCTGGAACGCATCTACAATTTGTGCCCAATTTATGCTTTAATAGTCTTACATATATCAGTCATTGCCTATAGAATTCTTGGCTTTATCAAGAGATGGTCTAAGGAATTTAATGACCCCAATGGCACCAAACAACAGTTTGGTTGGCTGGTCAGGCCTT
The DNA here is from genome assembly GCA_018904225.1 of Lordiphosa mommai. Taxonomy (NCBI): domain Eukaryota; kingdom Metazoa; phylum Arthropoda; class Insecta; order Diptera; family Drosophilidae; genus Lordiphosa; species Lordiphosa mommai. Next base: position 731,771 of record JAEIFT010000068.1, on the reverse strand, counting down.
TTCTGGAGTATGGATCACTATCAAAAATATCAGGACCAAAAATAGTATCTAATTTTAATTGGCATCTAACACCATATGAGCACCATCCCTTTATAGTCGCATGATTCATTAGCTACTGTCATCATGAACCCTTTCGTAACCCCTATCTAAATAATCACAGGCATAGAAATAATCTATTGCCAAATCTGAATTCTTAATTGTTCTCTGTAAAGTTGAACAGTTTTTTGTTAAACTATAACCCGGCCTAACCTAACCTAATCTACTCCTAGTTTTAAGAGCTAATCATCGCATAATTTTACATTTAATTGCTAATTTAAGAATATATACTAAGTTATCAGATTTGGAATTATCGAGATATCTTTATTCTCATGATTTTCGTTCGATATTTACACCTCTACTCTTATGTTTTGTACTTGACTTCAGAAAATGGTAAAAAAAAAGTCAGATCTGTTTTCGAATTCAATCAAATTATTCGGAATTGAAACTTAGAATAGCTGTATTGAATTGGTTGGCCAAGGAGTCAATCGATTAAAAGGTGAATAAGAAGCTGGAAAACCAACATATACCATTGAAAATAATATACATTTTATTTAAAGAACCGGATTTCGAACTCGCACTTCTTTTTTTAAATTTAAACCGGTTTTGGCGCTGTAAACGTATCATAAAGTGAGGGTTCGAAGCCAGATATCGATATATATATGACATTTCCAGTTCCTTAATAAAAGGAAATGCTACAAGAGCCACTGGCTATGCAAACCCAGAAGAACTCAGCCGGTCAACAAACAAACAAACAAACAAACAGAAACTTGTATCTGTAAGATATACACTCAGAGAGCAAGACAGCACAGACAAAATACACTTAAGCTCACTTGGCCATGGCTCTGGCTCTTTGGTTCTGGAGGGCCCCCTTTTGGCGCACAAACAGGGAGAGCGCGATCACAAAAAAAATATGTGGAAGTCATGGAAATGGTGAAAAAAAAAGATAGAAACTAGAAGGCAGCAAAGAACGGCAAGCAACGTTTGCTAGACAAAACTTGCTTGTGGGATCTTTGACCTGGCAATGGCGACGACCGGGAGAGTCAGGCAGCGCGCAGAAATCAACAACGTGGAGCGTTCGCCCGTCAACGCCTTGAAGAAGTTTTGAGCGAGTGTGTGTGTGTGTGTCTTACAATCGGCTTGCTTGGCTGAGCCGCTGGCATTGTTTAATACAATTAACCGTAGATACCAGTTGTACATACTAAATATTAATTAGCCAAACAAATCATAACAACACTGCGACTCAATAGATAGCACAAGATACTTTGTATCTGTCACACTTACCTTGTTGTTGTTCTTATCTTGTGGAACTTCGTATTAGAATCTTGCTGGGATCAATGTCTGCATATTCCATAAAGGCACCTCTTACACATACACACACACAGTTGCACCTTACGCGCTTTGGTAGCTGCTTCACTTTTTTTTTTAAATTTTTGTTGAACAACTTTGTTGTTTGCTTAGGCCCACTCTCTGCCTCACCATATGCAATTTCATTGGTCACAACTCATAAAATAACAAATTTGCATGCACTTCCATTTTTTTAAAATTTATTTTGCCATTAAATTGATAGATTTGTACGAGTATTTTGCTTGTTTGTTACGCCAACAACATTTCAATTAGAACTTTTCAAGCGCGTTACTCCCCATGGAATTTTTGGTTCTCTTGCTTAGTTTTTTTTTTTTGCTTTGGAAAAAACTTTAACAGTCCCAGCAGCAGCTATGCTTAACTGCAGTCTGAACTCTCTCAGTGCTCAAGTCGAACTGAGCTGAACTTGGCCTCAGACGCCATCTTAGCTAGCTTGGTTAAAAGCAAAGCAGCAGAGTTGGTTGTGCACTGCAGCTGGAAGTAAGCGAGAGCTCTCTCTCGCTCTTTTGCTTTGCTCTTTTACTAATGATGCAATAACAAGGTAAGGCAATGAGGAAGCTGCCCATATTCTGGCGACGAAAAACTTTGTCTTTTTTAATCTAGGAAACAAAATTAAGTTATTAGGTGCCAAGTCAGGGCTGAAGACTCATTTATACAATGCTTGGATTTCCCAAAAACTCTGTTTCGTGAGCTGATTTATAAGAGCAACAAACATGGCAAACAACTGATTGTATCGCAATGGGCCTAATTCGGCCTCAGTGTAGGCACAATCATCAACTGTTTTTGGACGATCTTAACGAGATTCGCCCTAGAGCGAAGGATATTTGCAATAAAATTTAATGTACCATTCTTCACAGTGGCGAAGCATGATCAAGTAAGTTCATCGACGCACACCAGTCTTGATATTCCACATGTTTTAAAGTGTATTCCATTTTTCTCTCGAGATGATTTTTCAAGACAAATTAACCCTATCACAAAGGTTCGAAGCAAGATTTTTTTAAAAAAATATCAATCTTGCTTATGTTGATTTAAAGTATTGAACATTAATGCAAATTGTGTTCCGCAAGATAGAGGATATGCAATATTGTCACCATTACAAATAGCTCTACACTTTTTGAAGATTCTACTCCAATAAATTATTTTCATGTGTGCTGCTTCTTAAGCTCTCCGTAGTGGTTCTCGGCTAACAACTGTTCTGTGTTGCCTTACCTTGTTATTGCATCATGGCTGGAAGTAAACAAGAGCTCGCTCTGTCTCTCTCTCTCTCTCTCTTCTCTCTTGCTTGGTTATTCCAATTGGTTTGGCTTTGAGCTGATCAGTGAGCCAGCTAGCCAACAAAGTTAGTTGGAAGAACGCAGTCAGTGAGATTGGACGTGTTTACGGACCAATTTGAACAGCGATCATCAGATATTAGCTTTCCGTGGGTCTGATGCCTCAAAATTTATATCTTAACTTGAATTAAAATTGAATATGTGAAATTCTTAAATGCATTTGTGTAGTAAAAATTATTTAGTTCTACGCCTAACGTCGAGTTTGTGCTCTCTCCCTCTCTCTCTTTCTCAGTGTTTCCATTAAAAAGTTAGTATTTGAGCGAGTTCTCTCTCTCTTTCTCTAAGCCTCTCTTACTCGGCTTACCTATGAAAATGATTGGAAGTGATTACGTTTTGGAAGCGCATAACATATTCCACACCACCGAGGCAAGTGTTACTGGAAATTGTCTCTTAGCATTGCAGGTTTTCCAATTGAAGTCTTTTGTTTTGGTTCTCCCAACAGGTGGACGGTGGTGGTTGCTTCAATGGAGCCGGCAATTCAGCGCTGGTGCTTAAAGGTGTCAATTTGACCGTACACAGTGGTGAGGTGATGGCCATACTGGGCTCTAAGGGTAAGTAACATAGATAAAATGCTTGCGGTTAAGAAATATGCTAATTAAGCCTCTAAAGAGAACTAGAAACATAGAAATATAACATAAGAGAGCGATGATGTTACGCCTTGCTCTGCAACTCGAGTACAAATAAGGAAGAGGACAGTTTTGAACATTTATCAAGTAGTTTCATGGGTCCCGAGGATCCTGAAACTCCTTTAAACATAATTTTTCCCACCTTTTAACTACTGCATAATACCCAACTTAAGGAAAACTCGTTCTCTTGTCATGCAGCAGCTTAGAAAGGTACATATATATGGAAATGTATTTCTAATAATTAAAAATATAAATGATTTATGTTGGAGCCCGTATACCTATTCGCTTGAGAAGTGGCTATACTCCTTTTGCTGGCGAAATTCCTCAAGGATGCAAATTGGTTCCAAGCCGAAACGAACCTTACCGTTACGAACCTTTGATACGTGCTGGTAAACCGAATCACAATCCGAACCGGTGTCCGTTTAAATTCAGCCAATTAAATGCATTGAAAGTAGACAGTTACCTGCCACCGATGATGGATTAAATCGCTAGTTCGACGCTAGTTGTGATGAACCGCAAAGCTTAGTGACAGTCAGACTGCACTCAGAGCCCTAGAGACCCCTTAAACCACGTATGTTTAGAGAATTTTATGCCATACTCAAGGTCTGTTTAATCTGGATCCGTGGATATTATGGCGTCCAGGAAAATAAGATAGACAAATGAACTGGCAAACATGGAAAGCGGGTACCGGATTTCCTAGTGCTGAACTCTGCATATACTTTATACAAATACCAAGCAAGACAACATCTGGATTCATGCGACGAATTGAAAGGAAAGACCTGCGGGCAATATCAGGTCACAGTTCGTATGGTCAACATATGACAAAGTCAAGGAATATCACTGACTCAAAGTATCGTTTATAAACGATAAGGACAAGGACTTAACAGAGCAACCGTCATGCTTCAGTCCCACTTTCTCCAGGTCCCAGTTGAAGACTCTGGGCAAATATGCACTTTAAATGAGTGAAGTTACTAAACGTTCTTTGCATGGACTACTCATAATGGTTTCTCTTTGAGTTTTATTTCTAGCCTTTTTGTCTATCTATCTATCATCCAATGAGTAGGTAACTTATATTTTATAATCACTCTTCTGCAGGCAGTGGAAAGCGTGCTTTGTTGGATGTCATTTCACGTCGTGCTGATGGAGCTACCCGTGGTCAGGTGCTGCTGAATGGTTCACCGCTGTCTCGAGCTTTGTTTCAACAGCGCTGCGGCTATGTGACACAATCCTGCACCTTTGTGCCAGGCCTGACAGTGGCCCAGACTCTGCACTACACGCCCACAATAGTAAGTAAAGGATTGGCATCAAAGATTTAAACCAGATAATGTAAGGAAAATTACAATTAAGAAGGTGAGAGTGAGCTTGCTTGAGTACTAAACTCAAGAGGAACCGAATGGAAAAAAGCATGCATTACTTTGCAAATGACACAGAGAGAGAATATGAGAAAGCTACAACAACAACGGGCTCTACTTTTTTACAAATGTCCGTATGTGATCTCATCTAATAAATAAATTCCCCATCTGTCTTAAACAGCTCAGTGGCTATCTAAAAAGCTCTAAAGTGCGTCAAGTGCTGGCCGATTTGGCTTTATCCCAAGTGGCCCATAAGCGTGTGGAGTATCTGAACATTAGTGAGGCCAGACGTTTGTCCATTGGCATACAACTGGTGAGAGATCCGGGTAAGCGAACCAACCAATCTACATACTTAAACATTGTTATCAACCTTTGTCTATTGTCTTTATAGTTATGCTGCTTCTGGATGAGCCCACACAGGGTTTGGATCCTTTAAGCGCCTATTTGCTTATCTCCATTCTTTCCAATACGGCCAAGAAAACAGGTTGTGGTATCTTGCTCTCACTGGAAAAGCCACGTTCCGATGTATTTCCTTTCTTGGATCGAGCTTTGTTCCTTTGTTTGGGTGGTGTTGTTTACTCGGGTGGCACTCGCGCCATGCTGGAGTATTTCCATGGCATAGGTTTTCCCTGTCCACAATTGGAGAATCCACTAATGTATTATCTTTGCCTATCCACGGTGGATCGACGTAGCCGGGATCGTTTCTTGGAGTCCAGTCAGCAGATTGAAGCATTGGTTGAACGTTTTTCCCGTGAAACACCCATTTCTGATGCACCCTTGAATAACATGGGATCGGGTAAAGTGCCTTTGGCTTACGGAAAGCCGGGAGAGCTTAAAGTTTGGATCATGCTGTATCTGTAGGTACAGCCACATTTAGTTGAGATCTTTTTAAAGTTTATCAACTCCATTTTGCAGCAAACTATTGGCTTCCACCTTTTCCTGTGGTCTGGTGGGCATGAAAACGCTATTTCTACGCTTACTGTTGCTGCCCTTAGCCATGAGTATTATGTGGGCTTTCTATACTAATGTGGGAGTAAGTATCCCAGCATATATATACTCAAGTTGATGCTCTTAACCGTATTTTTCCGATAGGATGATGCACATGGATTTTTTACGAGAAACGGCATGATTTTAAATATCTTAGGTTTATCCTATGGTTGCGGCATTTTAACCACTATTTCCCTATGTAAGTACACTGCAATTACTGTTGTGTATGGCTGCTCATTTCTGTTATCGAATTCAGTTGCTCGCAGTTTAGTGTGTAAGCAAATTTTTATGAAAATATATTTTGCAGGACTTAAAATTAAGGCTATGAATTTACACGCATATAATTAGGTCAAATAGTGCCGAAAATTCCCTATTTAGCCAAATTTGTATAGCAATTTAATTAGTTGCTCACTAACTTGTTCTTTTTTGTTCAGTTGCTCACTTGATATAACGCAAAACTGTAAAAAAAAGAGCTGTGAGAGAGAAACTGAACAAAACCTAGAATTGACTAAGCAACTGAACAAAAAAGAGCAAGTATGTGAGTACTTGAACAAAAAATACAATTAAGTTAGCAACTGAACAAATGGGTTGAAGTATTTGAGCAACTGAATTAAAAAGAACATGTAAGTAAGCAACTGAACCAAAACAGAGTAAATAAACAAGCAAATGTTCACTTGTTCAATTTAATGAACAGCCCCACACTTAAGATTTCTCCAACTTAATCTTAATGCATTTGCAGTTCCCATTTGGCGCAAGAAATTCTCACAGGATACACCCGAGGGCCTCTACTCAGGCACTACATTGCTCGTGGCCTACAACTCCGTGTCCATACCCTTCTCGGCCGTTTCCGCTGTAATAGCCAGCTGTGTCATTTATCCGTAAGCTCTCTCAGAAAAATTATCGAAATTTTTGAAATTCAAATATATTTATAAATTTTATCTCTAGCCTACTGCTGGATGCCAAGTACAACAACGGCACCGTCTTTGCCTATCTTTTGGTGGCACTTTGGTCCAGTTATGTGCTGGCCGAGCAGCTATCAATTGCCTTTTTGCTGGTGGTCAAAGTGCCCTTTAATGCTGCCATTGCAGTGACCTATGTTCTGGTGATTAGCATAGCTTTGGCCAGCGGCACAGTGCGGTAAGTGTGTCGTGTTCAACACAAACCGACCCCAGTTTCATTTCCATGCCTACAGCTCATTCAAAGGTCTACAGCCCTGGCTGCAGGATAACACTAAGGGTACGCATACACGTTACGCCTCCTCCCTGCTGCACAGCATTGCCTTCCAGTCTCGCAAACTGAACTGCACTCCCACCGCCTCGGTTATATGTCCCAAGCCTGCGGATTTTATGCACGAACGTCTTGGCTTGCCAGATCCAGATGTGAGTTAAGGATAATAAGTGAGATTGCCCTTGGTTAAAGAATATTCTTTATTATTTACCTACAGGAAACCATTGATGTGGCTGCCTCCTGTGCTTTTGCAGTGGGCTTGGCGGCTTTTAACATGTTGGTCTATCTGTTTCCAATGCCGCGTTGTGTGCGTCAAAAGTTTAAGGACTAAGCGCCAAGCACTGGACTCTTTAACTGCACAAATCAGACTTATGTAATTTATCTTTAGTTAAATTTAATAAAAAAAAAAAAAAACTTGATCAGCATGCTGAGCTGAGTTGATATAGACAATTCCATCTGTTCGTTTATTTGTCTAGCGAAAATTTTATATATAAATCAGCCTTGTAAGTTGCGTAATTGATACAAGCCACTACGTGCCCATTAAGTCGAAAATTTTGATGCAAAGATGGAAAAATCACAGAATTCTTTCTGTTATTTATTAAATCAAATTCCAAAAAAAATAATTTAATTTTCAGTTTTAATGAGCGCGATGAGGCCTCAAAATTTTTACTAAAAAATAATCATACGCCTCGTAAGCAACATCAAAACTTCAACAGTAAAGACAGTACACATTACAATTATTTCGATTTGGTTTAGGGTATTTTTTAAAACTAACATTTAATCTGCCTGCCAATTACTAAATCTGTAGGTAGAGCGTAGCGTCGAAACTTGACTTGTCTCTTAGACAGTATTAAAAATTCAAATATTCGTTGGAAAAAAATCGACCAAATTTTTTGGTATAATTTTAAAACTTATGAATATTTCTTCACGATGATATCAAAAGGGGTCAAAACAAACGTATAGGTTGACCACAAAACATGGCTTAAAATGCTCAAATGACAGTGGACAACCCATAGCCCTTTTGTCCCAGCCAGTCCAAGCCGTTATTTATTTATTTTGATGCCTCTGAGTCGACACAGGCAATTGCGACGTTACTAAAAGAAAACCAAAATTAAAACGCACGCTTTTCCGGCGCCAGCTTACGCAAGCTATCGTCAGAAAAAAAAACAAAATACAGACGGTATGCGCGACCGCAAGCCGCTGCTCGATTCGAAGATCGATTTTAGGGATTCTTTTATTTCTGTGGTTGTTGGACTGCCCGCATTGTTCATGCCCACCGCTGATGTAGAACTTTCACCATTTTTTCTATCAACTAAAACAAAAATTGAATTTTGTAACCTTGTGTAATTTAAATATTACCACAAAATTATGATTATTATTATTTAAAAGTATAAACATTTGTAGATAGATTTGTATATCCCAGAAATGTCACGATTATTATATAAAGGAGTACATAAAATTAATAAATCTGAAGTTTCATTAAGGTACCTTTAAAAAAGAAACAGTTTTCTCCATAGATTTTATTGCTAGAGACTCAGTCTCTAGGGCTGCTACCTGATAAAATGTACTGATATTGAAATATATAGAACTGATAAATATGGATTTTGCTGATGTTATTATACACTTGAAAAGTGTATATTAATTTTGCCCAGAAGTTTGTAACGCATAGAAATATTCATTTCCGACCCCATAAACTATATATATTCTTGATCAGGACGACGAGCTGAGTTGGATTCCGGCTGTCCGTCCGTCCGTCTGTCTGTCTGTCTGTTTCTACTCAAACTAGTCCCTCAGTTTTAAAGCTATCGATCTGAAATTTTGCACAGAGTCTTCTTTTTACTGCACGCAACTAATATGTCGGAACCGGCCGGATCGGGTGACTATATCTTATAGCTGCCATAGAAGCGGTCGATCAAAAAACTAGTTCTAGTGAGAAAAACTTTTTTGTTTTCCATCGTAGCGTCACTAATCTTGGTATATGTTAGTTTCATATGCTTTTACACGTTTCTGGAAAAATGTATCAAAATCGGATGGCTATATCATATAGCTGCCATAGAAAAGGTCGGTCAAAAAACTAGATCTAGTGAGAAAAACTTTTTTGTTTTCCATCGTAGCGTCACCAATCTTGGTATGTGTTAGTTTTATATGCCTTCACATAATACAGAAAAAGTTTATCAGAATCGAATCACTATAGCATATAGCTGCCATAGGACCGATCAGACGAAAAATGTGTTTTACTAAGAAAAGTTTTTTTTATGAAATCAAATTTGTATTATTAATGATTTAAAAATTTTAAATATCTGATATCTATATCCTATATATATTTTAACGGTTAAATCAGTTGGAGTAAACTTTTTCAAGTGTATTAAAACTTCGCCACAATCGAAGTTAGCTTTGCCTTCTCGTCTTGATATATATTTTGGAGAATTAAAACTTAATACGTGTACAATTTTATTCAGGTATCTTAACAAATAAAGTTTTTTCCACAAAACTAAATGCGAGGTACTTGATTTCAGAATTTGTCGGGAGATTTCAATATTTTAAAAATTCTTTTATTTTGAACTAGTCTATTGATCAAATGCCTCTTTAAATTGCTAAAATTTAAATTTACGCACTTCGTATGTCAGCTGTTCAGTGAGTGAACGAAAAATATGTATAGTTCCCCGGAACTTTCACCCTAAACTACACCCCGGAATTTCATCAATGATTTCGTTTGAAAAAAAATAATTGGTGCCTGCTCTTACATATGCTTTCAGTGGGCACCCCTGGCTTAGAGTCTATTTCAATTGAAGGACTTTCCCAAAGTATCGTTTAGTTGTCTAGTTTATCAAATGGTTTCGTTGACGCTTAAAGTCAAAAGTATATATAAACACAGACAGCACACAACTCTATGAATTACATATCGTTTTATTTACAAGAAAACTTATCATTTAAAATTATTCAAATGTCATAATGAATACAATCGAATATATGTGAAATACTTGAATGTAATTTTATTTTTTTTTTAATTTTGCCAGCTGCGCTTGAGTTTCGTTTTCGCTGCATTTCAACAATTGTCTAACGACTAAAAATATGATTCTTTTATTTAAATAACTAGATACACGCATGGAAATTCGTTAGAACGCATCTGAGTCTAATTGAATGAATGAACGCGAGTGTTAAGGGGAAGAATTATTAAATGGAGGAGCTGTGATGGTGAACATTAAAGTACTGTGGCACCTATGTATGTGAGTAAGTAAGTATGTGAGGCTGGAATGACACATTCAAGGATTATCATATATCGGTTTTTGTTTATGTCAGCTCACACCAACGGCGTTTACCCATTTGAATATTAAATGTGTCGCTCCGGTCTAATTAGTGGCTGAGGGACAAAGAAAGATACTGGTCCAATGGATAATTTATGAAAATGTAAGGTACTTAGTTCGAGTTCTGGGCTAGGGATTGAAGTTCAGAAGCTCAGTCCGTGTCATAGTATGCATAGTCATAGCTGGTATCTTCATCCGCGTATGGCGGTCGTTTGCCAAAGGGTTTAACCTTCTTCTCCTGCTGTTGCTTCTCCTTTTTGCTTTTGCCCGATTTTTTAAACTCCACTGGGGAGCTAGTTGTGGTAGTGGTTGTTGTTGTGCTGGTGGTAGTGGGTCGCCTAGTGGTGCTGGTGGTGCTTGTGGTGGTGCTAGTGGAGCTAGTCGTCTGTGCTGTAGTCTTCGGACTAGATGGCGCTGCCTGGGGACTGTACTGGGAGTTGTATTGCTGTGAGGTCTTCTCCGCCTTGTAGATATCCGCTCTCAGTTTGTTAATGCTGGCGGCACCAAAATTCAGCGACTGCGCCGTCTTAAACAACTCATCCTCGTCACTTAGATCGGAGTCGCGTTCGCGTTCCTTTTGGCTAGCCGACTGCTGTTGACTCTTTAGATGACCATGTGCCTGCTGGAAGTTGTGATTGAAACCATGTGGCTGTCTGCTGGTAGCCAAAGAGGAAGGAGCACTTGTGGTTGAGCCGGTGACACGATTACGCAGGAATCGAAAACGATTGCGTGGAAAGTCATTCTCATACAACTCGGGATGGTATTGGCCATCATCTTCATCGATGGCGGTGGTAGGTGGTGGAGCGGCCGTTCCCACCAATGCAGCCTTCTTTAGTGGATTCTGGCTGGGACGTTGAGTTTGCTGGGTCTGATAGTGACTCGCTTCGTAGGGCTTCTTGTAGGTGGTGGGCTTAAAAGTAGTGGGTGTGTATGCATCCTTCTTGTTAGTCACACCCACTGCCAGGGGACTGGCTGTGGTAATGGGATAATAAAACTCATCATCGACATAGCGTTGCGTGGTGGCCTTGTAGGTGATGCTGCCACGACTGGTAAAGGAACGCGGCTTAGCACTAGCCACTGAGCTGGAGGAGGCCCTAAACGGAGCCGGCTCTTGGCTGCCCACGCGAGTCAGTGGCTGCGTTCTAGAGCGTTGATATTGGGGCTCCAGTTGGACAGGCTTCTTTGGCTGGCTGGCCTGGAAGGGTTGCGGCTGCTGAAGTTTGGTTTTGGGCAACTCGGCAAATTCATTGTGATTGATATAGTTGGATTCCTGTGGTCCCAGCTGCTGTTTGCGTGCTGCCACCGTGGGCTTGTGACGCTTGTCAAAGTCCTGCACATTTTTGCCCGTCAACTTGGTGGAGGACGACGGCAACTCTGTGTATTTGGGTGTGCTGGAGGTGGTCTTAAAACGATAAGCCCCATTGTTGGGATTATAGGTGGTGGGCTGTATACGCTCCTGGGTCTGATAATCATTTACACCAAAACTAAAGCGGCTGGTGATGGCATTGCCAGGTCGTGGTGTGGTAGCTGCCGAAGGTGATACGGTGCTGGGTGTGGTGGACTTGTAGTGGAGTTGAGTATGATCAATGAAATCCGTATTAAATGAGGCATGCAGTGTTATTTTCTTTAAAGATTTGCTAGTGGATGAGGGAGCTGATGTAGTCGGTGTAGATGGGCGCTGTCCTCGAGTAGGCGTGGCACGCGACTTGTTGGCTGACTCGGTGGTCTTGCGATTATAATCATTGAAATCGTTGGGCTTGGGACGCACCGGCGACGACGACTCCTCGTCATATTCACGTCCACCGTGTCGGTTGGAAAAGAAGTGCGAGCTATGGGAACCCTTGAAGATATCATCAAAGTCTTCTGTGGATTAGATTAGAGGGTGAAGCATGATTAATTTGAGTCTAAGGATTCCATTTTGGCTGTGGACTTACGCTTGGAATCGTCATTGTTGTTGTTGTTGTTGTAATAGCTGCGCTCTGTGCTTGTTGTGGAAGACGTCGAGGTGCTGCGCGTAGTTGTAGTTGTTGTTGGCGTGTAATAGCTCGAAATGGGCCGCTTGGAGGTTTGCGTCTGATCCTTATCGGCAGGATTTGGCTGCACATAATTAGTTCTGGATCTTGACTTTTGCTCACTGCGATTCTCCTTGGAGCGCCGCACATCGCCTGTAATTATAGCCGCTTGAGTTAACCAAATCATCTGTTAATTGCTTACTCATCTCTTACCACTCTCGGCACGCTGCAAATGGAATGTGGCCTCCTCTTCTTGGGCACCTTTGCTCTCATCCCCCACGCGATACAAATCATTCAAATTATTGTTGTCATAGAACGACACCGCCTTGTCACAATCCACATCCGCCCAGTTGGCACAGATCTGTAACTCCTGATCGAAGGCCGTGGTATTGGGACAAAGGAAACGATAGTCCTGCACCTGTTGGACAAACGAATTAACTCTTCGATGTATGAGCTACGCACAGAGCAAAATCAGCATAAGCAGATAACCAGAGCCACATGCAAAATTCAATGTTATAATATAAAAAAATGGATTCAATAAAAACCGAAAAAGCACTCAAGGATTTGGGCTAAGGCAGCAACATCAAGAAGAAAGTCGAGACTGGCTAGACCTTGAGATCCCTCTCAAATATTGTTTATTATTTAACAAATTTAGTTAAGTTTGAATATCCCTTTCAGATTATGGAGCGTTGGTTAGCAGTGACTTGTCGTTCCTACACTTAGACCAACATTATGAAGAATTACCCCTGACTAAACCATTATGATGACTAAAGCAGGCGGTTCGTGTTGTAATGTAATATGTAATGAAGCTACCCACTACCGCTACACACGTCCCACCGTTTCCTTGAGCCGCAACAATTTGTTGACCACCCAGAGTGGCGATGTGCCTATGTTGACAAATAACAGCAAGCTGTTGCGCCACCAAGATGTGAATTCACAGCCTGGCAAGTGATGAACCCCAACTAGATTCCTTCTAAGTATGGCGACAATGGCACAGCAAGTAAATAATTGGCATCATTGAACTTTGCCATTTTATTTGGCACTTGACATTTTGGCCCGCGAGTTGAAAGCGAGTTTGAATGTTCTCGAGCGTTATTCTCTATCTTGTTGTCGCTCAGTAGGCTAATTGACAACTCAAAATTTATACGTTTGGAATAGTTCAATTATCACACATACACACTCTCCGACACACACAGTTCACTTGTTATTCGTTTGCCGTTTTATTCAACGTTATTTCCCAAGGAATGGTAAGCCCGACTGCTGCACCACTTGACTTCCAAACCAATGCCAACTTCCTACTTAGGCGAAGGTTTATCTGTTTCGCAAACTGTCCGCACTCAGTCTGCTGCAGAGGAATGTGTGTAGGGAGGCCGTCTCGGCGGTGTTGGAACATGTGCTCAATGGAAGAACGAGTACCATCTTTAACTACGGCGACTGGCCAGGTTATGGCCACAATGAAGATACCAGCGGGCAGAAAGATGTGGTTTGTCTTACAGTTGTCGAATTGTTTAGTCTAGTGTACACCATGGAGCTAACCATGGAGACAAATATATCGATTAGGCATGTAGAACTTAACACCGCAGATTCCATAGGCCAACATTTGGCCAAGGATCATTTTGTGTCGGCTCCAAAAGATATTTATGCCTATATGGACAGGGTGATGGCACATCTGCTGCAACGAAACTCGAGCGGTTGGCAGGCACATGTGCTCTTCACCATCCAGGTGAGACAGGCGAATCCGGAGCTGTCACATAAGTTCTCTGGCAAACTGCAAATAATGCATCTAATGGGTATTCAGGAGGAGTGTGGTCTAGTCACACCCATGGGGGCATTGTTAAAGATTATCAGAGCCTTATCCCAGAATCCCAAGACTCATATGAGATATTATAATATAAGATTGACACGCCTACTAGGGGAGTTGCTGGGCCAGGCCGAGACCACAGTGGTGTTCAATTACACCGAATTGTCACAGATTGAGGGGTCAGTAGAGGAGTCACCCACGAATCCTACTTCGGTGGCTGTACGCCACGAATTCTCCGCTGACTTGTGGAAGGAACTGTATCGGCAGGAGCGAAACAAATATCAATGCCTTAAGGAAAAGCTGCTAAGCCTGGAGTTTAGGAGCGGCAGCAAGGAGCAAATGCTGCTGGAAGAATTGTTAGAGAGCCTGGAGCAAGGCAATAAGAGTAGCCAAAGGGAACTGCATTTTGGCAGCAGCAGCAGTGCTGCACAAGAGATCATACAGCTGGGGGAAAAACCGAATTCCTTGCAACTCAACTATCAGATTTGCCAGCGTATTGAATTGAAGTGCCTGGCCCATGATCAATTGTTCCGGGAGCAGCATCAAATGCATCAGCAACTGCAACATATCAGACTGGAGGCCACACAAACCATGGAGGAGTTGCTAGAATTGCAGCAGCTGATCGAACAGCTGACCATTGAGCATGCACATCATGAACAACAGTTGACACAAAAGAATTTCATGTTGGACTTGCTCAATGATCGGCTCCTCAAGGCCCATGAAGAGCTGCTGAGTCAAAAAATTGGATTTCAACAAAAGCTGGCCAAATACTCGGTAATGTTTAATCAACTGTGGCAACAGCAGAGCACAGCCCTGCAGTTGCAGGAAAAGCAACGTGTAGAGCAGCTCTCCGAGATGTTTGAAACAATGTGTAAGGAGCTAAGAAATTCGCCTCAAATACAACTGGTCAAGCTGGAACGGCAAGCGGAGCAGAAGGATTATGAATTGCAACGACTACGGAGCAGGCATTATCAGCTGCAGAAGCAAGTTGAGGGAGAACGCGGTCCAAAACTCTAGGCTTTGCAATAAAAAAGACGCCAATACTCTCGAGAGTTCTAGTACAAACAGGATAGAATTTTTACCGTTTTGTACCTTAAATTTCAAGTGTGTTTCGTTCTTAGATGTTATTAAATGAAGTATAAAATCATTCTTAAATTGAAGTGAGTATACAAATTCATAAATTTAGTCAAAATTTACGAAATAAGCCATTGAATTCCAGAAAATGCGTTCTCAACTCAAGTACACAAAATCTTGGATTAAGTACGTATTTCGTCAAAGTAGGCAAAGGAAAAAGGGGATTTTGTGCCCATACAATTCCCAACTGATGGTAGATTTTAGACATATAGTTTTACCTTCTCAGAAAAAAAGAGAATTTCAAACTGGAATTAAGACTTTTCAATGTCGAAAGTAAGGAATGAATAAAAATTCTAAGATTCCCTCTCAAACAAGAATTTTCAATAACAAAAGGACTGTAAGAATGGAAACTATTGATTGAAGAGCTAAGTTCTTAATCCAAGTATGAATTTCTTATTCCGAATTTCCTGATTCAAGAGTTTTAAACATTATATTCGCCAACTTTGCCTGCTCTCTCCCTTCCGTTTCTTCTCCTTACTCCCCTTAGTAGAACCAAACTACGAACGATTTTAGCTCGATTTTAAGTACAAAATTCTTCGAGTAAATTTTGTAAGAGCGTTCGTTATTTGTTCGAATTTTGCTTAGTGTAGTCAACCTATTTCCTTTAATGCAATCAATTACAGCGACACTATTTCAAGAACTAATCGAAAATAATTTTAAAAAACTTTTTTTGTTCTTAAATTAAGAACATTTTAGTTATATTTAATGTATTGCCTTTTTTTATCAAATATGGAATTTAATAGGGAAATAAAAATATTTTGTTCTTATTTCAGGAGTGGAAGTTAGGTCTAAAAGATCTTTGAAAAATCCGAAATATACGGAAAATATCCTGAAACGGTTTAAAATCGAACATTTCGGAAATTCAAAAAGTCTTACTTATAATAAGAATTTTGTACTTGGATCAAGAATTTTCATATTTACCGTACTAATGACACCGTTTGTTATTGATTCAAGTACAAACTACTTGATTTCATTTCTGAGTGTACACACACACACATAAAGACACACTTAAAGGTCAGCTCTAGAGTATCATCCGGCTGATGGCAGTCACGAAACCCCACAACACACACTCACACATACACATTCTCCTTGTTTGGCGTTGCAACTTTGCCATTTGGCGCATGCAACAAAATTTTAAACAGCATCAACAAGTTCGTTGCCTAAGTCTTTCGTTTAGGCCGGCTGAAGGGGGAAACAAAATTTGTGATTTCGTTTTTTAAGCACCCAATCTTTTTTAGTCCCTCTTCTTGATTTGCTGTCACACTCGCACCAACCCAAACCAACACTTACCCCCACTCCGGGCAGCTTGACGCACACATGGAACATCTGACATTGAGTCTCTGGATCTGCATAATAGCCACCGAGTATCTTGTCATGGCAAGTGAATTGCGTTTTTGGCATATTCTGCAGACTGTATGTGGGCCATGGTTTGCCAAAAGTTAAGTCATCATCCTCGTCCAGCAATTGTGCCTGGCTTAGACCAAAGCCAGTCCAAAGTGTCGCCGCCGTTGTTGCTGCGTAAGGTAAAACATAAATTGTGAACTGGTTAGATTTTGGTACGTTAACCGTTATGTGAGCAAAAAAATTAACAAGTCACATAGCCTATCTTTTGCGTATTAATAAAAATGGAGACTCTGCATAACCAATAGCAATATTTTAGAAGTAGTTTACTGAATTCCATCGTACCAGCACAAGTGACGTCGAAAAGAGGTCGTCACGCCAGACATCGTCAAATCCATAGTTATTGGTCAATTGGTGAATGAAAGTGCTTTTGATGGCTCAGGCTGTCGGTATCTCAAGCGAACGGGTAACATAGGGAAAAGAGTAACTATATATACCCTTGCAGTTCTTTAATTGATTAAAGCAAAGGGGTTTTAAACTCACAAACAGATAGCGACTATTTTACGACCATTTGACTGAACAAGCGTTTTGCAGTAGATATTTAAGCTCGAACTATTCAAAGTCGGCTGAATAAGATTTGCTTTACAGCAAGGACATCTGCCAAAAATCCACTTCTGAATGGTCGAATGATGAAATATATTATATTATTTAAAAATTTGTATACACTTGCAAAGTGCTTTTAAGTTTTAAAGCTATCGAGCTGAAATTTTGCACAAACTCTTCTTTTTACTCCACGCAACCGGCCGGATCGGATGACTATTTCTTATAGCTGCCATAGGATCGTGTTCATCTCAGGAATTATGAATAATAAACTCTTTTAAGCAGTTCCACAAAGTTTTATTAAGATCGGATGACTATATTTTATAGCTGTCATAGGACCGAATTGTCGGAAAACGTGTTTTACTGAGAAAAGTTTTTTTATGGTAGCGTGATCAAATTTTGAATCTCAATGACTTTGAATTTATAAATATCCGATATCTATATCCTATATATTTATTCTACCGATTAAATTAGTTTAAGTGAACTTTTAAAGTGTATTAAAACTTCTGCACAGTCTAAGTAAGCTTTGCCTTCTCGTTTGCAATTATTGTTGACTATTTATAAATGACAGATTACCACTTAGAACACCTTAATCTAATAGAGATTGTCTAGCTGCGGATGAGTGCTGATAGAAAAGCGGAAGACATGTTTGAATTAAGGAAAACTATAGAAATAGTATGGTTTGAGCATATAACGGATGAATATCTGAAGGCTTTAAACGATTCCATGCCCAAAGGGGTCAAATGTGTTATTAAGGCCAAATGTGGTAGCAAAAAAGTACTAATTAATTATTAATTTAAAAAACAAATTCTGAATTATATTGGTTTTGTCATTAGTTCATAGAAATAAAGTAACACATTAGAAACAAATTTTATTTGTTGAAAAAAAAATGTTTTTGTTTCATCAAATTACTGAGTGGAAAATTTTCAAAATTCCAAACAAACTTAATCTGCGTAAATCAATATTACAATTACGATTTTTTCATAATTAAAAATTTCATTATCATAAAAATTTTTTCAATAATTGTGTCAAAAAATTTTATTTATTGGTAATTAAAAATAATTGTTGTATTTTCGGTAGCAAGTTTCATATACATCACAATTTTTTAATTTTTTTCATAATTTTGTTATGGTAATTTAATTTTTAATTAGGAAACAATCGTTATTGTAATGGTAATTAAATATTTAATTATTATCCCAAAAATCGTAATTGTAATGTAAGTGCTAATTTAATTTACAGCTCTGATATAAACCTTCTTGCATGCCAAAGCACGTGGCTCTATCTCTTTCCTACAGACAGACAGAAGGAAATGGCTACATCGAGTCGCCTATTGATGCTAGTGAAGAATATATATACTTTATAGGGTCGCAAATGTTAAATTCTGCCTGTTATAATCATTTGCACAACTAAATGATACACTTTTTACCTATTTTTTATCTTTTCAATAATAAAGAAATTTCAAAATTCAAGTTTGTAAGCCGCATACCTTTCCTTACAGGTCTAAGCCCTTTCAATCGAACATTAAAATGAATTATTACAAGAAATTGGGAAAGACGCAACCCTGTTTGATGAGATGTACCATTATCTTAGACACAAAGCTTCTAACTAGACTTGCAAATAAGAAATGTAATCTCGCGAAGTTCTGTGACACCGACAGATGTTTCGAGCGTTTTGCTAACTAACCGAGTTCAAAATCTCTAGAGATTACCGTCACACCCCTGATAATAATATTTATTTTGGTTTTATATTTCAATTTTCTATTACTTAATAAAAACGGAGAGAAGCTCGGCTTGGCACTTTGGGACTATAACAAAGAGATTAAAATTAACAATATTAAAGGCAGCCCTCAAACAAAGTGAAAAATAAACTTGTACTTTATACTTATTCCTGTATTAAATTCCGAAATCTGTTGCAAACTTTTTTGGCCTGGTATTGTCAGTCTATTTGGTATTCAATTCAAGATTTTGTGTTTCGAAGTGTACTCATTCGTGGCCGGTACCTTGCATACGGGTTAAATGGAATCTCAAGTGAAGCTGGCGCTGTATTTTACCAGTGCCTGGACTGACCTTCATTTGGTCCGCGTTCGCTACACTTTCGCTTGCAAGACGAACTCATGATTTATGTGAGTGCCGGAGCAACAAGTGCCACTTCCCAAGGCTGTTCCAACTCTAGTAGTCTGTCTACTAGACATACATAGTTCTTTTTTTATGTTGTTCATCATTAACATGGCGGGCAAACAAGACGACGAATTCCCACAGCGATATATGATCGCTTGTGTCAATTCAGCTGCCAAATTAGCAACACAAAACGAATCCCTCTTTCCCAAATTGGGGGTCGTTCAATTAAAATGCCATGTCAATCAAATGGGTTATGGATTACCAACGATTGACATAACCTCGTGTTGGGCATTAAAAGCCAATTTAAGTCATCACGAACCGTGGCGCAAACTCCTAATTACCGTGACGCCCATGTATCATGGGTTGTCTGGCTTTTTGTTGTTGTGGCATATTCTTGGCTAACCCACAGCGGAAGATGCACTTGCTGCAATTAATGCAATTGCAATTTGCAAATGCAGAACAAATGGTAATGGTAACCGCCAATGTGGCTGCTTGTTGCATAATCCCTGCAAGTCTCATTCATCAAAGAGAAAACAAACAGAAAACAACTTTAACTCCAGCAGAGTTAACTTGGTTTGGGTTAAAAGAAAGATGCGGCTGTGATGCGCATTTAATTCAAATGAATTTCAATTTTAACTCCTCAGCATTTTCCCCATCCCGCCTTTGTTTTTACTGTGAACTATGACTGGGCAGATGAGACAGCAGCTCTATTGTTTTCCCATGCAGATTGTTCAATTCCCCAAACCCAAATGCTGCTTTTACTGGCCCCCTTGGTTGCCTCACAAATTGAACAAACTTCGACTAGAGTCATCTCACGCTTCCGTTGGGCGTTGTCCATCACCCAGAGATTGGTTTAAAAGATAATTTACAATATGGTAATTATGTAGATGACCCACTCTGAACCGCCCTTAATAGTTGTTGCTCATAATTGCCATTTCTCAGCCTTGTCTTCATTTTATTTTTTCATTGCTAATCGCACATGATTTCGATGTGATCAATATGTATGCATAAAATTCCATTGAATCCCATAAAACACATTTGTGTGATTGTTTTTTCCCTGCTGCTGCTGATGAACCTTGAGCCAATACATCATTTCATGTAATGAATCAAATTTAAAAGGGCAAAGCCAACTAATGAGCATGCGAATACTTTTCCTACACGATGAGAGATCTTTTGCTGTCAATGCACAATATGTTTGTGTGATTGTTGAATATTAATGGAGAAGGTCAATTGCCAGCACCCAGAAAATCTGAGAAGATATTGTTGTCTTTGAGGAGTTGAATAATTGAAAAATTAAAGGCCATTCTATGTTGTAATTAGATAAGTAAACAAATTTTACAAAATAAATATTGGGATCACGAACATGTCGGCATGTGTTCTATATGAATAATTGTAGTGTCTCTGTGTCTTTGTCCAGTTCTCTCGAGTACACTCAAATGAGTTTTACCAAATGAGCTGGAATATTTCAACAATGTGAAACCAGGTTATTTTTCAAATATTTTGAGTAGCTATGGATGCTTAAGGTAAGAATGAACCATTTCGAATATACAAGAGAAATACAAAAAAAAAATGGTTTTTACATATACTGAAAATGTTAAGGTGTGATCTATTCGGAAGTTGTGAAACTTTAAAAAAAGGTTAAAGGTGTGAGCTTTGGGGCAGTTCTGAAAGTTTTAATCAAAGTTTTTCGTTCTCACAATATTTGTTTAGTCATGAGACGGTTAAAATAATTTTAATATTGATATTAATAAGGGTTCGTACGAGTTAATTTAATCTGAATATTTTCACTCCAGTCGTTAATAACTTCTCCTAACATAAATGTTAAAATAATGTCATGTTAATTGATAAGAGTAAAGGCTATTAAATACTTCTTCCCCTGACTAACGGGTATATTGAAATCGTTTAGGTTTTAAATAAATCATTTTTTGTATCAATTTAAAACGGTAAGGATCAATTTGTTACCTTTCATCATCAAATCTATACATATATATAAAAGTGAATGTATGCATGTTTCTTAACCGATTTTCATAAAAATTTTCGCAGAATATTTATCTCAATCAGAAAAGAGTCATGAAAACATGTCCCAAATCTGAGAACCGCATCGAATCAAAAAAAATATCTCCGAAATTATTTGAGCTTTGAACTTGAAATGTGGTCTTTATGTTAGTAATATTTACGCTATATGTTATCTGATCGTCATGATTCTTAGATTATAGATATTGGGCATACAAATATAAGTGTAAAATGAGATCTTGATATCTGTAAAATTGTAGGAGGTTTTCAACATATTCTAAACAAACTTGATTTGCGTGCCGACATTGCGAGTTTACATTGCAAATTTTGTTACGCTAGCTCTCATACATAGTCCATGTAATCTATGTGTTCATACGGAGGGACAGACCGAGAGGGCTAGATCGATTCGGCTATTGATGCTGATCAAAATAATAGATACTTTAAGGGCTCACTTTCTACGATTTTTGAATCAAATTTGGAATCTAAGTCACAAGTTCCGAAGTTGAAAAATCTAACATTTTAAGATCTCTTCTGCACTTAAGATTTTTAAATTTTTGAAGGGCTCGAGCACCTATAAAATAATAAGAATGCCAGAAAACTCTAATGAATGGAAATGGCAGGTAAGGTAACACAGGGCTGCAAACCCAAATAACTCTTTCTGAGGTCCGGTTCGCGGGTTCGAACCAAAACTTTACAAATTTGAGGTTCAAGGATTTTGTGCTAAGGTTTCGGTTCGAACCTTGATTCGTCCCATGCTTTTCCAAATTATGATAGAAAAGCAATTAATTTGTTAAAAATATGAAAACATAAGATTTGATTTATATTAAATTTACACATTGTGTACTGTTCCTATATTTATGCATTAGCATAACTTATTTGACCTCGAGCTTGCAATTTTTAATTTATATTTATAAGTTTAATTTTTTCGAGTAATTTTGGGTCTATTATTCTTTTTTGATCAGACAAAATCAATTTTAGGGTTGTAAAAGGCCGCTTAACTAAGACTTCTTACTTTTGCTGAACTATTTTTTTCACAAGAGGTTTGGTTCAAGGTTCGGGTTAAAAAAAAGAAGAAAACTGGGAATTCCGGTTCACAGCCCTAGTAAATATCATAATACTCCACTTAGAATTTTTAAGCCAAGAAATATTAATGGTTAAGGTGCAGCTAGCCTTATTTATATATTTTTGTAGTAAACAACATTACCCTGTCTGGGGATTCAGAACTCGTGACCTTGGACTTAACACGAATGGAATGACGTTTCAACGCAGTGAGCCACCGCACACGCGTGGGCAAACGTACAAGGGACTATTTAAATTTGTATAGTCTGCCTAAGTTTTCGATAAGTAACATTTTTGTCTATTTACTTTTTTACTTTTATTAATATTCATATCAACTTGACATAAGTGGCTTGTAATATTTATATTTGATCGAATAAATATATTTTTTAATAACAAATTGATATGCTTTAGCTTCAATTTGATATTTTTTATCATCTAAATGATATGAAAATACTCATATTTGATCTTTTTTCCTTCGAATTCAACATATCTCGTCGAATGTGAATACCGGAATAGGCCTGATAGATATCAGATATTGTCTGAATTCAGAATCACTTAAAATCCGATTGTTCAATTGTAAATTTGATAACTCTACCATAAAAAAAAAAATACACAATTTTCTTACTATAACACATTTCTAACACAATCGGTGTAATTGTTCTTATCAGCTTAAGAACTTAAGAAATTTCGTATTGAATTTGATTTTCTTCACTAAAACAATTTTGACACCGATCGTTTCTATCTCAGCAATAAAATATAATCATTCGATCCGGATGGTTTCGACATGTGGAATCTTCAAATTGATAACCTTAATACTCAGAAACTGGTTTGAACGGACATGGTTTTCTCGAATCAGTTCGTCGTCCTTATCAAGAGTGTATATATTAATCTTTCTATGCATTGTAAGCTTTTGGTCAAAAATAAAATATTCAAATTAAGTGTCAAGTGAATCCCAAAAGTTAAAAGACTGCGACAAAGTTTTAATACCTTAGTAAATGCATGTTCTAAATGTTTAAATTTTTATAAAAATTGAATAAAGATTAGTTGACTGTTGAGTATAAGAACGCTTATTTCGCTAATTTAACATGTTCCTTCCTATAACCTTATTTTCGAACAATAGATTTTTAAACGGTTATTTAATAGAGTCACAAGGTTTAACCAAATTCGACTAAATCAATTTGAATGCTTATCAAGGACTCCGTGGACAAGTCTAGAATACTGGAGTTGGTACGGCTAAAATCAAATGTTTCCTTGTTACAAAATTAAAATTCTGTTTAATATTTGTGGCTAATAAAAAATATTGAGATAGTCTGGAATCAATCAAACATTTTGGTATCTTCTAAAGATTATTCAAATTAATTTTTGGTTCTCTGATCTCTATAATAGAATTCTATTTTTCAGAATTACCTAAATTTGGCCTAACTACAAAAATTCTTAGAAATGGCAGATAATTATTTTTTAAATCATTTGTTGTCTGCGAAATGTATATTCTACGTGTATTAACATACTCACCCAGGAAGAAGGCGAACATTTTATAATTAACGCTCGACATGGCGCCAACACTGATTTGAATCCCAATACAACGTTTGTTCGTGTTCAATGATATCCAATATGTTATCCAATGCGCTTAAACAGCTAGTTAGTTAGTAGATTTTCACATGGAATGCACTGCAATTAAGACACAACACCAAAAGAGGAAATCTCATGAGTATCGAAGGGATTGCCAAATCTCACAAGATGCACAAAATGTTTGTTTCTTTCGTTTTCTTCGTTAAACACACAAATTCAGCAGCCACAAAAAAATCTGTTTGTCATGTAGGAAACGAGCGAACAAAAACACATTTCAAAAATTCTTCTTCAATCGTATGTAAATGCGTACGAATGTGTTTCGCAAGGTGCGAAAAACTACGGAAAACCCATTTAGATGGTGCAGCGAAACGTAGAGAGACGTCAAAGTCAGCCTCACTTGACTGAGCAGAAAAATAAACTAGCAGAAATAGAAACAGAAGCTGGCACTACGAACCGCACGGAGGAGGAGACGATGCGCGACCTGCGACTTGGCCGTTAACGTGATGGAAGCGAAATGATTTCGGAAAGCGAAAGGAAAAACCACTTGGAGCCCATCGCAGCAATAAGACTGGCAGCGACGCGTCGCTGAGCCGAATTGAACTTCGTGTGCTGAACACGGGCATCTTCGGATGTTGTCACTGGTGTCTGGTGTCGCATGCTTAACGCAGATTACGCATACGCAGAGTGTGACCAGATCAGACTCTGGCAGGAGTCACTCAGCCACTTACGTCAGCTGGGCCTTAGGGCCAAAACTCCCACCGCAATTGCCCATACAAATAAAACTCACGTCGTGTTGTTGGTTGCATCTTCCGCAGCGGTATTATGTCATAGCCATGGCGCGGCTTTGTCATTTGTGTGTGTGTTTGGGGCAAAAGTCGCGATGCCACCGCCAATCCGGTTATCTGTTTATATGGGTGAGTGTGCCACACGAGTGGAGTGGAGTATGCGCGGCATTTGTGGCAGTGTGGGAATTTACACGCCTGCAGTTTAACCAAATCTGGCAAATCTGGCCAATCTTGGGCGTTTGCTAGTCAGATTTGCAGTGTTGAATGCAAGAAACTAAAGCTGTCACCTGAAACTGGCAGCTTGGCATTTCAAAGTTGAGGTTGCCTGCCGGAAAAATGCAAAGCGAAAAAAACCAAGCCAATGCAACAAAAAAATGTCAACTGCAAGTCACAAAACTAAAACTGAGGACGAGCCTGTGACTTGGTGACTTTCAACCTGAGTCGAAGCTCAAGTCAAGCAGGCACCAGCCAAAGCTGTGGGAAGTGGCATATGGCCTGGCTTGCACATTGGTAGGAATTGCCATTTATTTGGCATCAATATTGAAAATTCAAATTCAAATTGAAATATTTTGTGTAAATATTGTTAGTAATAACTTTTGGCCGCATCTTCACTTATCGATATCATCTTCACTAGACTGCGGAAAAAACAGCCTAATACAACTCGTATAATTACATCAAATACTCTTCGAAACGGCCAAAAAAATAAAAAAATAGGGGCTGCCGAGTGTCCCGACTTCGAAATACCATGTACCCTTGTTTTTGTGTGTTTTTATACGCATATATGTATATAAACACCGGAGAAGGTACCAAGAGTACGGATAAGGAGCAGCACAAAGAAGAAGGTTGATAAGACTGAAACGCTCAGGACAATGAACCATCCCAGAAATGTTTAAATAAGCCATGTGGCGCACCTATGCCCGAAAAGCGAGCTCAAAACCCGAAGGAGGCACGGAGCAGTCCAAAGAAATGCACAGCTGACTTGCAGCAGTCTTTAAACCATAAAATGAAGCCAGCAGCTATTATGATCAAAGTAATTGCGAAAGCATCGTATGCAGATATACTTAAGAAGCATTAATCAGATCCGGAGCTGCAGGAGCTGGGTGAGAACGTTAGAAAAATACTTTGAACGCAAAATGGTGAGCTTCTATTAGAACTAGAACTGGGGGAATTTAGCAAATCTGAAACAAACTTGATCTGCGTGATTCTATGATCGTTGATGAGTTGATACAGACAGACAGACAAACTTGGCTATACTGAATCGGATGTTGATACTGATCAAGAATATGTATACTTTTTAGGGTCGCAAATGTTTCCTTCTATCTGTTACATAGATTTGCACATCTTCATGATACCCATTTTACCCAATTTTATGGGTACAGGGTAAAAAAAATAACGAATGGAAAAGCAACCGCTGACCTGCAGTCGTTCGCAAAGACTACTGATGATGGATATAGGATATTGTTATAAAATTGTTATACTCTGTACCAAAGGAACAAAGGGGATTATGAGTTTGTGCAAATGTATGTAACAGCCAAAAGCAAGCATCTCCGATACTATAAAGAGAAAAGTTTTGAAAAACCTTTGGCATTTCCTATTGACACTGTCAAACGCCGCTTCAAAGTCTTCGAAACACAGGTAAATCTTTCTTTTTGTGTCAAGATATTAACTTACGACTTTCCAAACATCCTAAAGAAAGTATATAAGTTTCAGATATCTATAATTCGTAAATTAAAAAACGTATGGTTTAATTTGTTTTTTTTTTTTTATTTTCCGAAATATTTCGAAATTGCGCTAAGATGATTGGCACCACATTAAAATATATATCTGTATATATATATTTTAATTTCAATTAATATCAAAGGGACAAATTTTCAAATCATCGAAACAATTTGTGCTTTATGTAAAAAAAAAAAAAACGGCAATTCCGGCCAATGTGGCTTGGCTTAGTTGCAGTCATTTTGTCTAATTTCTTGGTTTACAGAGAGGAGTCAGCTGCCAGCATGATTGTGCAAGAGTTTTGGGCATCCTCATAATAAATGTACAATTTATGGCAAAGAAAGCCTCTGTGTGTGTGTGTGAATGACTCACGCGATGCCTGCCATCTGCGTGGGAAAGGCCAATAATAAGGAAGTGCCAATAGCCCAACACAAAAAAAAACATAAAAAACAAAAGACTTAAGACACGAACTCAAACTAAGCCTCCACTGCTGGGGCATTACATGGCATAAGCGGGACTTTAATTCTAATTAGCGCCCACTTTCAATTAAATACACATCAATTTGAACGGCCTCAGCTTCCCATTGACATTGATAAATGTGCTCCGAGACAAAGACACGACTTGGTTGTTTCACTTGGCAGCTAACAAGTACCAGAAACTGCAACTCGTACTCGTTAAGAATTCGTTTGCCAGGTAAATTATTTAATTTTTCCTTTTTGCGATTATATAAGCAGTAAAAGTGCCGAAAGCCTTTGCACAACGTGTGGGAGCCAATGGTAAATGCATTCACCAAACACATTCACCGAACGGCAGCCAAACTAAAAATTCAATTAAGCTGAAGATGCGCCCGAGCCAAGTCTCAAGTCTCCGTCCCCGTCTTAGTCTGGCATTTTCGTTGCCAAAAAATCTTTGTCGAGGATTGCGATTGGGATTGGAATTGGAATTGTACGCCAGCCCGGGCCGTTGAGTAATTGTGCAGCAATGAGCATGGGCTGCCAGCAGATTTTCCCGTTGATAAAGTGCAGTTTCTTTGAAAAACCTTTGGCAGCGCACCGCTCATAATAAGAAATTGCATAGACACACTCTCACAGCGAAGTCAGAGTGTACATGAATGTGTATATCATTTCGCATTTGACTGGCCGTGTGGGGTGGGTGAGGAGGGAGGGGAGTGCCTGCACGTGGCAATTGCAGCCACAAACGCCGCGACGCAGCTGTGCAATTTACAGTTTTTATGGACGATGCGACGTTGCTTGCGAAACACATTTTTATAGGGGATTCGGTCAGCCAGACCTGGCCATCCGTCCGACGGGCCGTCTAGCTGGCTAATTTGACGCATTGCCATGATGCGGCAAGTTTGAAAATCTGTCGATGCTCGATGCTTAAGAAAAAAAATATACAAAAAAACGAAAGACTTAGGCAACAAACTTGATTTGATTGAGACTGGAACTTTGAAAAACGTTTAGAATTTAAATTTGCAATCAAAAAAGATCTGGAGAATATGCACATCGCTATTAGGTTAGGTTAAGTTAACTCAAAAACCTCTCTAGGGGCCTCACAGAGGCCAGAAGAGGCCCTCAGCTGATCCGTTGTTTTTAAAAGTCTTTCCATTGCCCTTATTGAAGGCAGCTTCCCGGAACAGGCGGGATTAGTCTTGCGTGTGAGAAAGCCGGGCAGTTGCTTTTTAAGTGTGGCAGGTCCTTGCATTTCCTCCTCGAAATAAGCTATTTTCATGACTTAGGGCAATAATTTGCCTTTTTTCAACATCGGAAAGCTAAGTTCTTATTTGCATGTTAACCGGTTCGGAACCGAACCCCTAAGAACCGGTTCTGTTCGGGTTTTTTGAATTGCCCGAACCGGACCATGAACCGAACGTTCTACATTTTTGACCCCTCGAGTCTGAACCCGATCCGAACCACTAATGCAAAAGAGCTCCAGGAAGAAGATGTCAATATTCCAACCGATGTCTGATGAATGGGGTCGATCTCGAACTTTCTCAAACCAAACACTAAAGAAATGACTTGAGTACGAATTTTCCCATTTCGAAATTCTTGTCTTGATTTCGTGTTTAGCTCAGGTGTGCTTTGTTTTAACTCAAAATAAGCTTATTTTAATAACACACGGGATCCGTTTAAGTTAGATTGTAAATGTACTTATGATATTGCTATTCTCTACTTTCTTACGATGTAGGATTTTTGGATTTTTTCATAAGACTTTTCGGATTGATACAAAACTTGTTGGATTGGAAGGATAGGAAGGTCGGGACCAATTCAGTTTTTTAAGCTTGTATTAACATAAACTAGGTAGATCTTAATAATGACTAATGTCGGCTAAAAGATATGATTATATCAATCTAATTAACATAAAACCAATTAAAACGAATACATAAATCCAAAAAAAAAACAAGCTATTGCTTTTGTTCAACTGAACCGAGTTTCGAACCAAAACCTGGGGTTCATAGGATCCGAACACAAAGCTGCCTCACGGGTTCAAACCTCCGAACCGAACCTCTCTCAGAATTTTGAAGGTCATTTACTAAAATTGATCGCATATAGAAATTAAAATGTTTTATCGATCTAAAAAGCTATTGAACCAAGCAACCGGTCCGCGAACAAAACCCTAGACTCTTCAACGGGCTCGAATCTTGGGACTAAGCTTTCTGAAAAAAAAACTCCGTCTTTGCATTTCAATTAAAATTTGCTTACAACTTCATAGTCAACTTTCATAGAATTTTCAAAAATTTGCATTCTTTTAAGTTGACTTTATGCTGAAACTTGAGTTTTGGATTCTAGGGAAACTTAGTATAAATAGCAATTGCAAAGAACTTGGAGTGGATAGCAAAGTACAGGCAAATCAGCCTTCTGTGACATGCTTGAATTATTCCTCAAACTGAACTTTGAACTGTAGCCATCTTAAATTACACTTTGGTGAATGTGTAATTTAAAACAAATTTCAAGTTATCTGTATGTTATGGCTCAATCAGGAATCGAAAGTCAATAGACTCACGAGCTTGCCAAAATAGCTAATACACACACACACACACATGTAAAAAGCGCTGCAGCTAAGTCAAAATTTGCATAAAATGCACATTAACTGCCCACCCTCACCAGCAACATCTTCAGCATCAGCATCATCATCACCAGCATCACCAACACCAGCAACAACGACATCGCCACCGCATCATCCCATGCCTGTGGCCACACCAAGGCGCAACTTGTGCCGAAATCTGCTCAACGAAACGTGAGAAAATCTTATAGATATTGCAGTTGCTATGCCATATAGTAAGCATACTTAGATATCTGGGCAAGTAGTAAGTATATATACATACATAAAGAGAGGCAAAAAAACAAAAACAAAAAATAAATAAAAATATTTGCAAATTATGGGAATGGCTGAGACGCGTCGCAACGGTGGCGGGCGGCAAGAATTCGGCACTGCAAGTTGCAGATGCAGCACCAAAAGTTGCCTTTGTTGTTGTTGTAGCGTCTGTGACTAATTGCATGCCCATACAAATGCATTTTTCGTAATTATTTGCAGCCGGAGTGGTGGAATATGTGTGAATTATTATGCAGGCAGAGTTTCATTGTAATCATGTTAATGAGCATTCGGCTTCGTCTGTCTCTCTGTCCGTCTGTCGGCTCAGCTTGAGTCCGCTTGGAAAATTCTGAGAGACTCGCTAACCCAGCTTAAATGCCAAATGCCAGCTAAAGCTGACCAGGATGCACAAAAATTATGCGCATTTTTAAGACAACTTTTATTTTATGTTAATTCAATTAGACGCTGGAGATGCTGCCAGCTATTGTCACTTCTCGCTGTATTGCCGGAGCTTGCCATTACCGCCGCCTTTTGCATTCGCTGAACTCTGCCCAATGTTGCAGTCCGTCTGTCTGCTCTGTCTGTGTCTTCTTCATTTTACGAAAGAAAAAAAAAAACGTTTTTAAGGAGCGCCACTTGCTGATCGTTTGTTTGGCAAAAACACGACAATAACGCCAGTCAAACAGCCACCTCTTCGCTTTTTCGCTTCTTCGCTCGTTGCTGATTTATGCGTTATGCAGCATTTAAATTGGCATTTATGTCAAACTCCGGTAAGGGTAAGTAATATTTGTTGATACATTTCGTTTTATTTGTTTTATAAGCGTCCTTGGAGCCATGCTTTGTGACTTGTAGGTCGGCATCGACACTTTTCTAGAAACACTGCACGAACGATCAGATTGGTTTCCCATGGCTAATACCGGGTAAATGATGTCGATGATGATGATGATGATGCAGCTTGGCTAAATGTTTTTAACATTTTATATTCGTTAATGTTTGCTTAAGTTTATTGAGCTGTTAAATTGCATTTGTATATCAAATTGCTTAATTACTGTAGAAAACACAAACCACAATGAATAAATTGTTAGTTTATATACGAGGTCTGCAGGGCCGGCAGCTCGTGTTGCTTTGTGAGAAAAATGACATAAGTAATGAAAAATCGTTAAAAAATTTGAAAATTTGTACACGATGCTGGTCTTGGGCGCCCCAACCATTGCCGTCATTGGGAGGCAGTTGCTTGTCTGCAGTTTGTTGGGCAAAGACTACTGAAGAAGAAGGTTAGAACCTTCTGAAACAGCTGTATAGTCATCCAAAGCCTCCTTTTTGGTATTGTGTGTGTACTGTTTTTATTCTTATGATGTATATATACCTTATATATAAAATATACTGTCACTCAAACATTTGTTACTCACCATAAGCACATTAGAAAAGTGATCAAATCAGCTATATAGCAGATATATAACAAATATGGCTAACAAAACCTACTTAAAAACATATCTAAAACGTTAACATTATATTGACAAATCCTATAATAAGGGGGTAGCACTTTCAGTGAGAAATTGGCATCACTGAAAAACTTTTCTAGTGATTCAAAGATTATCTGTCATCTGAAGCTTTGGATAACTCATAGTGATTGGAAAGGTACTCATTATTTTGACATAGGTAAGCTACAAGGTAAATGCCAAAAACTATACCAATGAAAGGTAGAAGGTAACAGGTAACTATTTAAAGATATATATTATTTTTTATTTTCTTATTTATTCACCTTGGATTCTAAGCAGGAGTCGCTTAACAATTATCGCTGAACAGGAGTCACTGAACAAAAAACAACATTTGTAGAAGAACATGTTCACTTGTTCAGTTTAGTGAACAACTCATTTTCGTTCACTAACTCATGAACAACCCAACTCTACTTTATGATAGTCCTGCTTTCTGTCAGTCTGTTCGTCTGTATGAATGCGAATCAGGTTATTTTCAGGCCCTTCCATTAAAATTAGAGGTAAATTTTCATTGACAAAAACCTTCTAACAATATTTTTAAATAACAAAATGTAATCTCTTAAAATTCTGTAAGAACAAGTTTTCGTGACAATATACAGAGTGGCCGTATACCAAAATGTTTTAAGTACACGAAAAATGATAATGGGATCTTTTTTCATAAAAAAAAGCGAAGAGAAAATCGAAAATATCAAATGATTTCGATATACAAGATATGTTTAAGATCAAGTGATTTTTAATAAAAAAAAATAAGAAAGTATATTTTTATAGTTATATATATAATGTTGGGTAAATGTTCCTACTGTCGGGGTCGGGGAACTCGACTAGTGGAGACGTCCAGGTGAGCGCCACGCGCGGGCCGTGGGATTTTTTTCTACGGTGTAGTTCGATTTTTTTTTTTAGTTTTGCGCTCAAATTAACAAACTTCCCAATTATGTATTGACTTAGTGGAATAATCCATTTGCAGGTGGTAAATAGCTGTACAAAAATGCCTATTAGTCACCATGATTTGCGATTCTTCAACGGCCTGTTGCAGTTTTCGGTTTCAAACGAAAAATACGAGAACAGAAATTATGGAAAATGCTAAACAACTAAGCGATTCCCAATGCCGAACTGCAGTTGGCTGCCGCTCACCAAGTGACTCCAAGTATAAGTCTGCTGGCAACATACATACGTGTGTATGCAGACAAAATGCCAATGGCCTTGGCGCACAACTGAGAACGTTGGTTGCCACTTCCATTCCGATGCGACGGTGGCTGCATCTGCATCTTTCGAAAGCTGCCAAATCCGTTCGGCTTTCAATGGTTGTTATAGTTTGTTTGTTAGTTTTGTTGCTGTTTGTGTTTCGGTTTCTGGTTTATGTGAAAAATCACATCGCCATCATCATTATCATCCTAGTCGGAGCATTGCCAAATCGGCAGCAATGAAAATGTGTTGGCGTAATTAATTAAACAAATTATGTGCATTGCGCAGACGCATTGACGTTTTTGGTTTAGCTACCGAGTTGATTGCGATTTTTATTAATTTCACTTAGCGGTGGGAATGCACCGGCAGGGCCATAAAAAGTGCAGTGGCCAGCGCACTTATGGTCAACAGCGATTACAATTGCCGCGGCAAACACATTTTGCAATCTATCTTTTACGTGCTGCCGCCATATAAGCGACTTATGGGCACACCTGGCCAGCGGCTGGAGCACTTGTCTCAGTCATTGTGTACTTGGTGCCATTTTCGGCAGAAATTCTTCAATTCTTCTGTGCGAGCGACTGCAGCAGCTGTCCCAATGAAGTGTCTACACCCAGAAAAACAATCAAGTATTTTTGTAGTTAAAGTACAAACGGTGTCAATTGTACGAAAATTTAAGTAAGATTTTTTCAATTGGAAATACTCGATTTTAGATATTTTTAGGGTATTTACCACATTCCACATTCTTTTTTCTAAGTGTACAATCAGAAAAAAAGTAGTTAATTTCATACTTGGATACGGTAAAAATGAAAAGTCTTGATCTAAGATCTATCATGAATTAATTGTTCCAATAGATTTATAACTAAAGGTATGAATACTAAATTCTCATTTCAAGCATAATAATTTTTGAATCAAGAGCACCACAGAAATTAACAGTAAGATCGTCAATTCTTAAATCAAAAGCTTTACCGATTCAAAAGTAAGATTGCCCATTCTTGAATTAAAAAAGGAAGATTGTCTATTCTTGAACAATTCTTCTTCACTTTGTTCGCTTCAAAAAAAAACAAATTGAGAATAATTTGAGCTAGTTTTGAAGTCTGGAATTTTTAAAAATTCAAGAATTAATCAATTTTTTACCCAATGCGTTCATTTTCAAATTATTTGTTGTACTTTTTTCCAAGTGTAGTCACCCATTGTTTGGCCAAACTCAATCATCAATTAATAATTACACGCCTTGTTGTGGCCCAGTCAATGGTGCACCATCTTCATGTCCCAAAAAATGGTCTTTTTCCAAACATTGTTTCGTCCAACTCCACTTAATCTCTTGAAGTGTTTGGAAATATTTAACAACCGCATCAAAATTAGTTTTGTTGTTATGTTAGCCTTCGGCTGGCCAACTTCAAATCCAAATTGAATTGATTTTGTACGTGCGTGCGGTTGCTTGCCATGACCAAAGATCCCAGTTGAAGTGCGTGTGGGAAAAGTTACTTTAGTGGCATGTAATTTGGATTCAATCGTCCCCGGAAATGCAGATGGCCCTTGGGGCGCTTGATGTGGGTGTAAACGCTTGAGATCCACCATATGCCGCCACCGCCGTCGCATCCCGAAGACAAAAAGCAACAAAAGCCATGACACAAAGCCACTTGGCAAGTTGGCGGCATTTGGCGATGGCTAAAAGTCACATTGTTGACCTTTTTGCGGTCTGGGGGACTGCTGCTCATGCTGCTGCTCCATCTCTCAGGCAGACTGCCTTGCACATTGGGGAAAAGGTTTTTTTTTTCTCGACAAGCGCAGCTCATTAAAATAATATTTAACCTTTAAATAAAAGACAAATACTTGTTGAATATGCTATGTGTACGGGCTATACCCGTGTACTTCAACTGCTTCTTTGTTTGTCAAAAGCCAACGAGCCGTGCGCAATTAAAAATTAACCATTTAGTTTTTAATGCGCATAGTTTTGACGCCAACCAACGACGACGGAGATGCTGCTGCCCCACCCCCCGGCTTCATAGAAGACCCCATTGCCAATTCCATTCAATGTTTAACAAGTTTTGACAGCCGCATATTTGCTTCTTTTTTGTTTGTTTATTTGTATATTTGCAATGGCATGCAATTGTGGTCCCCTAGCAGGAGAGGAGTATACCAATCATTATCAAACAGTTTGCCATACCGAGAACTATGGCTGACCTATGGGAAAGCATTGTAAACGAAAAAGAACAACAATCGCTCTCAATTGTTCTTACAAAAGCATGATAAGGGCCATTTTCTTATTTTCACGTTTTCTAGGTGGATATTAAGAAAATGTATGTGCGGAAGGTTGTGCGTTCGATCCCGCAGCGGAACATCTAATTAAAAGTTTTTTCTTTAAAAACTTGTACACAAAAGGTTACCGTCACCAGCGCCAGTTGTAAAGAAGGTAGCCATGAAAAAGCTTCTCAAAACTTTGCCCTTCGGATTTGACGTTAAACTGTAGGTTCCTTTTCCTTGAGCGAAAATTAAAAGACACTCGAGCCAAGAGATTGAGAGAAGCTTAGCCCATTGGGGCTGTAACAGCCACATATTTTTGTTGCCTGCTTTTAGGCCGCCTTTTCCCGCTTACTTTCCACTTAGGTTAATTAATTTCCTAAGCTTAATTACAATGTAGAAATCAAGCGGGATATTGTTAAATTATACACAGATCGTTGTAAACACAATCATAGATATTTGTAAAGCGGCGTAAAAGAAAGCAACATACATTTTCATAATAACCACCTAGATTTGAAAAACTGGAATATAAGAAAACGGCCCTAAGACTCAAGCCACGTTCGGCCAGTCGAATACTTTGAGAAATGCTTTGAATGTTTGGGTGAGCTGAGACAAGCGGCAAATGCTTTTTATTGCATTTTGCGGCGACATATGCGGTACATAGCTTATAAAGTTTTTAACGACTGATGTCTTAACATTGAATCTATAATCATCATTGTCCCTGCAAAGAAAGAGCATTTGAGTGTCGTTTATCTGCTATATCATATACCATTCGGCGGCGGCTCGCGTCTGAACCTGACCTATGCGCCACGTTCACACGCTGCGCCAGCGCCATCACAGATCGAGATCTGCCCCGAGGGGTGCGTATCATCGTCAGCCCTGACATCAAATTGCGGCTGTGATATCGCTTCAACAACAATAAGTCATCAGCTAAAAAATATGTACAAAAAAGGTGGAGAGCAATTTGTGCTTTCAAGTGCTGTCCAAACTGCTTTGATTTAGTGATCAAAATTTTTGTCTGTTTGCAGGCAACATTTCTCTGTTGGCAATTCATAACCCCGGCCCCTGGCTGCATGCAAAATGATGCTACGCATTGTATTCGCCTATCTGATGTGTGTGGGCATCTACAGCTTAAACTCATCCAGATGTCAAACTCTTCCGGATTCGCGAATGGAGAGGAAGAGAAGTAGAGGCATTGACGATGAATATTACAGTATACACAAATAAAATGTGACCTTTATAACTCTTATCGGGAATGGGTTTTTTTATTATTATTTTTTCTTAATTAAACAGAACCTAGAATCATTTGGTTGACCAGCGCCATTCGTTTCGGCTCGTTTACTGTTGCTTCTGCTTCCGTCGAGTCTGTAGCATTTTGCGCAACATATTGAAGGAACTAAGCACTGGCACCATGACGGGCAGAAATAGTGGAATATAGATGGCATACTTCTGCTCATCGGGAAAATAAAGCTGTGCCAATAAGCTGGCATCAAAGAAACCGCGCTCCGAGGCCACAAACGCACGTTTGGCTAGTACGGAAGCCTCGCTTAAACGGTGATCTAGTAGAGCGGCCTTGGCGGCCAAAATGTCGGCATAAGAATTGGTTATGGCAGCGCCCACCTGGTCATCTATCACAATGTAGCTGATTTGATCTGAAAGGAAATGTATTAGTGGGAATAGATATCTTATTCCAACAACAAATTATCGACCGTTATGTCGTTTTGTTGTCTTCTTGAAACTATCTTTTGAAGCGATCATAATTGCCGTTTTTCTGTTGAAATTTTGTCATCAATGACTACTTACCCAGCAGCTTAATGAGGCTCTGCAGCGTACTGCTGGCCGTGGCAATGTGACGCACCGCACTACGTCTGAGGTAGGATTCATATTCCCAGCGGCGGGGTACCAACTGCTCAATATCCACTGTCTTGACGCCATCCATTTGTAGTTCACTGCTGATGTCTAGCAACTTGTGCAACTGATCTAACATCACTTGCATATTATCATTGGTGCTGACATAATAGGCCAATGGTGGTTCATCATTGATATACGCCAAACACACACGCTCGGGTGGATTAGCAATTATGAAGGCACCCCAGGGTGGTGATATAAAGGCATCCACACCATCACGTGTCAGCTTTTGGTCCTTGCTGTTGTAGATATGCATAGGAGCGGTATTACAGGGCGGTATGTAGACAACCAAATTAATGGCTGGCTTATCGGTGGTGCTGGCACTCAGATTCTGCGCAATGGAGGTAAGCAAATGCGGCAAGGCCGACTCCTGTAAGGCATAGTGACGACCCAGTTTGCTTTGATCCCGCACCTGCTTCAGGCTAGCTTCAATAGATACACGATATTTCCATTGGGTGCGCACCGTATAGTTTGAAATGTCTGAGACTTGAGCCAAAAATGGCTTAATATAAGCTGCAATGGAAAAGGTGATCAAAAATACAAACTATTTAAATATAGCATCAGTAGAATCTTACTCTGTACAGCCATCGCTACATTCCATTGTGCATGTGTCAGTCTTGGTTTGGGATTTAGAACGGAAACGATCACATCGTATGCGGGCTGAGGTGCTTCCGATTTTGCTCCCAGACGCTCATCTGTGCTGAGTATTTGTTTAATACGATAAGTTTGCAATATTTTGGAATGCAACAACTGGGCCAGCTTGTGGGAGGCTATATGAAAGAGTACAGGGATTAGTTGATTATACTTAAGGCAGCAAACCGGTCCAGAACCGAACCCATAAGAACCGGTTTGGTCTAAGTTTTGGATATATAGCTTAGAGATATCAGATTTGGTTTAATTGAGTAAATTAAAGTTTATCGCCTTAAGGGGGTCTTCTACCTTTGAAAAAAAGTTTCCGATTTTTTTGTTTTGCATTTTAATTATAGCTAGGACATTCCCTTTCATCCCCTTTAAACCCCTAAATTCGAAATAGTTTAGCAGATATAGCCATTTTAGTGGAGCAATGTTCTTGCTAAAGTGAGTATACTTTACGTTGCTCAAAACTTTAAGCGCGTTTTTCTCGAAACCACGTTTTTTGACCTGGTAGCCATGATTGCGCCAGTTTTACTGAGCCGATTTTGATAAGCCATGTAGCAATCGACGCAGAATTGATGTAATTCTGGCCGTTACCTTAATCAAGAGGAAAAACATTTTTTTACTATTTTTTTACACTGAAAAATCGATTTTTTTTTAAATGTCCGCCAATTTAAAAAAAAAAAAATATTGAAAAATATGATTGAGGTACGGGCCAGAATAACATCAATTCTGATCATAACCTCATTTTCCGTTTTCAATTCCGACAACCTGGAGTCCCGGAATCATGACCACCACCTTTACACCTTTTTTTTGAGACCTTAATTGGCAGGCCGATAACTTTTTAAAAGCCCTCGAAATTCTACATTTTTTTTTTTACTTTTTTTATTTAATTAATAAATAACACAAAACAAAAACCCAAATTGAAAAAGCAGCCTGTGGCAGCTAAAAGATATAGTCATCCGATTTGGGCGGTTCCGACATATTATTCAGTGCTTTAAACATTTTTCTATCCATTCATAGTAAGGATCATGTTGTTCGATTTTGTTGTCTATTCAATTTTACGACTTTACCTCATCGACAGTGGAAAATAGGAGGAATAAAAAAAAACCAAACATATATTGTATATGGTCTTCTTTACCACCAAACCGAATCCCCTTTGAGATCCTCGGTTTTGGCAGCCTTGGTTATGAAAGAGATCACTACTCACTGACATCGCTGCGCATCAAAGCTGATCGCTCTGTGGTAAGCAACAGTTCATCCTCTAATTTCGGCCACTCGATGAACATAAATTCGCCTACACTTTGAGGGTTCTCCAGCAGCAACAGCTTCTCCAATGTGGCCGGTGTATGAGCCTCCACAGCCTTGGCCAATTGCGGCAGTTGTTTAAATTCCACAGCCCAGACATCTGCCGGGAAATCACATTCGTAGTGGTGTTTGCTTAATGACAATGCTTAATGACTTACCGCTATCGACAAATATGCTCTGCAGTTCACTGATGAGCAGCTGGCCGCGATTTGGCTGCTGCGTGTAAATGCCCACCCGCACAGCCGTTTTGATGGGCTGCTCGCTAAGCCTCAAAATTGACGACGAGGGCAGATGGACTCTGTGCGGTGATTGTTCAAATGAAATTGAAAGTTGCAAGACTTTATAAAATTAATGACTCACCTGTAGACAGTTGTGGTTTTCCACCACATAGGCACGCCAATCACCACAATGACCACAATAAAGGCAACTGTGGCAGTAATACGGAATCTATCTAAAATGGAAAGACAAGAAATGACAAATCAGTTGAACGAGTTTACCCAAAGGTGGCACAACTACTCCAACTCGAGAATTTATAGTTTTTCTAGATCGCTTTATTCGGTCATATAATCTGTACAATAAACCTTTTTGAATGCATATATTCAAATTGTGCGCAAGTGGGGCTTATCTGTAGGGATTTACTCTTTGTAACTGCAGGATATTACAAATACGGGTCCCTTGTCCAGTGGCGTGTTGCGCGAAACGTATTTGGTAAACTTGGTGGTGCCTTCGCAGCGATAGACAATATTCAGAGCATTGTCCACGGGCGTTATGGTCAACAGTACCGACTCGGATTCATCCGCCTCGTCATCATCATTATCATCAGAGTCGCTCTTTCTATGCGTGGGTGGCTCTGCATCAGGAGAGAGGTAGGTAATAACCGCAGCTCCCTCAGCCGCATTCAGATAGTAGACCAAATCGAGAGTATTCTCTTCACTGGCCAAACCATCGCCCAGTACTGTGTAGTTTCCATGCGACCAGCGCTGCAGCTCTACGCTGCATGTGGGCTTCACAGCCTCCGCACCAGACAAATCTAAGTCGGTGAAATCGCGTAGCAAATCGAACATGGCTGGACTGCGGAACAGCTGCAACAGTTCCTGTATGGTTCCGCTGGCTGTACTCAGGTCTAGCAACTCGTAGTTGTGCGCATTCGCTGGTCCTTGTCGTCGCCAGGCAAGCGCCTCATTACTCAGCAGTTGTGCGCGTGCCAGCTCGAACTTTTCACGCTTGAAAAATTCGTACAGGCAAATCTCTGAGTTTTGCTCAATTCTCTTTTGTATGCTGCGTCTCGTGGCCGCCTTAAGATAGACCTCATTCAGCATGACACCCAGTGTAAGCTTCTGGCTGTTACTAAGGGGCTCCAGGTAGCTGAGGCGTGGAAACGCAGGCAACGAGTCCGCCACAAAGGCCTCGTTGGTCTCGCCATGAAACCAACCATTGATGGTTAGACGCGGGAAGTCAAAAGTGGTTACCTCGCCCACCTGATGGAACGAACGCGAACCGACCTTGAAGAATGCAAACTGATTGTCCTTGGGCGCTATTTTACGTTGCACCGGAAACTGGGGAAAGCACTGATCATCGCTGGAGAAAATCTCCAGGCAACCGCCTTGCCGCTCGTTCCACTCCTCAACTCCCTGCCAGGGTGAAAGGTAATATATGAAGGCCACTTGTCGATCCTTGAGCAGATCGTCATGCACCAGCAAGTAATCACCGCAGGTGTACATACTGCAGGAGGCCGATACATAGTCCAGCTTCAACTGTGTTACCTGCTCCAGCCAGGGACGAACTTGTTTGCGCAGCAATTGCAGGAAGTTGGTAAGCAGTGGACATTGTGGCAAATTGGACAGATCCGTGCTTTGATAGAACTCGTACAGATCCATTTGTTTACGTGACCATTGCACACTTTGAATCATTTCATCAACCAAAGCTTGGCTGTTTCCCTCCGCCATTAACCCGGGCAGCAGGCATATCTGAAAGGGTTCTCTGAAGATCTGTGCGCCGGATGTCTCCTCCTTGGCGTCGTTCTGTCCCTGGCCTCGCGTCCATGTTGAGCGTAGCCATTGCGTTAGGTCCTTTTGTTGATATGCAGCGTTTAGCTTCAAGGCCTGCTGTTTATTGTCACTTAATCGTAACAATTTCTTTTGTGGCTCTCCACTATGCTCCTGCTTATTCTGCTCATCTTCCTTTTGTAAGCCTGCAAGTACCAAACAATGAATGAGATTGCATTAAGAAAGGTAAGCAGGGGCATACCTTAAATTTTAATTGTGTCGGCCGTGTGATAACTCGCAACCCTCATCTGACGCACACTCACACACGCGCGTTATCAAGAAAGACTCGAATCGGGCTCGCTGTGCCGGCACACCTCGCGATAGACAACTCTTTCACTTTTATATTTTGCACTCACCTTCAGTTTTATCTTTTCTTCGTGGCTTGAACGGGCTGGGGCTGTTTTGATCCATATTGGTCTTATCCCTAGGGATTTATATTGACAAGCATGAACTTTGTAAATGTGAAGGAAAATGTAATTTTCAGCTTGTGTAGTTGCTAGTGGGCAGATGGTAAGGTATCGACTAGTATCGAGTACAAAAACATGAGTGTTAATCGACTAGAGATGGGAAAAACTGTGAGCAGCGGGAAATCTTCCGACATTTTGAACAGAAAATAAAAAATAAATTGTCGTGTTGTTTTCCACTTGTATAAGTGGGCGGCCAAAAAAATCCACATTGCCTACGGGTTTGCGGTAAACTAATTTAAAAAAAAAACAACAAAACAAAACAAATTTTTTGATATTAGCTTGAAAACTAGCTCTCATATAAAAAAGCCAAAACAGCTAAATTGACAGCACTGCTCATAACGACGGTTTGCTGCTCCATTTGCTCCAAAAATCACACCTCTAGGTGGTTGGAGTAGATCGTTTCGGTTTCGGTGGTGCCACTTCCACGTAAATAGAATAATTTAACCCGTATATACACTAATTATGATTAATTAATAAGCTCCAATTTCGTAGCAAAGAACAACAAATTGAGTAATTTATGGATTGCAAGTGGATCTGGACGCTAGTCGGTAAAGTAAATGTAAATTAGAAAATAGTGTGAAATTAACTTTATCTGCCCCAACACCCAACCAAACTACACATGACCTTGCCAAGGCAGGCCCTAAAATAAAAATAACAACACTAATGGAATGTGCAGATATGAGTGTGAGTGAGTTCGCAGGTGTGTGTGTGTGTACGTGTTTA
Organism: Lordiphosa mommai; assembly: GCA_018904225.1. NCBI lineage: Eukaryota > Metazoa > Arthropoda > Insecta > Diptera > Drosophilidae > Lordiphosa > Lordiphosa mommai. The sequence goes on along the minus strand of JAEIFT010000068.1, from coordinate 690,080 downwards.
CATTTTTAGGGCAAACAGCTGATTCTTATTTGCCACCTGATTGGGGCTGGGGCTGATCTTATTGATGATCTCATTCCGCATTGCTTTTTAGTAAAAACTAACTCCAATGGGAAAGGATCAACATTTACTCGAGGCAGCACGTAGTGGCGATATCAAAACCGTGGGCAAACTGCTGGAGCTGACGGCCAAACGTCATGGGCCCTTGTCCAGGTGAGTCACGTTTAATCCAATGAAGAAGTATCCAATTTCCCTGTTTTGTCTTGTCTTTAGTTTTCGCCGCAGCGTAAGCATCAATTGCCAGGATGTAAACGGCTATACATCGTTGCATCACGCTTGCCTCAATGGCCACAGCAGCATAGTGCGTCTGCTTTTGGCCCACAGCGCCCAGCTAGATGTGCCGGACATACGCGGATCCACGCCGCTGTTTCTTGCCGCCTGGGCGGGCCACCAGGATATAGTGAAAATGCTGCTCATGCACAGTCCCCATCCTGCCAATCCCAATGCCCAGACAATTGAAAACGAAACACCATTACATTCGGGAGCTCAGCATGGACACAATGCTGTGGTGGCCATACTCCTCGCTTATGGTGCAGATCCAGCCATACGGAATAATAGTTTTCAAACGGCTTTGGATCTGGCCGCTCAATTTGGCCGCCTGCAGGTGGTGCAGACACTGCTGCGCGTCGATCCCGACCTGATAATGGCCTACCGTTGTGGCGAGGAGGATGATCTGGCGAAGTTACTGGGCTATGCCCCTCAGTCTCCAACACACAATTTTACGCACACCTGCCTGCATCTGGCCAGTCGCAATGGCCACAAGAAGGTGGTGGAAACACTACTGGCCGCTGGCGTCGATGTCAATATACTCACCCATGCGGGCAGTGCACTTCACGAGGCGGCGCTGTGTGGCAAAAAGTCGGTGGTGGTTACTTTGCTCAAGGCTGGCATAGATGTACAGGCCACCGATGGTAACGGACGCACCGCCCTGGAAATACTCTCGGATTATCCACCACATGTCACCTACGATATAGTGGGTGTCATTAATGGTGAGGCCAAATGATTTAAGATATTTAATTCTGGTTCTAACGCCCACAATCTTTTTCAGAGTTCACCAAGTTGACGGAGACGGTGACGGCTACACTGGAGAATGGCACGCAATCGCTGCCGAAACGACTGTTTGAAAAGAACTCGCAGCGCCAAAAGCTTAACAAACTGAATGATTCAGCCAGGCTGAGGAAGTAAGCCAAGCAAACGCCCACAGGCACATGCGTAACCCATAAACAAACATTTGAACATGTTCCTAATGTTGTTGTTGTTGTTGTGACCTCAATTAACCAAATGCTCATGTCATACGGAAAACGCACTCATCCCCCACACTTGCACCCGCACTCATACACTAGCACTCATCCGAATTGGTTGTCATCGCACTCAACGCTGTCTTCATCCTCTAACGGGTCTGGTTTTAATTGGTCTCTCTTCCATAACCTACTCACCCACTCCGCCCCACCCCCCTGCTCCATAGAAAGCAAGATCAAGCAAACGGACTTTCGCACTCTTTAAGCTCATTGGATGCATACACCAAGACGCCGGAAAACTATCTGGACATGAAACCAATTAAACAACAAAAGTCTCACAATGATGTGACAGCCATCGAAGGGAACTACACGCCCGTATACAAGCAACCCTATCAGAGTGCTCTGCTTCAAGCCAGAAGTCAGTTTTCAAATGCTTCCATACCATCACGCTCCTATGAGTATATTGATCTATTGAAGAATGGATCTGGCAGTGAGGATAACACGGCCAGCAGTTGTAGTAGTAAGTAGTTATATGGCCAAGTCTTTCCAAAATGTGTATGTAATTTTTTATTTTGATTTTTACAGCCATCCCACGTGCAAGGGTTTCCTCTCAGTATGTGGAGATGTCACTGGCTGCTCCAGTTCCTATGCCACGCACCCATATCAATGGCAACGGCAATGACTATGCCAATCTAGCCCCAGCTGTTGCAGTGGATAGCAACAACAATGCCAAAGTCATTAAACCATTGCGTAGCGTTCGTCATTCGCCCACGCCCGATTATCCACCACCCACGGTTACCGAGGCAGAGCACACCATAATCAATTACATGCAACCTCTGACACTGCGCAAGGGCAACGTGTTGGATTTAGAAGAGGGTGAATCGCCACGCACCAGCTACTCGTTCTCTTCGGACCATGTCGAGGAATTCGTGGCAGATGTTCCCTTTGCTGGGCTTTTTAAAGGATCTACATTGAATTTGGCACTGGATGCGGTAGATGGACGTGAACACTTACGTTCACCCAGTATGGTGCGCTCTGTAAATCGACGGAGTCTATCCAGGCAGCGTTACTCGGCGAGTGGTGAGGATTTTAGCGCCTCTCGTGTTTGGGCTGAGATTGATACAATCTTTGAGCATATTGGCAATGAAGTGTCCACAGTGCAAGAGCAGGAGGAACTGGAAAGCATAAGCTTGCCCGCGGATGATCCACGACAGTCGTTGCACATCAGAAATCCAGCTGAGCTGTTGCTGGGCAAAACGCAAAGCTCCGCTTCACATTGGTGCCACTCGCCGTATACGCTCATCTATGGCGAAATACGTTATTCGGTGTTTGTAAGTTTCAAGGCGACAGAAATTTGTATAGCTCTAATAGATCCATCCCTATCTTAGTATCTGGGCTCCACGGTCATACGACAATTGCAGGGCACCATGTCGACGCGCAAGTCCATACAAAAGCTTAAGATCGATGAGACTATCAAGTCAGCCGCTAGCGTCAGTGACATTAGTCTGCTGGAAAATTGCACCACGTCGACCAAGTATCTGAAGGCAGCCAACTTACAGACGCGTCTGAATGTGGACATTGCGGTATCCTGCATTGGTGTCAAGTTTATTGATCACGAGAAAAAGGTAATCACGTGGAAATGGTTACAGAATGATGATTGAATTTAGCTAATTGATTTTAATTTCTCTTTAGACTGCCATTTGCTCGCATGACATTGAGAACATCAATTGCGTTTGCCAGGATGCCGAAGATTTGCGATACTTTGCCTATATAACCAAAGAACAGGATTTGCATTATTGTCATGTGTTTATGGTGGACAATTTGGTTAGTTTATAAATAAACCTCCAGAATTACCTATTAGGTATACGATACGCTCTAAAACCAGGCTGCAACATTTATCAAGCTTAAGGTTCCGTTTGCGGACTGGTTTCTAAAAGCATTAAAGGGTTCGAACCTTGGTTTATAGTTAAATTGTGAAATTTATATAAATACTTTAATAATTCCAAATTTATTTTGTTTTTTTTTTTTAACAGGAGCTGGCTAAAGAGATCATTCTAACACTGGGACAGGCCTTCGAAGTGGCCTATCAGCTAGCCCTTAGCAGACAGGGCACACCCTTAAACGAAGAGTCCTAAACGAAATGAGAGAATGAAGTGCCACAAATGCATCATGAGAGCAGCTAAAACATAATATTTATTGCATTTTTCATGTGAATGTATTTTTTTTCATTTGCTAGTCCTTGATGCCATCTCGATGCTGACATTATTTTAAATTCACAGTCGGCTGCTTTTAAGTATTTTGAGAAAACAAAAATTATTATTAATTATTAAAACTTTGCAAAATGTAATTTATACAACGAAAGCGACTTTAATATACGCGTTACTCAGGGGAAAAAGTATTTAGGAAATGTTGACAATGTCAAATTGATATGCATGTCGACCCCAAAGATATGACGGAAGTGGAAATTTGTACAACTCCGAAATATATAATCGGAATCTTCAAAATAAGAGCCGAGTGGAAATTTGAACAACTCCGAAATATATAATCGGAATCTTCAAAATAAGAGCTAAATATCTTGTTAAATGGCAGGAGTTGCTTTAGATCTTTATAGTCTCTGAAATCTAGGTGTTCATACAGACGGACAGGGCTAGATCGACTCGGCTATAGATGCTAATCAGGAATCTGTATATATATTTTAAAACTAGTCAAAATAAACTAGTCAAAAAAATTAAATAAATATGCCTCATATATAAAAATCGATTGTTTTTATACTCTGTACTAAAGGTACAAAGAGTATATTTGATTGGATATAACAGATAGTAGGAATCATCTCCGATCCTATCTTTATATATATATATATCTTCTGTTCCAGCTTTTATCACTGAACTCCTTCTAAACGGCTTAAATCCAGTTTAAAGGGTGGTTCAGAGCGATATCTCTCAAAACTTTGAACTTGAAATTTTGTGAGTGGATAAGTAATATGGAGTTAAACATTTTACTGTTTCAAGACCGATTCCGAACTCGATTGAAACGGTTCAATAGTGGTTTAAAGCCCTATTTCGGAAATTATTAACGCAATGAACCTACAATATGGTGTTTTTGTTGATAATATAAAGTTATTTATTTTCCCGGAGACAACCCGGTTCTGAACCAGTATTAAAAAGGGGTTCAAAAGTGGTTCGGAGCCATATCTCAGAAATTATTTAAGTTGGGAACTTGAAACTTTATATGAAACTTGATCATTTAAAGTTAAACACTTAAGCATATCAATACTGTTTCCGAACCCAAATGAACCGTTTCAAACGAGCTTTAGGACTATTTCTTAGAAATGCTTTAAGCTTTAAACCTGAAGTTTGGTGTGTAGATTGGTTATATGGAGTTAGATATTTTCCCTAATCAAAACCGAATCCGAACCATATTGAACCTGTTAAAAAATGGTTAAGAGATACATTTATTAGATATTATTTCAGCTATGAACTTGAATTTTGGCCATACCAAATTAGCAATTTGGAATTAGATATAATCAAAGCTAACAAGAACTTGCAGTTTGAAGTTGAATATTTTTCCGGTTCCGAAACAGTTTGAACCGATTCAAAAGGATTTCAGAGCCATATTTAGGATATATATTTGAAAGGTATGTAGCGGAGTAGTTCCTCAACTCAACTTATTCCGATCGTTCCATTGCTCTTGATTTTTCTCTTTATGATTCTCACATGGCAAAATTTCGACAAAATTTTAATTATTTATGAGCATGCAATAGCAGGCAAACCACCGTATGGACAGGACAAGGTCTACTGGGACAGCTAGTATATATATATATATTCTTAATGGGGTCGGAAATGCTTTCTCCTGCTACTTATATTTCCACAAACCCCTTCATGTAACGTCTATAAAAACTATCAAGCTCTAAGCATAAAAGCCATTAGAGATGGACAACTTTTGTTATACACGATAGAGAGAAAGAAGATGGCACAGAGAAATAAGCAAATCTGCCAATGTTCAACCGTTATTTGAAAAGTTGTTGGTCGTTTTAAATAAAAAAAATTAATTGCTTTGGCTGGAAGGACACTTTAAATTCTTAGGAACAATATAAGTCACAGTTTGTCTTCGATGAAGAAATGTCGTTGGTATAAGCGACCTAGCAAACAAACTGTGAAATATATGAGGTTTTTTTTTTTAAATGGCGACAAAGCAGCGACGTGCCAAAAGTTTGGCATAAACTTTAATTCCCCTGCATATATAAGGAGTCTACTTAGTAAATTGGATGCCTCTAGCCTTTACCATATTTGAGATCTAATTGTTTATGCGGACGATCAAGAAAATATATACTTTCGAGTGTCGGAGATGCTTCCTTTTGCCTGTTTAATACATTTGCACCTTTGGTGTAGCGTTTAAAAGTTAAAGTTTTTTTTGAAACTCTTTTATACATATGTCTTGAGCATAATACAATAAGTTTACATATAAAATAATAAGTATATGAATGTGTGTTAGGTAAATAAACGAACGCGCAAAACTAGCATAAAACTTAGAAAGTACTTAATTCAACTTAATTAAAATCCCATTCTTAGGAATGATATCCATTATCCAATACATGTACATTAGGTGGCTGCGACTGCTCTCCACTTTCATCGTCCTCGGAAGTGGAGGCACTTGGCTGCTGGCTGCAGCCGATCAGATGCTGAAAGGTGTAGTGTACCCAATTACGATAATTCACCACCGCCTGGGGTACATCCACAATGCTGGCCAGTATGGGGCCAGCTATTTTGGCCGGGTCGGTGTCCACCAGCTTGGACAGCTTGAGGAAAGCCGCCTCGAATCCCTGCATAACATGCAAGGCGGCATAGGAGCTGCGTCCAATGTCATTAGTCGGTGTGATGGGATCCTCAATGCTCAGCACCGACTGCCAATTGTTCTCGCCCAAGGTGGATCTCAGCTGGCTCTTGTCCACACGGCTGCCATCGCCTCGTACCGAAATGCCGTACTTGAAGAAGTCAAATTTACGTCCATAGTAGTCCAGGAATTTGAGCAGCAGAAGACCCAATTTGCTGTTGCTGTTGTACTTCTTGTTCCCATTAGCCTGCTGTTGCAAAAAGCTAATGCACATGAGCGTCAGAGCGTAGGAGGAAATGCCACCCGAGCTGTAGACTTCGTTCAGGCCCTGTAGAGCCAGAAACTGCTTGAGCACCATCACCAGCTTGGGCAGCTCCGGAAACTGGCGAATAAAGTCCTTAATTAGCTCGGCGGCCTTAACGCCTGACGCCGCATTAAAGGTAATGTCAAATTTGATCTGCGACACACGCTCCGTGAACTTCACCACCGGCACCGAAGCCTTGTCCAGCACAGTCACCGTAGCTTGCTCGGCCACGTTGCGGGCCAGCAGCTCGGTCTCCAACTCGTGCAGCGGAGCGCTGAACCAATAGCAGCCATTATGGACCACTATGTCGATGTCCGATATGGGCAAGTTCAGACCTGTGCGAAATGAGCCAAACACTTCCACGCATGCGCCCGGCCATATGGAGAGGACCACATCCTCAATTCGACGCACCGCATTGGCACGCACATAGAATTCTGTCGGCGTCGACTGAATGAAGTTGTAAAAGCGCTCGATCTCCTGATGCAGCAGGCACAGGGCCGGCACATTGCCGGTTCTATAAACAAAGTCGGGCAACTGCCATGGCTTATTCAGTGAGTCACACATCCCGATTTCAAGTGTTGCCTCTGCTTCTTTCTGATTTTGGCGTCTTCCACAAATTAGCTTTGTGTTCCGTTTGTTTTTGTCAATTCCAATTTTCTTCGCCTTCTCTTTCGCTCTTGAACCGTTAGGACTGAACGGAGCTGCCACCCAGTTTATTTTTTTTTTAATACGTGTTCAAATAAATCGTAGTTCACACTTGCAAATTGCTCAAATTTAAACCAAAAAACCAACACAAATTTAAATAAAAGAACACAAAAGAACTTTGCAAGCGAATTGGGTGTTTTTATCAAAATGCGTGTAAATTCATTTTTTTAAATTTCATTTATGAGACGTGTGCACCAAAGCCTGCCCTGTCCGGGTGCTAGCAATGTGTTTACACTATGCAACAAAGTAAATGATTTGTGCATACCCTAAATTGGGTTCCCTTATGCGAATTAGGTAAAATCTTACTAAGCAAACTTCATCGTGTAAACACGGACTAAGAAATTTAGGAAGCTAAAACGAAGGAAAATAAAAAGCGGTATCAAAAACTAGGAAATTCACAATTATGAAAAAAAATGGGAGATCTAAAATTAGGAACCCAAAAATAAGAGAAAACACTAACTAGAAAAATTGGGAATGAAATATTTTAAATAGAAAATTGCGAGATTTGAATTTAGAGTGACCATTTTTACGCGGTAATCAATTAAGGTGACCATTTTCGATTTTATATCCAAATGGTATATATCGATACTTGTTATCGACTATCGATTTAGTTAGACATAATTTTAGTGACATAATTGTTTATATTTTGATTTTAAGCCATGCTGAATATTGTACGACAACGTGCTGCGCAGCGTTGTCTGCACACCACACACAGCCGGTCGGGCTACATTGTGCTGTAAGTCAAAGCCTGAATTCCGTGTCTCCATAATGTAATATTCTGATTGCTTTGCCCGGCATTTAGCGTACCCGAAATCGGCGAAGAGGGTCCCTCGGAGGGCGTATTGAAGCCGGATGGCCTGCCAGCCTTTAGTGACATCACCATCGAGATGTGCCTGGGCGCCATTGGACAACAGGCGGCGGCCGTGGAGAAGACCGTCAAGGCACTGGAGCAGGATATCAAGAGCGGCAAAAGGCTACAGAGTGCGGGCATTTTTGGCGAGCTGGATGCTGTCACCGGTCCGCTGGAGACCACGTGGGGTGTGGCCAAGGCGCTGTATTTGGGCAACAGCACGCTTATTCCCACCAAGTCGTACATGAACATACACGAGAGAGCACGAAATGCTCGCGCCGCCAAATACTGCAATAAAACTATGTACAATATGCTGATGCAGCAGGATACCGGAGCGGGCGCAGATGAGCAGCGTCTGCGTCAGAAGTTTCTGTTAGAGGGCAAGCTCAATGGTTTGACCCTGGGCAGGGATTCACAAGATGGACTCAAGGAATTGCTCACCCAGCTGGGACGAGAGCGGGCCAACTTCAAGAACAAAGTAAACATGTCCGTGCACTCATTTGGCCATGTGGTTAGCGATTTCCAAGTGGTACGTGATTTTCCGCCTGCTCTGCTAGAGGCCACAGCACGTGATCCCCTGCAGCCGTTGCAGGGTCCCTGGAAGATCACACTACAACCGCAGATAGTCGAGGGCTTTCTCAAGTACTGTCCGGATCGACTGCAACGCTGGAACGTGTGGCGGGCCAATGCGGTAAAGGCTTCCCAGCAGCAGGATAAATCATTGGAGAACAGCACTCACCTGGAAAAGATACGTGGTCTGCGCAAGCGTCAGGCCAATCTGTTGGGCTATGCCAGCTACGCGGACATGTCCATGCAAACTAAAATGGTGGGCAGCGTGGATAACCTCAAACAAATCTTTGCCAAATTGCTTAAATTTGCGGGACCCGCCCAAAGCGTGGAGCTAGCCCATCTGCAGAAGTTTGCCGAGACCAGCGGCTTAGAACACCAGCTGGATGCCTATGATGTGAGCTACTGGAAACGCAAGCAATTGGCCGCCGAGCATGGTGTTCTAGAGGACAAGTTGAGCGAATTTTTTCCCCTGCCCCGCGTACTCTCCGGTCTGTTTTCGCTCAGCGAGAAGCTCTTCAACATACGCATTGTAGAGCATGCCAAGGCTGAGGTCTGGCATCCGGCTGTCAAGTTCTACGACATCTTTGATGGCGATGTCAGCAACAGTTCCACCCCAGTGGGCGGATTCTATGTGGACTGCTATTCCAAGGAGCACAAATTTGGTCGTAACAATGGCTGGATGGTGGGCATACGTAATGCCAACAAGTCTGCCGGCCTCACACCACTCTGCGCCCTCATCTTCAACTTTGCCGAGCCGGTGCAAGGCTCTAACAAGCCGCCACCTTTACTTAACTACGATGATCTGCAAATGCTGTTCAAAACCTTTGGCTCGGGCCTGCAGCACTTGCTTACCCAAGCCAACTATAGTGATCTGGCTGGACACTCCAATATCGAGTGGGATGCCTCACAGGTCTCAGGCTATGTGATGAGCAATTTCCTGGACGATGACAGAGTTTTGCTTGGCTTATCCGGACACTATCAAAGCGGCGAGCCCATCGATCTGGCCTTGGCTCAGAAAATGCTGCTCCTCAAGACCCAAATGGCGGGCTATAATCTGTGTCAGGAACTGTATGTGGCCGATCTGGATATAGAACTGCATCGTTCGACAGCCTTTTGGCTAGATGTGGTGCGCAAACTATGGCCGGTTTATCACTGCCTGCCGCTGGACAAAAAAGATGCACATCCCTGCTCCATGAGTGACATCTTTTCGGGCGACTGGGCTGCGGCCCAATTTAGTCATTTGTATTCCAAGCTCATAGCAGCCGATGTCTCGAGCAGTTTTAAGGAACAGCTCAGCGAGGAGAATCACTCAACGGTGGGCAAACGCTATAAGCAGACGTTCCTCAGTTCGGGCGGTTCGCTGCCCACAGGCGAGGTGTTCCGACGTTTCCAGGGGCGTGATCCTTCGGTGGAGGCTTTACTCAAGTCGTTAAACATCTATCAGACATCGCAGACCACCGAGAACCATTAGACAAACTTTAAGTGTTGGGTTGTTCATGAGTAAGTGAACAAAAAAGAGTTACTCAATAAACTGAACAAGTGAACATGTTCTTAAATTGTTTACTCACTTGTTTTATTTTTCTTTTTTGTTCAGTTGTTTTAGTTCATTTTTGCATAAACTTTTTAATTTTTTCTACTATTCAGTTTTTGAACTAAATCCAGGTCTGTCGGTTAGTTTTCAACCCAGGTGTGTGACTGATCAGGTTATGTTTTGAAATCAGGTTAGCACCCCCGATATCCAATTTCCAAACCATGTCAATATCGATAAATATAGAAAAGATGAAAATAATCCGTGTATTATTTGTATTTTTTGAATACCCTTGCAGAGGGTAATATAAAATTGTCCTAATGGTTGTAACGCATTGAAAAAAGCCCAAATGACAAGCTATTCACATTGAAAACAAGACATTATAAGAGCCTACTAGTGATAATAATGATAATAAGAGGAGGCTCTACAAATAAAAAAATAAAAATTCAGGCGGCTGTCCCAACCAATTTCAATCCTACTAGGGAGCGCGTGACGGTCCCTTTTCAATCCAGTTATGGAGCGCTCCGGATATCATTGGTTGGGTTATGAACATTGTTCGAAAATATTACTTAATGTTGCCTCATTTTGTATAATTTTAAGTCAAATTTCTGTCGTTATCAAGGCAAGGCTTTTGCCATCTTATGACCCATTGTAAAATCAGTATTACTGTGCTTTGAAAAGATTCTCAAAATATCGAGGAAATCACGGGGATTTTAAAATGGTCATGCGAAAATATCACCACTACAAAATCAACGATGTCGAAAACGGAATTAATAAATTAGAGGACATTAAACATTTTAGATTTCACGAGAATAAAATATCAGATTTTTGGAATTAAAAAAAAACGAGAAGGCAAAGCTAACTTCGACTGTGCCGAAGTTTTAATACACTTGAAAACGGTTAGTCCAACGATTTAACCGGTAAAATATATAAAGGATAAGATATCAAATATTTAAAATTTTTAAATCATGATAAGAAAGATTTGATACCAAAAAAACACTTTTCGAGTAAACCACATTTCCGACCGATCGGTCAGGCAGCTATATGCTATAGTCATCCGATTTTAATAAATTTTTTCTGAATTATATGAAAGCATATAAAACTATTATATACCAAGTTTAGGGATGCTGCGATAGAAAACAAAAAAGTTTTCCTCACTAGAACTAGTTTTTAGACCGACCGTTTATATGGCAGCTATATGCTATAGTCATCCGGTTTTGATCAATTTTTCCAGAATTAAGCGGAAGCATATAAAACAAATACAAACTAATGATTGGTCAAGCTACGATGGAAAACTAAAAAGTTTTTCTCACTAGAACTAGTTTTTTGACCGACCCTTTATATGACAGCTATATGATATAGTCATCCGATTTTGATGCATTTTTCCAGAATTATGTGGAAGCATATAAAACTAACATATACCAAGATAAGTGACGCTACGATGGAAAACAAAAAAGTTTTTCTAACTAAAACTAGTTCTTAGACCGATCGTTCCTATGGCAGCTATATGATATAGTCATCCGATCCGGCCGGTTCCGACATATTAGTTACGTGCAGTAAAAAGAAGACTCTGTGCAAAATTTCAGCTCGATAGCTTTAAAACTGAGAGACTAGTTCGCGTAGAAACAGACAGACGGACGGACGGACAAGCGGAAATGAACTCAGCTCGTCGTCCTGATCAAGAATATATATAGTTTATGGGGTCGGAAATAAATATTTCTATGCGTTACAAACTTCTGGGCAAAATTAATATACACTTTTCAAGTGTATAAAAATTGAACTTCGTAAAAAACTTAAAAAAAAATTTTGTATGAAACCATCTTGATAACTCAAAAAAGTAATGATGCAGTAAGATTCCTAAGGGCCGAGTTAGGGGAAACCCGTTCAAGTTGGTCATGTCTTTTTTATTTTTTGAAAAAAGAACTATTACAGTGTTATTAGTCAGTCTCAGCACGGAATTGTCGAATTCACATTCTTAGTCAACTCGGGTTTTCTTTTGGGGTTGCAAACGGATGTAATATATACTGATTTCAGTAAGGTCAAATATCAACTTTTGTTACATAAAATCGGCTCTTATTTTCATATGCTATCTCACCCTGTTGTGTTTAGAATAGCATTTCCAAATCTATAGTCGTAACTTCTGGTGTCACCTTGGCCCGCTTCTGTTTCGATATTCCGCAAACATTAAGTTATAATCGGGCATTGAAGTATGCAGACAACGTGAAACTCTGCTTATCATAAGTAATATTTGCTTTACGATGCTTAAAATCGGACGTCAACTCTCATCTTTCCCCTTATGAGCAACGATTGCAACTTATCGATCCACCATCTATTGCAAATCTTAGAATGTACCACAGATAGTTGTCCTACATAAACTATTATTAGCTGGAATTGACTCTAGTGATCTTAAAATCAAAACCTTTCAGTGTCTCACAGTCGAACCAGAAATTATTTACCTATATATCTTCTGACACGTTCTTCAAACTATGCTTCTCACGAACGCTACCACTGCCTCAATATGCTTACACGCAGAATATAATAAGAAGAAAGACAGTACGAAAATTAGGAGTCATTAACTTTATATTATTTTTTTAAAACGATATTTCTTTGAACTACATAAGCACCCTGTACTGCTGCTCTATGAATGAACAGATTTTCGAATATTGGGTTTTCTATATCAAATCTATCAGAAGGAAACATTTCCGACCTCATAAAGTATATATATTCTTGATCAGCATCACCTAGATCTCAGGAACTATAAGAGCTAGAGCTACCATTTTTTCAGTGTAGACTTGTATCTTCTGCACGCAGATCAAGTTTGTTTCAAATTTTTGCCACGCCCCCTCCCGCCCCCGCAATTTGAAAAAACCTCATATCTCCCACAATTTTGAAAATAGATTATTCGAACCTTCAAGACATATACTTTAATCATCATTACCTATCGATCCGCCATACATCATTTTTCGATCAGATGAACCATAGTAGAGTTACCGCCCCCGCAATTTAAGAAATACCTCATATCTCCCACAATTTTGAAAATACATTGTTAAATCCTTCTAGACATATATTTTAATCGATCCGCCATACATAATTTCTTGATCAGATGAACGATAGAAAAGTTCCCGCCCCCGCAATTTTAAGAAATCCTCATATCTCCCACAATTTTGAACTTAGATTATTCGAACCTTCTAGACATATATTTCAATCATCATTACCTATCGATCCGCCATATATCATTTCCTGATCAGATGAACGATAGAAAAGTTCACGCCCCCGCAATTTTTAAAAAACCTCATATCTCCCACAATTTTGAAAATAGTTTGTTCGAACCTACTAGACATATATTTTAATCATCATTTCTTATCGTTCCCCCATACATCATTTCGTGATCAGATGATTGATAGAAAAGTTCCCGCCCCCGCAATCTGTTCGAACCTTCTAGACATATATTTTAATCATCATTATCTATCGATCCGCCATATATCATTTCCTGATCAGATGAACGATAGAAAAGTACGTCAAATCTCCCACAATTTCGTAACGGGTATATCGAAGTCGAGCAGGGCCGACTTCAACTTACGCTCTCGTTTAATATAGGTAATGGTGCGTCTAACCTTTTGACTATAACTATTTTCGTTGCCAAATTTTCTAAGATACAAAATTCCACTTTTCACATTTAATGTCAAATTAGAATTACTGGAAACATTTAAATAATAATAATATAATTTATTTCAATATTCTAATTGTATACCCATGTGTTCTACAAATCGGTTTCGACCCAAATTGTATGGGAATAGGTTCATAAAAAAAAAACAAAGTTCCACTTGTTCATAAGTTTCTGCATTACAATTCGACCTATTTGTGGCGCTCATTTGTTGGGGTTTGAAAGGTGCAATCTATCCCAACCGAAAGCGGAAAAAACTACTGTAATTTATAGAAAGGAGAACGACTAGGACGATTTTCCTAACAAAAATCCCAATAATTTGCAAATATCTTTGTCTTAAGGTGGGCACAAATCCATTGACGATATCAATCGAAACGAATCGTTTTCATTTGCGGTTTTTGGTTCGTTTTTGTTTCCGAGCACGAATTTGCGGTTTGGTACAGCTAAAAAATGAACTATATTTCGAAACACCAAGACAAAGGTAATTTTAATGACTAGTTCACTTGTTCATTTAGCTGTTGCCTTGGCTATGAGCAACTGAACAAAATATAACAACTGAGCAGCAAAGTAAACAACTGAATTTGTTCACTAAAATTAACTGTTTTACCCAATACTAGAAACGTTATCTTTTCTAGGAACTATGTAGTTTAGTTAAAGGTGATAACAATGCTTTGACATTGTGTTGGATAAAGTGATTAATGATACGTAAGAGTGAGTCACTGGGCGGGCCTTATCGCACAGGTGTTGGAATCATCATTCTACAATTTTTGTTGCTTTATTTAAATAATACTTTTTAATAATAAATTGCATAAATTTATAACATTTAACATATTCTCTTCTCCCATTGTTTAGACTCCTCCAGTTCCTTCATCTCTGATATATTTATAGTATTTTATATACACAACAAAAAGGCAAATCATGATTTTCTGCGGAAAGGAAAACTCGGTTCGTGTGTTTGTGTCTTTGTTTAGAGTGAAAACATGTTATGGATTCCACTTGCTGCACTTGTTTATATTAGACTGATTAAGTTGTAGGTGTGCACAAGATTTTTGCCTAAACATTAACAATTCCATGGGAGTACATGGCCCGGATTCTACCTCAGAATTAATTTGGATTACTGCACTAGCTCGAAGATTAGGTGTGTGTGTGTGTTTTTGTGTGTGTGAGAGCGGGGTTTCGAGGTGTGCATCATAAGTTGGAAATCTTTAGAATATTTGCTAAGGCTCCTCCATTTCGTTTCCTATTCGTAATTGGCTGGTTTTAATAGATATCCGGACAGCCGGTCCAGTCTTGGGCCGCCTTGGCCTCCCAATATGTATTCTTGTACACATGCACAAAATTCTCGCTACCCTCCTCCTTCTCGCGCTTAAACCACATAGGCTCATAGGCCGGATATGGACGGCCAGCGGCAGCCGCCTGCTCCGCTTCAGTTTCCCGTTGCCTACGCACCGTTCGCTGCTTGTCCTCGAGACGCAACTTCTCCTTATTACTTTCATCCCAGGCCCCATTCTCCATGAGCCGTTGGTCCGGACGTAATCGTGCGTCTGTCGGCGCCACGCCCTCCTCCATCTCATTGAGCTGACAGGCCAGCGTGGTAAAGTTGTAGAACTTCTCCGACTCGGGTGGTGCTGGACGACGCTTCCAGGCCACCCTATACTCACCGGTGGTGTAAGTGGGACTATCGGCTGAGCCGCTAGTCTGCAGGACGGGTGCAATTTCGATCTTATCATCCCAGGTGCCACGGACTACCCATTTGGCCTGGTTGTTGCGATTGAAAACTACACCCTTGACACTACGCTGCACATCCCGGCTGAAGTAGGAGTAGGGTATGTAGTTCAGTATACACTTGTTGCCATGCGCCGCATTCGTGCCCTTGATTTCCATTTCGCCATGCTGATCCACCCACAGTTTGCCCACGATTATGTTGTTCACCGTGGTGGTTACCTTGCGCCATGAATAACGATTGCCACTTTCCGGAAATTGCACAGAGGCTCCGCCCAAGGGATTGATCTGGAAAGCGGAGACCAAGATTTACGTGAGAAATTTATTAAATCAAAGGGAAGAAAGCGAACGTTATTTTAAACACCCACAGTTTCTGAAATTGTTAAGTTACTGATATTTTGTTAGTAAACATTAAGGACCGATTTCTCATCTTCTACATAGCCCTATCTGTGAAAAAACCTACAAATAGCAGAGTAAATTCTCAGTTTATCTGACACATTGCAGCTATATAGTAGATGAGAAATCGGCCCTTAGACTAATATTTTGTACACTAAATAAAATTAAAATTTGGAACTAGGTAAGGTAAAAGGTACTCGAATTTTTATATACCTAGGTAAGGTAAAAGTTCCCAAGTCTGTGAACCGGATCGAAAGCAGTTTAATCCGGTTCACAAGTGGTTCAGAGCCATATCTTCGGTGTATAGGAAACAGATATTTCAAGAACGGTTCTGAAACTGCTGAACTGCTTCAAGAATGGTTCCGAACCCGCTGAACGGAGTCAAAAGTGGTTCAGAGCATTATCTTCGAAATTTATGAAGCTATGAATTTTCTGGGTTGTAAAACGCGTTCCGTATCAGTTTGTGGAAACCGATTCCCAACCAGTTCAAATTTGATCTTTGAAAACGGTATCAAAATTTTCTTAAATTTTCTTTCGGGTATGTAGTATTATAATATATTTATATATTAATTTATTTAAAAAAAAAACTCATATCTTCCACAATTTTGGAGTTAGATCTTCTATATATATATTTTTAATCATCATTAGTAATGATTCATTACTTATCGAGCCCCCCCAACGTGGCAACTCCTTGCTAGAGCTTTAGAGCGAGTTGCCAATGCGAGCAGAAAATGTCGGAAATTTTGCCAGTGTAAGGTGAAATATACAAAGTAGGATTTTGACTGCCAGATTATTTGGTCGGTTGTGGTGTAATGGATAGCACATTGCCTTCAGTGCGGGAGACCTGAAATCGACTCCACCTTGGATCTTAAAAAAAAATGTTTCTTTATTTTTAAAAATGTTTAAAAAGTTAACTTGGTGTCAACAACTTGTAGGCAATATGATCTGCCCTAAGTTATTACCGAATCACAAACTTAAGTTTACCTATGACTACGAAATTTCTCTTAGCGGCAAGTTTAAGTGGGTGGAAACCTTCCGAAACAGCTGTAGGGTCATCCAAAGCCTCCTTTGTGGTATTGTGTGTGTATAGTTTCTATAGTTATGCATTATCATAACTACTTACATGACCTAGAGCCGGCTAAAAACTTGCTAGTTATCAGTTATATACAAACTTTTTTACTTGTTTTGATGCTTTTTAGTTGGCAACACTGTTTAGAGGCTTTAGAAAAAAACGATATATCGGCAACCCTAGTACAGACCTTGAACAACAATTCGGGATCCCTTCAAACCGGTTCGGTTCAGGTTTACTGTGTCTTTTTTTTTTTTTAAGCGAACCGTAATAGGCCAACCGAACCGAATCTGAACAGGACTACCTGCATGAGGATGTAATAATGTTGATCGCAGACAACGAAAATAACGTAAGCGCCAAAAATAATATTTTTCGGGAGTGTGTTCGATTAGATGTGAATGGCATTGCAGCTCATATTTGCATTAAACAAAATTTTTATCGAAAAAATGGCGCTTTCGTTATTGTTGCGGTTAGAGCTCGATATCAAAACACTGTTTAATTAAATTCTCTTTAAGGAAAATCACCATGCATAAGTGGATCTTTGATAAAGAAGCGAAAGGGGAAGAACACATTTTTGGTCGAGTTTGCTAATTGTGTTACTTTTGATTTAGCGTGTGTGTGTGTGTGAGTGCACTGCTGTTTTTTTTTGTTTTTAAAACAAAAGCTGCTTTGTGCCGGATGGTGATAGTGAGAGGGGGGGGAATCGTCATCGAATGACGACGTTTCGTTGGCAGGGAGGCCGAGATTTTGCTTTGAAAAGTTCACGCTTTTATCATTCTGTTTATATTAAAAGGGGGATATTAAAAGCGTCTATGTACAATTAATTAGTTAATGCTTAAAATAAAAAAAAGTCTAACGATAGGCCGTACTTTACACCAATTGTTCAAAATAAAGCGTCAAAGTTGTAAAAAAAACAACCTCAAAATTTAAGTTTAACGCTCAATAGTCAAAGTCTGGTTAAGAAGTCAAAGTGTTTAAGTGACTAGTTCTTAATTAAATGTGATTATAAGGTTAGTTTATGAAGTTGGGACACGACATTTAATGACAATGTCCTTTAATTAACGCTTTTAAAGGGGCGTGGTCGATAATTTCCCTTCAAATTGTTGTGACTCGTTTGTTTTGTTACCCCTGCAAGGTTGATTGCAACGCTCTGAAGGACGCATAAAATTTATATATTTATCAGATTAAAAATGGATGAGACAAGTCAATCTAGCCTTTGCCTAACTAGTTTTTTAGTTCTGAGACAATCATTAGTTTTACTGTAGATCAGCGGTGCATAACGCTAACGATTCTTAGATAGATATACAGATATACAGTCAGAGTAGTCCATTGAATCCTGACATGATAACTACAAATATAATGGAGCAACATACCTGAACATATTTGCCCCGAAACTTGCTGGTCATGGAAAACTCCTGCCAGCATATCCATTTAGAGCTCTCACAGTGCAATGCTGCCACGGGCGGATGATGGGACACCTGTTCGGCCAGGCAGCGCCAACCGAGATCGTCCATGCGATCGCATTCATAGGTCTCGCCCAGCAGTGGGTTAAAGGGTTTGCCGGTGCGATTCGTTGTCGTTGCATAAGAGGAAGCAGTAAAAGCGGCCACATAGGCCAGCTGTTCGCACTCATCGGTACAGTTGGCGGCATAGTCAAGTATGTCGGCATACTCATAGTCCTCCACCAGGCGCTGGAGCATGGAGAGCGGCTCGTTGAAATTAACGGGCATTGGTATCTTGGAGAGATCCTTGCCAATGCAGTTCTTCATGATGGACCACAGGCTTAGTGGATAGTTGGGCTTGTCGGGCACACGAGAGCGTCGTTGCCTGCAAGGCTGACCAATACATTCATTCCCTGTCTCCAATCTAGATATATGGGACGATGTACGATCCACAGCGTCTTCAGGTTCATGCGAGCCAGAAGCCACTCGGGCCGCGCTCACCAGGCACACCTGCTGAATGGTCTTTATGGTGCGCTTTTGCTCGTCACTTTCCGAGGAGCTGCCCGTCTGGCCCTCAACCTGATCCTCGGAGCTGCTGCGTCGCTTATTTAGTTTTAGAATAAAGGTGCCATCCATGGGAGAGGTGCCAAAGGCGTGCTCCTGAGCATCGAAAAACTCCACCTCATCGTCGGAGGTCAGCAGGGCCCCGGAGGGGCCGCCTGCGTGCAGCGACATTGTGGTGCTGGAAGACACCATGGGCGGCACCGGTTTGTTCTGTCGCACCAAGACGGCCGCCTGCTCCATTTGCGACTGTTGCTTGGCCATCTGCTCGACAATCTCCTCTAAACGCTGGCGCTGCTCCCGTTCGTGGTGCAACATTTTGGACCACTTGTGGCCCTGCGACTCAGCCGAGTGAAGATAATCGTTACCAGCATTGATCATGGCATTCGATGTAATCCGAAAGAGAGTGGCACGCTCGTTGACAATCTTTGTACGGCTGGCCAGTGACTCCTCCTCGTTTGATTCCAGATCGTTTAAAGCCCGCTGCAGGGCTGCTCCGTGCTTGGTGATCAGATCATAGCAGGTGCGCATATTTTCCAGGCGTTCACTTAGATCCCTAACCACTGTGCTGATCTCTTGGCTGGGCACTACCTGGGCCGTCTCTTCAGCCTCCTCCTCTTCGCTCTCAATGGCCCGTATGGCCTTGGCCTTGGCCAGCTCCAGTGCCGTCACCCAGGACTGTCGCTCCACCTCCGTGCCGGCTTTGATGTGAAAGGTCTGCGTGCCGCCATTCGAGATGACGAACGTGCACGAATCCACCGTATGAATGAGAGCTCCGTGCAATGAGATGGTGCCACGGCAAGTGTGATTGATCTCCGACTGGTTCCGATAATAGCTAAGCACGCCCTTGGACAACACAAACCAGCGTCGCTGATAACCCTTTATGTAGTTGGTCCATTTCAGCAGCCAACCCTTCATTTCTGGGTCGCCTTTCTTTTCGCCCGCTGCCTTACCCCCAACCCCTGCGCCAGCACCACCTGCGGCGTCCGTCATGGCTGCGGACGGCAATCTAAATTTATTAGCACTCGCGACCTCGCACCACCGACCGACCGACTTCTGATTAAGCCGTAGCCGTGTCGCTGTTGCGGCAATTGTGCAAATAACGCCACGTACGATGACAATGACGACGGGCGGGGGCGGTGAAACAACTCAATTCCAGACTCCAACTCGAAAATTGGCGAAACAATTTTGTTCGATTATGCGAATGCACCTGCTGTTGCAGCAGTTTGCATTATATTGATTGCACTTGGGGGGCTCTGACTCCCGTTCCCCGACTCTGTCTCGCGTTTACAACAAATTTCGGTTCGGGCCTTTTCTAACTTTTTTTTTTGCAAAAACTGTGGAAGTAAAGTGCGCACTTGTGTGCGTGAGTGTGTGTATATCGATAGTATCAGTTTTGCCATCGGAACTAGAGATGACACTATCGATGGTTGAGAACTTGTCTCTGCTATCGATAAGAGATGGTCGCATGATTTGAATGTGAGTCAATTGACTTAAATAACTTTTTTATATTTGTAGTGCCAAAAATCAAATCAATTTTGCATTGGAACAACTGATGCATATTAATAATATACAATAATCAACATACATTCAGATTCGTAGATATTTGTTTTTTTTTTTCTGATCTCTTATTTCCCTGGCTAAAAAACCATTTTAAAGTTGTTTAGTTTTGGAAACATAAATTTATCAAATTCACAAACATTAAAGAAAATACTATATTTATGTATGTAATTGTTATGTAAGATAAAAGTAATAGTAAATGAACCAAATTTTTATTCCTCTTCCAAGTGCCGACGATGTTGCATTTGGAGTTCAAAACGACGATTCAAACGAACTCCGCGTATAAAGTCGCCCTTTTTCTCTTTTCCTTGTTGTCGCCCCTTGAACATGGCCATGTGCCGCTCGCGCCTTTCTTGCACTTTATTTTCTAGTATGGGCTCTGCCGTTGGCTTGCTGGCAGCAACCGATTTTGAGGCAAAACCTTTTGCCAGGGATGTGGACAAATTAAAGGCTGGTTTCGGTGCATAATTATCGCTCTTCAAAGGAATGCGAGTTTGTGGATTAATCTTGGCCTGAGTAGACTTTGCAGCGGTAACTTGAGTTGTCGCTCCAGGCACAAGGAAACCCTCCATTTTCCTTAATGCACGTGGTCGTGCGCGATCTTCAGATGGTGGTTTCTGGGCGGAACCAGCAACTGGTTTTTGTTTTAAGGCCGAATTAGTCAGTATCTTTGCACGCTCTGCTTTACGTTCTAGATGATCCACTAGGTTTTCCATTTTAGCAAAGTGTTTCTGATGCATGGCCGCAAAATTGGGCAAATTGGTGCGCATTTTCGGTTTAATGGATGTTATTGTTGTCTTCACTAAAGGATAAACCTCTGCAAAAAAAAAAAAAAACGCAGAATTACTGCCTCACTCTACAAATAAGAGAATTGTTAAGTTACACCTACTTGGCGGCGGTATACGACTTGCTTTGGGCAAATGTTCATCCAGGGAAATGGAGCGCTTGCGTCGTGTAGTCACATCTGGGAAAATTTAATTAAATTATCAATTTTGGGCTTACACGCCAATACTTACGGCTTCTATCCATATCCACCCAATGCGGGTTGATCTCTTGTGTAAAGGCCATCTCAATAGGACTGCAGAAGGATACTGTTTTGGCCTTGACTTCATTTAGGACAGAAGCCGACTTGGAACGACGCCTCAACTCTCCAGTGACAATATGTTTGTCATTTGAGGGAACTAGATTCTCTCCCGAGAATTTTAAGTTCAGTTTGGACTTGTGGGGTGTGGGAAATCGATAACCTTTGACCTTTTTTGGAACTGGCGTTGCTTCCTTCGTATTCAAAAGTGTGACATTAAGATTCTCAGCTGTTGTTAAAACCACTTTCGGTGGCTTCTCTGGCGACATCTGAAGTTTGGGCATTTCCAATTTGTGCTGATCAACAGCATCTTCCATCACCGTCTCATCATCGGCATCGAATGTTGTATTTAATACGATCTTTTCCGGTTCATTAAAAACTTCATCTTCAAGTAGAATTAGAGAAGGCATTTCCTCCAGACTGGGTTCAGTGTCGGCCACGCTTTCAAGGGGACACAGGCCAAGTTCAGCCATATCTTCTGCAGGTACAATGGGCTGGTCTACCTGCACCTCTATTAGTGTCTCCTGAATGTCTGCCGCAATGTTGGCATGCGACTCACTTTCTAGCTTAACTTCATTCTCCAAAGTCACTGTTATACTCTTTACTTTCTCCTGTAGATGTGGCTCTTTAAAGTCGACTTCATGGTGCGTCTTTACCTTCTTGTTAGTTTGGCCCATGTCTGGCTCATCCACATCTATCTTATCTTCATCCTTGGTGATTGCCTTCTTTGCAGAGGTGGCTGTACGCTTGGATTTGCGACAACGCTTGGCCGAATTACGTCCCACCTCTGCCACAGTCCACTTCTGGGCAGCTTCGTCCTCTTCTATGTTAGCTGCGAGTGCGCACTTTGTATCCTTACTGGCTGAGCGGAGCATGATATCCTCATAGTCCAACGGTGGTCGTACACTTTTGCGCACACTGCGTCGAGGCGTCTCATTTCCCTTGCAAGTGGTTGGTGTTTTTGCATCCATTATCATGCCATCATCTTTTTCTTGATTCTTGCGAGTGGCTCGTCGGGTTTTCTTGGCCACTGGTGTTGTGGTCGGAGGAGGCTCCTGTGGCGGTGCGTTGCAGTCCTCTGTGGTGAAATTGATGAAATGTCTTATAAATACAAATCGAGGGTATTTGTATATATATTTACCTTTAGTCGTTTCCATTCTTATTTAAACAACTTAATTGCGTATCTAATAATATACAGTTTTTTATTTCTTAGGCGTCACTTAGAAAATTGTATGCGTCGGTTTTGTTTGAAGATCGATGCCGCCGATGCTAGAGATGAGCATTAACATGCGCTTATCTGTTACTAGTAACAAGTAGCCCAAAGTAACGAGTCGTGAAAAGCATATAAATATAGTTAATATTCACAAATACTTTATTATTGTATCTTAAATACAACAATTTAATATTCTTACACTTTATGACGTAAAAGTACTTGCTACAGATATAGATTATTACTGTGCAACACAATCATAGAGACTGAAAAATTACAGTATCGTCCAGCTCTAATGACTTCGATGCTTAGAGCTCGCTCCGATACTTTTTGTATAACTATTCTGACCGTTAAAATTTAAAATGTTTAATTTGATTGAATTGGTTTTAATATCATAGTATTATAAATAAATAAATTTAATTTGAAAACATTTTTCTTACCAAACATTTCAAAAAAGCGCAATAAGTCCAAATATCAAGTCGTAAAATTGTTTAGTGAAGTCGTTGCCAAAAAAAACGCTAAAAACCATATACATTTGTTTAAGCGTTAGTTAAGTTTTGTTTGATCAAATAAAACGAATAGACCAAAATTTATTTTAAAAATTTAATTTAATAAAAAATCCAGAATTTTTGAATATTTTTTTATATTTTTAAAAAATTAATTGATTTCTATCAAAATTTGGTAAAACTTGGGACGAACCAAAACCTTAACTCAGA
Organism: Lordiphosa mommai; assembly: GCA_018904225.1. Taxonomy (NCBI): domain Eukaryota; kingdom Metazoa; phylum Arthropoda; class Insecta; order Diptera; family Drosophilidae; genus Lordiphosa; species Lordiphosa mommai. The sequence continues at coordinate 666,577 of JAEIFT010000068.1, read as the reverse complement.
AACCTTGAACCTCGAATTTCTGAACCCCAACCATTAAAAATGTGAGTTACAATATTCAATATAATAATAGAACCGTTTCCAATCCAGTTAAAACCAATTCTAAAGTCGTTTCCGAGCTTTATCTAAAAATGGTTTCAAGTTGAAACTTAAAATTTAATGTGTTAGGGTGGTAAAAATAGATTTTGATATTTTGCCGGGTACCAGTTATTTAAAACCGGCTCAAAGAGTCAATACTTAGAAATTATTTAAGCTTGGATGCGCTAACACAAAATAAGAGCTTGTAACAGGCACGGACTCCATGATTTCATGTGAGGCAGCGGAAAAGTGGAGAAACACAACTGGCTGCAAAATTTTAGACTACTTAGTCGAAACGATCTCCGTAAAGAAAAGCTGACTTGACCCGAAGATGATTGCTATTTGGGAGCTATAAAAAAACTTGCCCCAAAAATGTGGATGTATATTATACTAAGTAGGTGTTTGAAATGAGAACATTAACCTTCTTGAGTCTAAAGTTCTCGGTTATTTTCCGCTATGTAGGTACAATAACAGACTTTTCAACTTGATTTTGATGATAAAAACAGATTCCATTTGATATTGGGATACATTTTATATATATTTAATGAAAAAAAATACGTTTTACTGTTGGTTTTTTTTTCCTTTTTTGGTAAATAGCAAAAAACATTGTTGTTGTTTTCAAGGTGGGGCGTGGGATGTTAGCATCAGCCTCAATGGTCAGCTGGGGCGACTCACGGTTTATACTCGGCCCAGGAGTAACGGAAGGAGCGTATCATGCGGATCAGACTGTAAATACAAACTTGGTCATATATATGTATGTAGATAGGGCAGGCAAAGTTCTTTGGACACAAAATACATATGTATATGCATGAGATGACACAGAACAGAGGCGAAGAGCAGGGACGGAGGCACATGGTACAGGTACAGGTATATACAATAAATCGTTTATTCGTAGGCAGTTCTTGCATAATATAAAATAAATATGTATACAGTTACAAGTAATTTAAAAAATACAAATACAGTTTCATTTTCATAGTTTTTTTTTTTATAGTTCCTGACGGCACTTTTCACAAAATATATATATAAGGAGGATGGGTGGGAGGGGGGGTGGGTGGTCAACAAACACAAAGCTTAGGCGCAGAAACGCATCGTGAAATAATGGGGAGAGAATTGCAAATTAAATATATAAATACGAGAGAAGCAGACTATGATGTGGGGTATTCCTTAGAGGCTATTATGAGTGGGTGTGTGTGTGTGTGTGTGTGGAGTAAGTGGAGCATTTCGTTACATGGTATTGTAAGCAGCGGTGTTGAAGCTTTGCTTTGGTAAACTTAGCCTAGTGAGTGGATGGGTCTTTCCATGCTGCGCTAGACGCCGATGTTGTACTTGCTGCTGCTGCTGTTCAGATGGTTGCTGTTGCTGCATGTGGGTGGTGGCGTTATTATGTCTGGCAGGTGCGGGTGGTGGTCGACTCTCGCTGTAATCGTGCGCTTTGTTCGACAGCGAGCGATCGTAGTAGGAGCGCGGGCGTTGCTTGAAGCTAGTGGTGGTGCTGGTGTTAGTGGTGGTTGTAGCGTTGACGCTGGCAATGGCGGGCGGCGGCGGCAGTTGAGTGCTTGTTGTGGGCGGGTTCGGGGGCTGGCTACTACAGGAAGTGGTTTGATATTTATGCACTAGACCTTTTACATTACGATCACAAGTTTCGCTTACGCTGGAGTCGGACGAGTTGGATGTGGTGGTTGAGGAGGAGGTGGAGCAGGAGTTGGTGTGGCCCACCACATGATCTGCATGCTGGGCCACCGGCGAAGAGGGCAGTGATTGATGAGTCGACTTTTTGGAGGAGCTTGAGGTGGCCACATTGGGAGCCACGGCAATGCCACTGGTACCTACAACGCCCACTACCGCCGCTTTGGCTTCAAAGTTCTGTTTGAGTATTTGCACATTGCCCGAGATGCGTTGATCTTCCGCCACCGTCTGACTAGGCCCACGCAACACTACGCTGGCCGTTGACGCCTCCAGCAGATCGCTGCTGGTATTCTTGTTCTCAATGTCGCTGGTGTGCATCAGCTCCTCGCTATTACAGCGCAGCGGCTGGCGCTGCCGTTGACTGCTGGCGGAGGAGGCACTGCGATAGAGATGGGCACCCCTTTTGGGGCCCGCCTCTAGCTCCTGACTCTCCTCCTGGCAACGCTTTTTCAGGGCCGTGCTCTCCTCCAGCTTCTGCTTGGTGCGCTTGACAGTGCCCAGCTGACCCTGGGCCCCTTCGCCTACATTTAAATTGCTGGCAGTCTTTTGATCGATGCTGCTCATGCTGCTGTTACTTCGCTTCAGATCCTGAATCTCGCCTTCGAAAATGGCCGTGGTATTGCGGTTGCTGTCATAGTAGCTACAGGAACTGGTGCGCAGCGGCAGACTGCTGCGATTATCTCCCGATCCCCAGCTGGCATGACGTGATGGCAGCTCTCGCTGTCGCAAGCCTCGCGGGCGTAGCACTATGGACTGGGGATGTTGAGAGGTGGGCATAGCATCTAAAATAATACCACCGCTAGGACCAAACGACTCTGTCCAAGAGTGCGTTTTGCGACGCTGACGTTTCTCACGCTCCTCCTTGGCAAAAACATTATCCACCTGCGAGGAAAACACATCCGAAGAGCTGGAATCCTGGCGCAACATCATGTCACGACTCCCGCTCAGATTGGACGTCTGGGTGATCAGCTTGGTCAGCGAGGTCCACACCGTGGCCTGCGTCTGTGGCGGCTGCTGATCTGCACGATGCGCCTCGAGATCATGGACACGCGTGCGCACTGACAGAGGCGTGTGCTTCTGTATATGCAGCACCTGATTCTGGGTAACGCTGTAGTTCTCCCCATTGCTACCCGGAAAACGCATATTCTTGGGCTCCTCCGCCACACTCCGCTCTGGCGTTAAATTCTCCATGGACTGGCTCTGCTGTTTCGTCACCACAGCGCTCTGCGTCTTTGGAGAGGTGCTGCTGGAGCGACGTACCAGGCGTCGCTGTTTTTGTGTACTGGACCGGCGATGCCGTGAGAGCCTAGATGTACTGCTGTTGTCCTCCTCATCCTCCTCCTCCTCCGGCGTAACTCCAGCCTCGCCACTAGATTTCGACTTGGCCTGATTTAGGGCCTGAATCAGTGGCGTGGGCTCACTGCCCGGCAATAGCCGTGCATCTTTTGTGCTCTTCAGATTTGTCTCACTCTTGCTGCGCTGCAGCTTCTCCTTGTTCTTCATGGCATCGAGCATGCCGCTGTATGTCTCCAGCTGATTAAGAAAGTTCTTGTTCGGCTTAATACAGCTGCGACGCTCCTTGACATGATCCAGCGCCCGCTGGAACTCCCACTTGTAGGCCTTCATTGCATAGGCAATGACCACCGAGGCGGAGCGACTAACGCCCATTTTACAATGGACCAGCACCTTGGATCCCTCGGCCTTGGCGCGAGATATATAACGAAACGTGTCATCCCAGTATTTGAGTAGATTGGTCTTCTCGTCATCATAGACACGAACGTTGAAGTACTCGAAAGTGCCAGGAAAAAAATTGTCAATTTCTCTGGTCACATTCAGAATATGGCGAACGCTGGAATGGATTGAAAAAAAATGGAGTCAGTAATCGGTGGATGTAATATTCCCTATTACCCCAAAAATACCCCAAGCATTCTTCTACGGTTAATTAAAGAAGTCTTCTAGAGTACGAGGGCAATCGGACATTAGGATCCCAGTTACAACAATCAAGAAATGCTTTTACACAGATTCAATTATATTCTGCGTAGACCACACACACGATCCGTACTCAAGAATTGGACAGACAAGAGAATTAAAAAACATTTTGGTCGTTTAGGATTCGTCAAATACCTTTGACCAACGTTTTATAAATCCAAGCAGACTTTTAGCCTTTTTAACATTTTATATTATATGAGAGTCAAACTTACGGTGATGATCCAGACTTACGCCTAGATCAGGGGTGCCCAAAGCATATACTCTATCAGATCAAATGTTTTTGCAGATGAGCAGACACATAGCATTCGGTAATAACCTGTTTCTCTTCATCTCTTTCTTGTGCTTATTGCTCTTTGACAACTGATTTTCTTCATATGTATTGGTGTCTGCTCTGCCGTAAGCAAGCTGTAGGCAGCCCTGCCCTAGATCATTCACTTCATTTTGACAGTATCATTTAAGAGTTCCCAACCAGTTGAAACATGATTCTATAAAATGTCATAACATTGCACTTCGAACCATTAAGGAAAATATTGAAATGCATTTAAATCCCATTTTAAAAGATAGCGATAGACCAAATCTTAATATCACATCATAGGGGTACACAAGTATGCGTGAGTGGTTTAGGACAGAAGGAAGATCATTGAAAAACTTTACTCAAACTGATTTAAACGGTAAAATATTTTGTAGGATATAGAATCTATATTATAGATATCATATATTTAAAAATTTTAAATCACTGATAATAAAAATTTGATACCATAAAAAAAAACTTTTCTTAGTAAAACACATTTTCCGACCGATCGGTTCTATGGCAGCTTTATGCTGTAGTCATCCGATTTTGATAAATTTTTTCAAAAATATGTGATAGCATATAAAACTAATATATACCAAGATTGGGTACGCTACGAAAGAAAACAAAAAAGTTTATCTCAGTAGAAGTAGTTTTTTGACCGACCGTTTCTATGGGAGCTATATAATATAGTCATTCGATTTTGATAAATTTTTACTGTATTATGTGGAAGCATATAAAACTAACATATACCAAGATTAGTGACGCTACGATGGAAAACAAAAAAGTTTTTCTAACTATAACTAGTTCTAAGACCGGTCGTTCCTATGGCAGCTATATGATATAGTCATCCGATCCGGCCGGTTCCGACATATTAGTTGCGTGCAGTAAAAAGAAGACTCTGTGCAAAATTTCAAAAAAAAAAAAAAAAAAAAACGGACAGACGGAATTGAACTCAGCTCGTCGTCCTGATCAAGAATATATATAGTTTATATATATATAGTTATGCGTTACAAACTTCTTGCAAAATTAATATACACTTTCTAAGTGTATAAAAATATCTATTGTGGAAATTGATGAAAATAAGTTTTGGTATGTTCTTCTCAGTGTGGCATAGGTGGGTTGTTGCGACACAAGGAGCAAGTGAAGTCGGACTTATACAATCACAATTTCACAAGCTCCCAATGAAAAAATTGGTCGTTACTGATACGTAACTAACCGCGTTGTATTTTATAGGGAAGCATTTTTATCTTTCGTGATCATTCGTGACGTTTCTTTTTATCGTGATTGAATCGTGCGTTATTTATATATTTTTATTTCGTGAATCGTGCGTTACGCAAAGGAAAAGTCGCTCAAGCGCGCACCTCAGTGCGTCCATGAGTCTATTTGATAAAAAGGGAGTGTATTTTCCCCATTCAAACTTGTTTGCAATTTTTTTTATCCAATTGTAGTACTAAATTTGATCACAAATGGAAACTACTGCCCCACGGTAAAACTTTCTGGCATTCGGTTAGGCTGTGGGTTGATGATCTAAATGTATATAGAGTAAGATATATTAGGTTGGGTTGGGTAACCTAACCTAACCTATCTATTGGACAGATAGATAGACAGCAGAGCATCCACTGAAACGAAATGCTGGATGGACTATCAATCTTTCTGGAGATGCGTACAATAGAGTGATGACAGGTTTTAAGAGGACAGCAGATAATTGCCAATGATGTTGGATCATCTTATTACAAACTGTGTCACCAGAACCAGTTTGCCTACCTGATTTATACGAACAAAAAAGTTATCATTTACGAAGATTTTGCTCGCTTTATGTATTAATTGATTTGGTGATGATACAATCTTTTCTTACTCGGACATGCCTGTACTTTAAGTATCGAAAAAGTTTATGAACTTTAGCACAAATGAGCTACAAACCCGAGAATAATACCTTAACCGAGATCGATAATAAATATTTTTTGAGAACCGAAAATCGTTTACCGTTATAATTGGAACCGAAAAAAAAACCGGAAACATTCCAAAACGTTACTGTTTCGGTTATTACAATATATTTTCCAGGACACACCCCGATTAACTTCAATTTCTAGAATAAAATCTGTTCACCAATCAACCTACCCATTCTTCTGCAGCTCTTCCAGATTGCTGGCATTCCATTCCGAACCCAAATAGACATGCTCGAATATTTTGGTTGGCGCATCCATTTGGCCCAAAATCAGTAGCATTTCGGCATCAATGAATGACTTGTACTCGCCTAGATCCATATCCAGTATTTCCTCGAGGCGGCCGCGTATATATTTGGAGGTTACTTCATCGAGATCAACCGACATCATAATTGCTTTTAGCTTCATTTTAATGACACTTTCAGTTTCCTCCTTGGCGGTTGGCCTGCAATATGTGGAAATTTAGCATGCATAACATCGAACATAATATACACAGTTTTGCAACTTCCTACTTGTTTCGTATGGCATCGGGTGACGGCGGGCGGCGACTCTCTAGCGCATCCATGGCATTCCATTCATTCAGGCACGACTGATCCGATTCTATGCGACTTTCGTAGCTGGAGAGCCAGTCGTGGGATGGTCCGCTCGCATAGAAATTATTTTCACGAGCCTTTTTTGATACTTTGTGCAGCGTTTGCAGAGCCGACCTATAAAACAGGGAAAGTGAATTCTATTATATGCCGAGGCAGGGAGATGGTAAGGCCTACCACATGGCTTGCACTGAGACGGGCTTAAAGATGTGGGTCTTCTCGTAGACGGCCACGCTGAAGCCACTGCAAGAGGCAAGAGTTTAGTTAGATTCCTGTTTACGCTGTCAAGGTGACATCACCCACCCGTCGCCATCTAAGTGTATGGTGGTATCCGCCAGTATGGGCACCACCAAACCAATTGTGGTACGCTCATTACAGTCGATACCCAGCAAGCAGGACTCCTCCATGCCTGAGGTACTCTTGTTGTCGCCAGCAGCTGAACCCACATTCTCTTTGTCCGCCAACGGATCACATTTGCTTGATGAACTGGCCACATCCTCAGAAAGCTGTCGCTGTGTGGATGTGGAGGAGCTGCTAGTTGCCGATTTGGCTGAATTATGACGCTGGATCTTGTTGCGACGCTCGCTTATAGAAGTGCGACAGCAGCTGCGGGAGGCAATCACCAGGTAACGTGTGCGATTTGAACGCTGGGACTCCAGTTTGACAGCCTGTCGAGGAGCGAAGGGATTAAGTAATGGAGATTAGGGGCTTCTTTTGTTAGACTTACCATTTTGAGCGTATCTTCGCGATGCAGCAAATAGAACATGGACTGCAAGTGAAGCTGGATATCCGAGTTATTACTCTGTGTGCTGTTGGTGGAGCGTGTGGAGTCCGTGCTCAGTCGACGCTCGGCCTGCTGTGGCGGTATGTCCTTAAGTGCTAATACCAAGGCGGTTCCTTTGCCAGCAAAGAAGCATTCTCTCTTCTCGTTTTTGTTATTACCCTCGTCGTCTTCGGCCTCTCCATCCTGGATGGGGATTTAGGTAAAAAGCGGGCCAAGAGATTATTAACAGGTAAATGAGTCACTCTCCATCAGTTCTGAATAACCATACTGAATTGAGGGCGTTTCAAAGAGAGAAGTGTATCAGGCAGAGAGGGAAAATGCCTCGCATATTGTTAAATAAAAATTCCAAGGGCAGCCTTGGGAGGGGGGAAACTATTTTCGGGCGGACGCAGACGGAACCAAAAAGAAAATCACAGACAGCAGCAGCAACGACGATGACAAAAACGACAAATAAGGCAATGCAAAATATTTATTGAAAATGAACGCGCGTCGGCTGACGTCGCGACGTCTGGTTCGGATTTGCTTGAGTTACAGCAACAGCAACAACAAAAACAACAATAAACAGATGCGCGATGACGCTGTTTGAACGCCCACTACTCTCGAGATAAATTGGCCAGGCTAGCCAAAACACACACACGCGTACACATACACAAACAAAGGATCATGGCCCAATACGGAACACGCACAGGAAGCTACTATCAAAAACCAAAACAAATCCAAAAACGGTATGGGAGGGTGGGTGGTGGGGAACTCACGCACTCACACTTCCTAACGGGAATTGCTGTTTTTTTTTTTCTGTCTCACTCACCGAATTCGAGCACGAGCCAGCCACACTGGGCGAACGTTGCACCGTTACAAGCGCCATTTGTTGTCGTATTTTGTTATTACTTTAACCTGGGCAATCCTTGCTGCTGCTCTTTCCTGTCTCTGTGTGAGTCAAAGTGCTGGGGTCGAAAATTCACAAATGCATTTTCATGTTGTCGCCTGCTGCTGCTGCTTCTCTGCTGCTGTCAACGTCGTCGTCGCTGACCGTTGTTTTTGCACTCGGCACTTTGTCACCCACCAATTACACTTAGATTATGGCTTAAATGAAAGACAACAGCAGCACACACGCACACGTATACGTCCCAACAATTGATAATTGGTTAATTCTACTACACGAATTTTTTTCATAAAAGAAAAGACAGTGACGACGACGCCATTTCTAATCGATAACGGGCACTAATCGTTCTGTAATCTATCGAGTACATAATCACTTGGGAAAAGTTGGCAGCACGCAACAAAAACACAAAATCAAATGTCGATTCATTAAAGGTGAGTGCGTGATCGATTTTAAAAGTGGCCAAACCAAGACGACCCGATAAAGCGTTATTATCGCGGAGTAAATAAAAAATCAAAAACCTAATACAAAGACTGATTTTTAATAGATGGTTATTATCAAGTCAGTGGCCATACGTTCCACATGCTTCTTAAGTCAACATTTTTTTTTAACATTTTTGCAAAAATATCATTAATTTCTTAAAGCAAAAATTCAATAACTCACAAACTTTTCGCATAAGTTAGATAAAGTGAGCTTTTAAAGTCGGTTATGCTGTTCAAGTTATGAAAAAATGTCGAAATATCACCTCTCAAATAAGTTAAAAAATTCCAAACTTTTTTCAAATGCTATAAAAATAACTTTAATTGCAGAACAATTGTTTTCATAATTAAATACCTTTAGGCAACAGAAATAAAATCGGTTTTAAGGCTGCGAACAAAAATATGTTTAATATTATGGCTCACGCAATTCAGACTCTCACCACGCACACATCTCTAGCTTTTAAGTTGTTGGTATTTTTTTGCTAAGTCAAATACGGTAACTCTGCCCAGCTGGGATTGGAAATGAGCTAAAGGCTGACTTTATTCCTATTTCACAATGTCGGCCTTTATAGAGGAAACCAAATGCTTGCTGCCGCGGATTGCCTTCATTGCCTGTGGGTGTTTCAGTCCACCCACTCCCATGCACTTGAGAATGTTTGGTATGTAACCAATTGCACTTATCGCTATTGACACTAAACGCCGCATTTACTACGCAGAGATAGCCAGGGATTACTTTGAGATGCAGGGCACACACAAGGTGGTGGGCGGAATTATATCACCCACTCACGATTCCTATGGCAAGAAAGGATTGGTTTCATCGTTGGATCGCTGTGCCATGGTAAAATTGGGGTTGCAGTCATCCAACTGGATCCGCCTATCCGACTGGGAAGTGCATCAGACCGGATGGAAGCGCACTCAATCCGTGCTGCAGTATCATCAGAACTTCATGAACAATTTTATTAATTCGATGTCCGGCGCGGGAGATGGTGATCCGTCTGGTGTTGGCCCTTTACCGTGTTGGTTACCGATGGGCCTACGCGAACGTCGCGATCCCGTACATCTGAAACTGTTGTGCGGCGCCGATTTGCTTGAATCATTTGCAGTACCAGGACTGTGGGAGGAGGCTGATGTAATCTTATAGATTAGAATTAGAAATGAATCAAATTATTGATTTGCCCTTTTCCTCTGTAGATTGAGGACATTGTGGCTAATCATGGTCTGGTGGTTATTACACGTTTTGGATCCAATCCAGAAAAGTTTATATTTGAATCTGATATCCTAACCAAATACCAGGTGAGTGAAAATTTGAAAGTCATTTGGGAACCTTTACCGAATTTTAAAATACATTTGCAGCGCAACATAACGCTGATTACCAACTGGGTTCCCAATGAGGTGAGCTCCTCTCTGGTGCGTCGTCTTCTAGCCCGAGGGCAGTCGGTAAAATATCTACTGGATGATCTCGTGCTGGATTATATCAAGCGTCAGGGTTTGTTCGGCATTAAATCGTAAGTATGAACCGTTTTACTCCCTCTGAGCATCCCAATGATTGGCTTTCCCACATTTCACCATGATACGTACACTGAATAAGGCGCATATACACACCATCAATCACAACTAGACCACTCCAACACTAGATCACCCAAGTGCACACACCTAGCAACTCTTTCTACGTCTTTATTTTGTTTTAAAACCGCAGGCAGGATGCTCCGCCTCAGGGCGACTCACTCTCCACATCCTCTTGACGCTATCGGCAGCACAAAACGAAACCAAATCACCTCCGTCACCAGCAATCAACTCAAGATCTTCGCGTCCAGTGGCGTCAGTTCATGGAGTGTGAGTTAGCGCATTAGCAGAGTTCCCAGTTCCTTTATAGTGCATGTAAATATGTTATCAATGAAATGGTGTAGCCAATATACACATAGGAATGTATGTATCTAAGTTTTTTGGTGGTCAGTGTACGTATCACCCAATTGCACCCAAATTGCCGTTAGATATAGAAAGAAACCCACATTAAGCTCATAACCATAACCTCATGATGTTGTTGTTGCCCCTCCCCTGCTTACTTAATGGATTGTAGTAAGTATATAACGGATGCAGTGCATCCAATTCATTTGATTTTTAATCGCGCTTACATGGACAATAATAAGAATGCCTCCTTAACAAATGAGCAGTCTGAACAAGACATGGACGAGTCGGATTCACCAAGTCCATTGAACCAGCAGCAGCAGCAGCTTGTCAAACCTCGCGTCTTTTGCTGTGGCGAAGATTCATCGCCACGGAGCACTAAACTCTTGCGCCTTGGACCCGGCCAGGCGGTTCAGGTCATCACCGTGCAGAGCGGTGAGAAATCGGAGGTATTTATGCAATTGATATTATCTCTGCCCACTTAAGCTTGACTAATGATAATCCTTTTTTACCTACAGTCCAAGGCAAAAAAGCAGAAAATTTCCCAAGTGCAGCTTTAAACTGGATGTACAACGTTAGGCAGAGATGTGACAGGAATGTGGTAGTTCTAGAAATTATAATGGCTGTTTTTGTTGTAGAAATAATTATATTAAATATTATATATGCAAAGCAAACAAACCGTTTTCATTGATGGAGAACAAAAAACGCTGCATATATGTGGGAGCTTCCCGAATCTCCCCCACTTACCCGGATTTCCCTTCTTTTGCAGGATCTCTTAATGCTAAATCATACTCAACAGAAGTTAAGAGCCTTTAAAACAGTTCTTTGGCTGGGATTTCTTTTTAAGCACACCTATTTATATAGCTCTGGGCTATTGTTATTCTTTCCTAAGCGACGTAATTGCCTGTGCGACTGAGTGGCGTCAAAATAACCGCTGGCTTTGAGAAAAAACGGAGTGGACTAAGCCAAGGGCTGCCCATCGCTGGTACAGACTTGACCTCAAATTTATGTCGTAGAAAACGGTTCCATCTAATGTCAAGCGTCATTTTCACAGTCAGAATTAAATCAAAAGAAGGTAAATTTCAAACGTCGTATAGTTAACATTTACCCACTAACTAGCTACATTTTAATATTTAGTGAGTTACTCCCTCGAATGGAAGGCATTGAACTTGCTATTGACCACCGCTTGTTCTCTTTGACTGCAACGTGCATTGACATTGCAGCAGCGAAAGGGCTTCCCTCAGTTTATCAAGGCATATCACATGACAAACTCGTTACCAGTTGCCAGTTCTTCATGCCCAGCTGCAGTGGCCATTAGTTCTGTCTTAGAAGGTGTCGCAGTTTTCCGCTTTTAGTGGCCGTGTTCAGTTCGTTACTTTTGCGAATGTTCTTCTTCCGGCGACCAAATGTTAAATCAGCGCCACGTCCATCGCGCGCTCCATCCTTTGCCTTGCCCAAACGACGTTCGCCGGTACAGTTGACGCCCTCGCATCAGCATGATCAGCTGCCGTTTTTGTCGCGTTCCCGTTTCAGTGCTCTACCCCATTTTCGCGCCTACGAGAATGAGCCGGAGAATCTCTCGCTTTTCATTGCCATCCTCTATGTGGTGGACTTGTTTGGCATCTTTCCGTTTGTCACACTGCCCGCACTGCTGGTGAAGCTTGGCTACTTTGGGGTGCTGCTGGTTTTGTCCATAATTTTCCTGCAGATTTACACATCGTTTCTGCTTTCCCAGTGCTGGACCATGGCCGAGTTTTTGGATCCCTCCATCTTACAGAAGCGCAACTATCCGTACGCTGCACTGGCCGAACTGGCCTACGGTCCCTGCATGAGTCTGTTGGTGTCTGTGCTGTTGGATTTGAGCATCTTTGCCATGGCTGTGCCTAGTGTGGTCATGGCGGCTGAAAATCTGGAGGCAGTTGTTCTGCGCATGAGTGCTGGGCATTATAACTTTTCCTATTGCTATTGGGCCATTATTGTGGGCTTGGTTATCTGCCCGTTGATGTGGCTAGGCAGTCCCAAGCATATGCGGTATGCGGCTTATTGTTAAAAAATTTATTGGCCTTATTTAAGAATAAGAGTTTTGTATACATTTGCCTTTTCGCTGAGACGCATTTGTTGCCACCAGGGATTAATTCCGAAACGAATTCCGGTTCCGGTACTTCCAAAAATTCTCAATTTATTTCGGATTTCGGTTCCGATTCTTTACCGGTACAAACTGTTATATGTTTTTCAATATTCGAAAAATTAAATTTTTAAGGATACACGACGAATTATCGAATTTAATGGAACTGCATTCATCAAAACGCATGAATAACAGTTTTAGAAAAATTGACGATTGGAGTAGTGACGTTTTTGATAATTTTAAAATTTTTTTTCTAATCTTTTAGACATCTGCTATGTATGTGTAATACACATTGTGTATACAATTTACTCTGTTATATGCAGTGTTAGGGAGTACCTAGGTATTTGTACCTTGGTACTTACCTAGATACAAATTTGGTGTACCTTTTACATTACCTAGGTATTTACAAATAAGAGTACCTTTTCCTTACCTAGTTCCAAATTTTCATTTACCTTCTTAAAAGGTAAGGGACTAGGTACTTTAATTTCAATGAGAATTATGGTCTCAGTCACACCAGCAAAAATATTATTGACCAAATTTGTAAATTTTGTACAGAACGACAAATTCTACGGGACTTAAGAGGAGTGGGATCAATCAAAAGGTATCTCTGTTCGTAGGGAGTTAGCTGCCTGCTGGTATTCCAGTTTAGGCCCCGAAAGGTAATGGACAGGAACTGTTTCTAAAATAATTTAATCTTAGAGACTATTTTTATACTCTGTACCGAAGGTACAAAGAGTATATTGGGTTTGTGGAAATGTATGTAACAGCCAGAAGGAAGCATCTCCGACCCTATAAAGTATATATATTCTTGATCAGCATCAACAGCCGAGTCGATATAGACATGTCCGTCTGTCCGTATGAACGCTGAGATCTCAGAGATGGTAAGAGATAGAGATTTGAGGTGTATGGAACATATATTTCTTATACTTGCAGGCAGATCAAGTTTAGTTTTTTTTTTGCCACGCCCCCTGCCTCCCCCGCAAATTTAAAAAAAAATTAATATCTTCCACAATTTTGGAGTTAGGTTGTTTAAGCCTTCTAGACATATATTTTACTCATCATTACCTATGGTGCCCCATACATCGTTTTCCGATCAGATGAGCGATAGTAGAGTTGCCACCCCCGCAATTTGAAAAACACCTTAAATATCCCGAAATTTTGGAGTTAGGTTGTTCGAACCTTCTAGACATTTATTCTACTCATCATTACTTATCGAGCCCCCATACATTGTTTTCCGATCAGATGAACGATGCCACCCCCACAATTTGAACAAAATCGAATATCTTCCACAATTTTAAAGACAGATTGTTTGAACCTTTTAGGGATATATTATAATCGTCATTACTTATCGATCCACCATACACCGTTTCCAGATCAGATGAACGATATTCGAATTTTAAGCAAATCAAATAATTACGCTGGGCAGCACTGCCTGTAATCATGATGGGCAGCAATTGCACAGATTGTGTGACCCCACACTTGAAAGTTATTAGTTACATACAAACAGGTACAGAGTATATTACAGTCGGGCTTGACCGACTTTCTAACTTGTTAATTTTTCAAGGCATGCATGATATATTTTAAAAGATCATTTTAAACAGCAAAGATTAAATTGATCCTGAACTTTTTTTTCTCTGTGTTGCTTTTGAAATCTAGGTGGATATTAAGAACTATATATTGCCTAAACGCCGCCTTAAAATTGGCAACATGCATTTTCTTAATATCTACCAAGAATCAATAAACACGAAGATAAGAAAACGGCCCTAAGCAACATTATTATTCAACAAATCAAAGGTGTGCAATGTAAAAAGTTAATGTACAACCATTTTGCTGTCCCTGGCCCAGTTAAATGAATTTTTAGAATCCTAGGTATAAGAAAATAATCAAATATCTCAAAATGTTAAATTTTCAACTTTCTTTTTGGATTGAGGATAAAGAAAGAAATAAATCAAAAATGTAACCAGATTACACAGATTAAAAGTTTTTTGGTAGCAACATTCATTGACCATCTTATACATATTTGAGTTATAAGTGATTTTTTTCATATTTTGGGTTATTTATATATTGAAATACTTGCAGAGGTCTGGCTATCATAGCAGTGTGTGTAATGATCATTCTTGTGGCGCTACTCTGGTTTTGCCTTTTTGCTGCTCCTGCCCTAGGTACACCCTTTGAGGGCATCTCGTTGGGTAAGTCTTATCAGAAAATTTAACTTCATCTTTAACCTTATAATTCTGATAAATATTTTATAGAACTGCCGGGTTTTCTCACTGTACTGAACAGCTATAGCATATTGGCCTTTCAGTTTGACATACATCCCGTTTTGCTTACACTCCAAATTGATATGAAACACAAGTCTCAAGTGTCTTGGGCAGCGTTAAGCGGTATTGCCAGTAAGTAAGCACATTGAACGTTAGTTGATATTCTGCCAAAGCTCAAACTGGTCTTTTGATATAGTTACCTGCAGTGTGGCCATTTTTGGATCTATTATAGCCGGCTATAAGTTCGGATCGATGATTGCCGACAATCTGTTGCAATCGCTACCCACTAGTGTGCCCTTCTATGTGATGCTCATCCTTATGGCACTGCAGCTATGCTTCTCTGTAACGGTGGCCAGTTCGGCCATGTTTTTGCAGATTGAAAACTATTTTAAGCTGCCGGAAGGTAAGATGCTAAGCTAGCTACGTGGATATCGGGCAAAGATTAATTATGACAGCATATTCAGGCATCGAAACAAGCTGACCTTGCAATCCTTATTTGATGTGTAGCAACAAAAAGATGTCATTGGTATTGAAAATCACAATAAAACAACGTTGGAAAAACCAAGGCTACGAAACGGTCCAAATCCGAACCCCTTTTTTGGGGGTTTTGAAAGATACTATAAGCCTGAACCCGAAACGGAACGAAAACTGTTTTTTAAAAAAAGGGTTCAGCTTGAAAAAATTACCTTCTTAAATAACATTAATGTTTCTCAGTACAATTTCACGGTCAAAATAATAGTTAAGTATTAAATCGGTGCCTCATTAAGTAAAGTTTCGCAAATGATACTAAAAGTCAGTGTATTTTGTTATAAAATATGGCCTTGCAGATTTACGTAGGAGGTCTTTGTTATGCCTAAAATGTCAAACTATCAAAAACGAATCAAATTAATCTATTCCCGAAACTTAAAAAGTAACCCACTTAAATGCCAATCTTAGACACTTGATTCATTTATTTTTCCTTGATCTAGGTCTCTCCTTCAAGCGCATGTTGATACGTTCTTCGGTCTTGGCCCTGGAAGTGCTGATGGCCGAATTTGTACCCAGTTTTAATGCGCTAATGGATGTGGTAGGTGGTACCATAACGGGTCCTTTGGTTTTTATACTCCCACCGTTGCTTTATCGACGCATTCGTCGCATGGAGCGTATCCATCAACGAATAGCTGCCGAGGCCACCTATGGCAGTCTGCCATTGGACTTGAACTATGATCCCATTGAGCTGGAAATGGAGCCACTTTTGGTTGCGGCCAAGCCTCATACACCGCAGGGCTGTTGGGTGCGTTTGGTGCGTCTGTTACATCGTCTGGAATGTGATGTATCCTGCACCATGGGAGTGCTGATTTTTGGACTGTTGGCCACATTTCTATCGACCTATTTGAATTTGTTTACCATTGCCGATTTGTTTACGAACAATTCACCCTGTTTAAGTAATCTAACCAAACACTTTAAGTGAAACGTCCTTCGAGTAGTTCAAAAACCGCCGAGATCGTCGCTTAATGCAATCTTAAAAGTGTTTTTTGTATAACACAAACTACAAATTCAATAAATTTATTATACAAAATATTATACAAAGACACGCACATAGTTCAAGTGCTGCTTGTATATGTATAAATTTAATTAGTTAAGCTTAATAGAAACATAAATGAAAAAATGTAGAGGAAATATAATTTCGGCACTGCCGAAGTTTATATACCCTTGCAGTTATCTTCAATTTTTATAGCGGTTTCTTGAATGGTGAATTTTTAACAAGTAGAAGAAATTAATTTATTAAATTAATTTTGGAGCTTTAGCGTTGAGCAACAAATAACAAATTTTAATTGAAGTATTAAACTGCTTGATAGTTGATCTGCTCTTCATGCTGATCAAGAATATATATAGTTTATGGGGTTAGAAATGCTTCCCTCGATGCGTTACAAACATCAGACCAATTTCAATAAACCCTCAAGCAAGGGTATATAAAAACTACATAAAACTGCACACGCGCATCATTTATCATTTTTTGTCTAATGTTTTATTTGCTAAATTTGTTTAAACATTTTGTACGCTTCTTGGCAGTAATTTGAGACCAGTTCACGGGAAAGTAAACAACATGTTGATAACACATTCCCCAAAGTTCTCTTCTGTCTGGCCTGGCCTGGCCTGGCTTGGAGCTGAGCTCAGGGTTTAAATTTAAACTTAGCCACGAAGATTCTCCGATTTGTCTTCTTCTTTGTTGATTCTTGGAGATTCTATTGGCCCATACAAAAATTTAATTTATTCTTTGGCAGCTGTTTACCTCCATGCATAGCTTTTTTATTTGCGTATTTATAAAAAATTTGTTGTTTTTTGTTCCTGGCATTCATTTCCGTCTTCCATAATATGTTTTTAAGCATGCCAAGAGATGACTCAAGCAATGCAACAACAACAGCAACACGAAAAACCACAACTAATAAACAAATAAGTAATAATTTGTGTTTTTTCGCCTTGCGATTATTTATTAAATGTGAATACTGGTACTCAATTGTCTGATAGCAACGCGTCATCACATTTGTTGGGCTCTTAAGGTTTAGCACACACACCTGTAGCTTTTATTAGCTCGTTATTTTTCTCAGTTGGCATTTATGGTCAGAGAAACCCATTCTACGCACCCTTTTAATTGCGACGAACTTTGAATTTTACTACCTTTCGGGTTATACTTACTCGTACTTTTTGTGTTTCTGTCAGATTCCAATATGCAGAAGGTCTCGTTTAGCACGAACTGTGTGTTTGTGTTTTGTTTGGTTTGGCTATGGGACGTTGAACGTCAATGAGTCACGCTCGAGGCTAATACAAGTACTTGGACATGGAGCTGATGCCGGCGGCAGCCGCCTGCCAACAGTGACCAAGTGCAGCATAAATCGTGCTAATTGATTATATCGCATAGAATTTGACAGGCATTTTGTTTATATATATTTTTACAATTTACACAAAACATGCATAATTAATAGTTATTAATTTTTATTGTTTACCGAAAGAGGAAGAATGTGCGGAAAATTAACATCTTGCAGTTAAGGCCAGGCGACAAGCCGGCGATGGGTAGGGTGAGGTATTATTAACCCAACCAGTCCGAGCACGAAATCCCGAACCTTATACCATAGCACGTGGTTTGGGAAACATTATAGACATTCAAAAATCTGACCTACTGCTCAGCGACTTTTTATACACTTGAAAAGTGTATATTAATTTTGCCCAGAAGTTTGTAACGCATAGAAATATTCATTTCCGACCACATAAACTATATATATTCTTGATCAGGACGACGAGCCGAGTTCATTTCCGTCTGTCCGTCCGTCTGTCTGTCCGTCGTCTGTCTGTCTATCTGTCTGTCTGTCTGTTTCTACGCGAACTAGTCCCTAAGTTTTAAAGCTATCGAGCTGAAATTTTGCACAGAGTCTTCTTTTTACTGCACGCAACTAATATGTCGGAACCGGCCGGATCGGATGACTATATCATATAGCTGCCATAGGAACGATCGGTCTAAGAACTAGTTCTAGTGAAAAAAACTTTTTTGTTTTCCATCGTAGCGTCACTAATCTTGGTATATGTTAGTTTTATATGTTTCCACATAATTCTGGAAAAATGTATCAAAATCGGATCACTATAGCATATGGCTGATATACAAACGGTCGGTTAAAAAACTAGTTCTAGTGAGAACAACTTTTTTGTTTTTCATCGTAGCGTCACTAATCTTGGTATATGTTAGTTTTATGTGCTTTCATATAATACCGAAAAAATTGATCAAAGTCGGAGGACTATATTATATAGCTCCCATAAAAACGGTCGGTCAAAAAACTAGTTCTAGTGAGAAAAACTTTTTTGTTTTCTATCGTAGCGTCCCCAATCTTGGTATATATTAGTTTGATATGCTTTCACATAATTTTGAAAAAAATTTATCAAAATCGGATGACTATAGCATATAGCTGCCATAGGACCGATCGGTCGGAAAATGTGTTTTACTAAGAAAAGTTTTTTTTATATTATCAAATTTTTATTATCAATGATTTAAAAATTTTAAATATCTGATATCTATATTCTATATATATTTTACCGGTTAAATCAGTTGGAGAAAAGTTTTTCAAGTGTATTAAAACTTCGGCACAGTCGAAGTTAGCCTTGCCTTCTCGTTTTTTTATCTGTTCGATATTGTGCCTTTTTATTAAGAATTTGAGTAACCCGTTCAGAAATAGTCCCTGTTTTTAAGATACTCGATTCTCAAGTTTATTGAATGATTCACAAAAGCACAAACCTAATCCTCACATTGTCTTTATCCCCCATTTTTTGGAATAAACCACGATTTTTAATATAAACACTTCAATCCGCCATTACTTCTGCATATTTGGAGCGAGCATTAAAAAGAAGACTATGTGCAAAATTGGTTTTAATTTCGGTTTGTACTAGTAAGGCTGCGTTCACACTATTCGACGCATGAGACATGATAATCGAGTAGGCCTTCATGTTGCCTTCTTTTCAATGTCAAATGACAAGCATTTCAGAATGAAAACAAGAAAACACAAGGGCCTACTAGATTAGCATGTCTCATGAGTCGAACAGTGTGAACCCAGCCTTAGTAGCGCTAAAATTTAAAAATACTTTGCAACGCTTGTACACGTTATTTACTTAATTATTTTAAGTAGGTTTAACAGTGTTCAGTAAAGGCCTATTCTCAGATGACATAAAAATTATTTTTGTCACATTAAATAAATATAACAATACACATATGAGTGATGTTGATACAAATTCTTCCAAAAAGTCTACACCTTATACTACTGACTTGCATATCCCTCTGTGCTATATAAATTTTTAAAAATTGCATAAGCTCGAAATCCTCAAGTTTTTATTCAGCGTGTTGAAGAACTCAAAGCGGTTATTGACATTGAACAAGGCAGCCACACTGACAATAAGGAGTCTAATGATAAATATGGTTTTTTTGAAACAGTCCGCAACTCCAACTAATTGTCGTCTTGATTTTAAGCAAGCATTCGTGTGCGTTTATTTGCAATTTACCAATTCGAGGCCTCAATCTAACAGCGCTAATATCCTCCATAAGTTTTACATATAATTTATATGTAAACATAAGAAAAAAATAATCTTCTTTTTGAAAATCCTCTTTCCCAACAAATAATTAAGAAAATTGTAAATTATTCTAAGCTTTCCTGCGTAGCTGCAATCGAAAGAAAAACTTTTGAAATTTTATGTAATAAACTGCATACAGTTTTGGGAACTTTGTCAACCACTATTTATGTATAACTTCTTAATTCTGTAAAGGATTTAAGCTAAGGAAAATAGTGATTAAAGTCATGTAAATTAAAAAGAAAAAACTCAGAACCGGTACATTGTTTCGGGTCTTCTGGGTACCAAAAATACCGAATTTTGAATACTGGTTAACAAAAAAAGGTAAAATATCGCCTAAGGTTCCGGTTCTGAGTTTTATTCGGTTAATTTTGGTTTACGGTTTCTGTTTGATTTACTGTTTATAAGGTTTGCATTTTACAAAATTCCTTCTTACACGGATTATATCTCCGATTTAACTCGTTAAACTACCTGCAATCTAGTGCCGTTTAAACGATAACGTTTCATCGCCAAAGGTGGAAATAGGTTAATCAATACAAAACGTTCTGAATAATATAATTTTTTCAATGAAAAAATAGTGACCCTCGTATTAAAGCAAATAGTTCACTTAAAAACGTCTAATGGAATCACCGGGAGGGTCTAACACATCGCTTCTCTTTTTGATTTCTATACACAACGATTCTTATTAACTCACCATCATCAAACACTCAATGGCCAAACAGCAGTGCGCCTGTTGGCAGTTTTGATACCCTGTACCCATTATGAATGGGTAAAAAGGGAATCATGTAGTTGAGTGAATATATGTAACAGACAGAAGGAATCATTTCCGATATGCATATCAAGTTTGGTTAGCACAAACCACAAACCTTGGGAATACTTAAAGACGGATCGTAAATTTTATCCATTGTAAAAATTGCAATAATATTGGACAAAAAACACGTAAGTTACGCAGTTGTATAATGAGGAAGACAGCGACCACGACCAATTAAGGCGTGCGTGTGTATGTGTAAATATGAATTCTTCAATTCAATTCTTTAATTCAACACTGACTCCCGGCTACAGGGTATTTTCTGGTCGGGGCACTCGACTGCAGTGCTCTTACTTGCTATTTTTTGACTGTCAGATGACTGATTATACGGTGGCAATTTTCAAGTGCCCGGCACAAAGGCTTAACCTAGAAATTAATGATATTTAAATTGCAAGTTCCTTTTGCCAAAAATTAAAAAAAAAAAAAAAAAAAAAGAAACAAAACAAATACAAATACATATCTTTAAAGTACAACAGAGCTTTAAATAAAAATTTCACTTTTCATTTCCTATTGACCTGGATTACCTGGGGCGCGCTTCTTTCTAATTTTTGCGGCTGCGAAGTCTGAAGTGCCCGCAGTTCTTCGATTTTGTGTGCCCCCCAATCGAATTTCGAATCTGAAGCTTGATCGAACTGTAACGTCTTTCAAATAGCCATTTATGGTGCCAGCTTTCTGCATCAATTGAATACTCATTAGGCACACTCACTCGAACAAAAAATGAAAAATATACAAAAAAAAAAAAAAAAAGATCTCCCGAGATGATGACTTTTTGATTTCGTTTGTCTTGGTGCTCGCACCAGAATCAGCACAAAGTGTTTCTCAAGTATTTTCCCCCCACTATACAATTCATTGAAAATATCCTGGGGCTAAGCTCTTACCCTATTTTCCTAAGGAACTGAGGGACATAAAAAAAAAGAATTAACATAAAATAGATTTTTACATAATAAATTAAATAATATGCTGGGGCCTTAATAATATTGTTTAAAAATAAATCGATGACGTTATAAATGATTAACTATTAGACAATACAAATTGTTTACTAATAGACCTGGCCAGCTAGCCAGCGTAGACGAGAGTTGAAGATGGTGATGAGTCGCGCATCGCATCGCATTATTCACATAAATTACAATTTATTTGGCGAGCACAAAAACGTGAGGCAATAACAACAATCGCAAATAATAAATAAATATACAATATAATTATAGACAAGTTCAATAAATGAACAGTCAAGGACGTTGAAGGCCATTCAACGGCTGTTTTGGGGGTTGTACCCCCTCATCGACTCATCGACATGCTAATCAAATGGCCTAAGCATTAAGCCAGATTGATGTTGGCCCATAAATTTGAGGAGGAGGAGGAGGCAGAAGGAGGAGGACACTGCAGCAAGGCCGTAGACAAACTGTAAATAGCTTGCAGCTCATTACCATTAGCTGGTGCATCTTCAGTTTATTGTCTAAAAATAAACGCAAAGAGTCTCTCGACCGGCCTCGACTCGACGAGGCCTGTGAGCCTGGTCTTCCTGCCCGCTGTTCGTTCGTTTTTTATTATTATTAATTAGTACGGCTCATTGGCCTGGCCTGGTCCGCACATTCTGACAGGAATGTTGAGCATGGGGTGTTGGCGCTTTGGCGCCTCTCATCAAGGCGTCCAGTCTAGGCTGCGCTGAGCTGCTGGTGTATGTAGCTGTTGAGGCATTTGGCCAAAGACTGCAGCAAATTAATTGGCTGTGCACCTCCCCTCTCCTCGCACTTTTTAATGGCACCGCTTAGGAGGAGCTGCTATAAATAAAACAACGTTCGGGTAGCCGCTTTCAGTTCATACCTCATTTTCATTGTCAATCTTTGGCAGTGCTTTCAGGCCAAACGAATTTTCCACTGCTCATTAAAGCCGAGGAACGGCTAGAGCCACCGCAACGATGACTTTTTTATTGATGCAATCAAAATGTGGCATGAAAAAAACCTTTTAACTGTCTTAAAATGCAGCCTGCAGCAATTCCTCTTCTTATTACTCGAATCGCATGTAATGCCCTTCTAGGAATTGGCGAAAACCCCAAATGGTATAGTCATAGACCGACGGCTTCGGTTTCACCGTTTATGAGTTTGGTATGTATGCCAGGATCCATAAAACTGGAATTGATGTTAATGATGACTACAGGAAATACCAATTCCTCTGGGTTAAGTGGAATACCAACGATGGCCTGTAAATGAGCACCAGTCTTTTTACAAAAATTTACAAACTATTTAAAATGTTTAAAATGCACTTATTAGCTAGTAATGTGATATCCTTTCCAATTGTGTTCACCAATATATGATGCCTTCTAAAATGTATCAAGGTTTGTAAATAGAGGCATTAACTAAGCAGATACCCTCATCATTTGGCCTCTTTTTCACCAATCCATTTTTATATTAAAATATATGTATCGGAAAATGGGAAGCATTTAAAAACCATTAAAGCAGGGGTGCCCACAGCTTATACACTTGGAGCACATTTCTTTTTGTGCATAGATAGGTACACAGGCTAACGAAAGCATCTCCGACCCCATAAAGTATATAAATTCTCGATCAGCCACAACAGCCGAGTCGAGCCGAGTCTATCCGTATGAACACCTAGATCTCAGAAACTATAAGAGCTAGAGCTACCATTATTTCGAACCAAAATAAAGAAATATATTTCTTCATTTTTGAATAATTTGATATAAGTAAGATATAAGTAGTTGATATAAGTAAGAAAAAGTGAACTTACAATTTAGACCCTCCGCACACGGACGGCCTTACTCTTTTATTTGTGAGTTCATGTGGCAGATTGTTCTATGTGGAAGTTCTATGTGTTTCTGGGCGATAAAAGAATTTCCTAATTTTAGGTGGTTTTTTTCTGAGTGAAGGGATAAGACTGGAAGCACGGGCAGAAGCGTTTAGAAAAGACTAGAAATCATTTAATTCTTAGAGCTCAATGATAAAGTTATGTACAGTATTGATTAGTAAAATGCAAGTTTTTTTTAATTCTATTAATCTTAATTAATTTTTTGGATGTATTCAAACTATTTAATTTTTTGAAAAAAATAAAAATCTGGTTACCGCAACGGAACCAAAATAAAATGAAATTCGCTTACTCAATCTAACATAAGACAGAGAGACAAAGACGAAATATGAGAAAGCTACAGCAATAGCGCGCACAGCTATTGTGTTGTACCAGCACAAGTGACGCTAAACTTTCTGGTTCTCTAAAAAAGATCATCTTCCAGAAATACTCGATGAAATGATATTGGCAGAGTTGGCATTATTCGAATAAGGAATCGTCTAGATTTTTTTTATTGTTTTGGACATGCCTTGCTATGCTTATATTGATTGCAATAAGTTTTATGGGCTTTTACACCGAAACAAATTTTGTATACGTGATAAAAATTATTCGAAGATAATTTATTCTGATACGAATAAATTTTTGAACAAATAATTTTCATTTATTTTTATGGACGATCGAAGAAAGAAAGTTCGTAAGGTGGCATTTTAATTGAACGAGCACATAATGAATCAAGTGGAGAAAAGAATTGAATACAAAATGGCAATTGATTTATTCAGTTATCAAGCATTATACTCTTTTCCTTTTTTTCCAGTCCATTTGCTTAACCCCACAAACCTTTTTGCCAATCCATACTGACAAAGCACTTCAAAAAGCACTCCATTTTTTTTGAAAAATGTAAATTGGCATTTTCAGTCAAATCAACTCCAAGATGCTTGGCTATCATCTGGGTCTATCCCCACTTTAATGTACTCTAAAATTTATTGTCGTCTTCTTAGTCGGGTGATTTATTTTAATATCTAAAAAGCTGCCATTAGACGTACACCGCGGAAAAGAGTGGAAAAGAACAGAACACACTGGACTTGGGTTTAACTGCCGCTACTTCATTTTGGGTTGAATAAAACAATAAACAGAAGCGGGTCGGGCTGGAAACTAAGCTGATTATTCATAACATTTACGAGTATATGGCTGGACGCTGGCGACGACGACAAAGACGCACGGTGACCGCAACGAACGACCCGGCATTTCATTCACGTAACAACTGAAGTGGCTTTGACTTGGGTCTCCGTTTTCTCAGCACTAAAAAATTATAATTAAAAGACACACGCGGTCCATGGCAAAAATTAGAATTATGTTTCCTTAATGAGTGCCATCCCAGACGACCGCTAAGCATCTTTCAATAGGTACAAGTAGAAGACGAGGTTCACTGAACCTTTTGGCCAATAGGCTAACTCAGGGACTGGGACTGGGATTGGGGACTGGGCCACTTTCCCAATCCAATGCACAAACACTCAGCGATAACGCCTCTAACTGTAAACATATTTACAGATTTGTTTTGCTGTATTTTCGGGCTGTGTTCTGTTGGCTATTTGAAATTTGCATAAATTTTGGATTTTACATTTGAAAATGCTGTGCGAATTTGGAGCTGCTTGATGGAGTGTTTACATAACACTCCAGGCCCCAGATCTCATGAATGAACCGTAAAGCAAATAGCCTGCGGTTTTATTACCCAGTATCAAAGGTACAAAATGTATGTTTCAGGCTGTATGAACACACTGATCTCAAGATGGTGAGTTCTAGAGGTACAAAATTTAATAAACAAAATTAAATTTTAAAACAACTCTTCTGTAGAAATCACAACAATCGTGACGAATTAACATTCAAAATACACCGAACGAATGTTAACATTTAGAACATTCAGAGAATGTTGTCGAGAATGTGCCAGTGGAACAAGGCTATTAGTAGTCTGGCAAATGTGCCACAAATGTTTTTGGAAATTTGTTAGTGTATTTCGCAAAGATCAACCTCTGGATCTGCTTATAATAGGAACAAAAACGCATACTGTTGTGTCATTCTAAAAGGGCTATTCAATCTTTGCCAAGTACAGGGTATATACCAGTCAGTCAATACTTTCTTCCTTAATTTCTCTTTCGCCGCCAGCAACAAAAATTTGCATCAGTTTCGACAAGGCAAATTAATCAAATGCGGCAGGTAGTCTCCATCCCCAGTAGCTGGGCAACGTTTACGCTCAATTACTCAAAAACCTTCAACAGCGGGAGGTTACAAGTCGTCCATAGTCTGACATATTTACTCAACACAATCAGCCTCGGGGCGAGCGGGCGGGCGGGCGATGCGATGCGATGAGCGAGCGTTCTAATCAAAAAAAAAACTTTTACCTATTTGGGGCGTCGGCGGCGTCTGCGTGAGCGGTTTTGTGTGCCAAATGGCAAATAGTTTCATGAAATTCCCCCGTGTGGCCATAAATCAGCCCCAAGTAGTGCCTAGAATCTGGCGACTGGCCGCTGTAATTGTCGCATTAGAAACGCCAGCAAAACGCGCGAATAAATCAACTAAGTTCCAACACCTACAAACAACATGTACGTGGATGCCGATTGCCTACTACCGTTTTACGTTTTACGGCTTTTTGGCGCATTTTGCAAGGTAAACGAAAACGAGCATAAATGCCAAAGCAGTCACGCCCCTTTTCATTTGGCATAATTTGTCGCCCATTTGCCACAGTCTCGTAAATTAGCGTGAGCGTTGCGCGTGCGCAAATGTCGCTCTCTAGCTAGGGTTTTGGGTGTGCCCAATTGAGACATCAAACATGGAACTAAATTGTTGCACTTCCGACTTCCGTCTACGGTCTTTGGTCCATGGGTATATTATTGTTTATATTGGTTTAACATCATCATTACACAGCGACTTGAGGGAAGCAATTAGCATTGGAGCCAGACAAAAGCTTTGACTCGCCGATGGGTATCTACCCAAAATATAATAATAAACCAAACTCAATGCAAAACAAATAAGTATGAGGCAAAATTGCTTCGACAAGTTTGCCTAAGTTTAATTGAATTTGACGATTTTGTTTTCTCATTCTGCAAAACGCTTCAAGGCTGCCGTTCTGCGACTCCAGATAATCATCGCCAAGCGGCACCGCTCACCGCCCAGACAATTAGTCAAAACAATATTTTCTATACTACTCTGAACATGAGAGATTATTGGCAATCTTCACAATCTTCTTTGGCATCGGCGGCCTTAGAATTTGACTGGGTTATGCAAGCAAAACCAAAATAAGCCAATAGCCAAAAAGCCCAAAAGCGTCGCCATTGTCGCGCTTATGCAGGCAAAGGCAACCTCATCGCGTGTAGAGGTTAAGGCGCTTTAAGATGTATTTCCGTTTGCCCGCAGAGACGCCATTAGAATCCAAATCCGCTTTAGTGATTCCCATAATGATTACACGACATTCAAGTGGTGTCCGATGCGTGTGTGGGGCATGTTGATTGAATGAGTGGGTTGGTAACAAGAGTTATTTAAAGGGTACAATGGTGAATATCATGGGTATTAACTATCATTTGGGAATAAAGCTTAAAATTTCTAACGCTTAAGTACAGATCTAATGCGAGCGACCATTTAACTGATACTTTTTTATTTCCACAGCATGAACAAAACTGATGCACTCAGAAAAAATTACATTTTATTTTTCCAAATTAAAAAATAAGGATTTTAAAAAAATATTAAAAAAAAAGGAGGTGTTGTATGTTTAATTATAAATATTGTTAGTAGAAAAGATTACAAAAAAAAAATGAAAGGTAAAGATAAACAGGAAGAGTCGAAAAAACGGTCGTTAAAAATTATTGGTTATTAAGAATAAAAAATATAAACATGTAGAAAAAATATGGATACAGAAATATATATAATAAACAATTTGGAAATCTGGAACAAAAACCGGATCCGCGAACCTCTGGACCTGCTCAAAAAATATTTGGGTTTGTAGCCGTGGTTAAAACACTATTGAAAAATCTTATGGGTTGTTATTTATAAGCATGTTTAAATCGGGTAACGTACTTAACGAAAAATAGCGTTTAAAAATTGTATACTGAAAGATATTGGGCGAGCGAAAGGTTTAAAAATTTAGATAATATATTTTATATATTCATATGCATTATTACTAGAACAGCCGTTATGCGTTACAAAGTCGTTTTTTTGTTACGGTAAGTTTTTTTTGTTTTGTGAATTATAATTTGGGTTCGGGTTTGTAAACCAGAACCAAAAAAGCAACACGTTCCGATTAAGTAATCCATTTCTATATCAATGCTTCTAACATTATTTGTAGCATATTTGGAGCAGGTGTGAGTCGTATTAAGATACAATAAGTCGTGCCAGGTTAACCAAGTTGATTTGACCACACTCGACCCCATTATGACCCTACTTGATCAGTATATGATCTTTCGGATCTCTTACTTTATCTTCAAATCAATTTCCATAAATTTTGATTCCACTCATAAATTTCATTCCAAAATCTTGCCCTGTAGAAAGTGGCTTCTATTTATAGCGCATTCAGGCTTTTTGATTACCTAAGCCAGCAGTCGAAATCATTATCTATTTTGTTCTTTCTTTTATTTTGCTTTGTTATTAATATGAGTAAGAGTTTTGTTTTGCCTGATTTAGAGTTCTAAGTTGGCTAAAACCAAACCAGTTTTCATTTGTTTTTTGGTTGTAACTTATTTTCGTTGGTTTCGCATCGTATGCTACGATGTGTGATTTTCTCCTCTGAAGGTTCAACGGCCGCATCAAAAGTGCCTAATGGATATGTTGGGGTCGTCTGCTAAGCAGTTGAGCTCCTGTCTTATTAAGAGCTTAAGGAATTCAAACACAATGCAGGCGCTGCACTTATCTCTTCAAATGTTTCAAGTGCAGCTGTCACAGTGTGGCAGCGAGTCCACAACATTTGACAGCCGCTAATTGGCCAAAACACCCGCACAAAGGTGGGTGGACGGAAGGGGGCAACCGTTGTTGGCTCACGCCTTTCCCATTAATATTCGACATTTCTATTGACATGATTTTTACGCACGCCAACGCATTACGATTTATGCCCCACGGCCGGCACATTTATGCGGCTGTCAAGGCCAATTGCATTAATTTTATAATTTTTTTGGAAATAATAATAATATTCGCGGAATCTGTTGGCTGAATGGGAGGAGGCACCCTGGTGCACCATTTTATGAATTTGCTCACGCCTCACGCTCGCTCTGAAGAATATGAAAAAATAGACTGGAGCAGCCATTCACTTTTCACCCAAGTCAAAGACTTTCAAACAGTCATAAAATCGAATCCGACCCCCAGACCCAACAATTCCGAAATGTTCTTGCTGGCAAAACATGGTTAACAAGTCCGACAGTAACGGTACTTTTGTTACCATGCGCCGGGCAATTTGTTATTTGTATTCGTTTGTATTTGCTCTAATTTGTATGTTGCGAGACGCAGCCGAAGCGTCGCGTCAGCTGACATTTTTGCTTGTGCACAAAGCAAATACCAAACTGTGCCTGGCATGGCTAATTAGAACTCGGCTAACTCGACTTATGTAGGTAGATAAGTTCTTGCCGAGCATTACCACTTGGCTTTTGTGTGACCCACGCAGCATCCACGCCCATTACGAACCTTTTGTTTTTGCTCTTCTCCCAACTGTTGCGAATCTATTTTGCCAATTTCCAAAGCTTGTCAACATTTGTCGGGCTTAAACTGACAGACACGTTTATATCCAATTTCGTGGCTTTTGTTCTTCACTGCTGGAAACTGGGTTGTCATACCTGGTCACACCTGGCCGCCTGCTTAATTAACCCAAAGTCGCCTAAATGGTTGCGTGTCGTGGTCAGCTTTAACTTGAAGCGCATCATCATGGGCCCTAAATGAAATTCCAGAACATCAGTATCCGGAGGCATTTTAATTTTAAGCGTCCGTCTGACGTAGACGAATTGCATTCCCCATTTACAGATGGGGGCGTAACGGCAACCAAGTCGGTTCAGGCCATTAAAAAATATCTACGGATTGTTGTTAAAGGCGAGACGCCTATTATAAAGTTGGGGGCATTTCTTAAACCAATCAGAGATGCTTGGCGAATCGTGATATTTGTGAAACAACTGTGATATCATTTGAATAACTACTGTGAAATTTTATGAATGGAAATTTTCACGATATTTGTAACGCACAGAGGGAAGCATCTGCGAGCACAGGAAGGCTTATCCATTAATATTAGGAAGGAGTTTGGGAACCTAGGTTCAGGTTCAAGCGATGAATCAGATTTAAATTATTTACTAAAAAAAGAAATTATTTTGTTAGAAAAGACTGTGCTTGAATTTCTTTATTATTGTAAAATTCAAAACATATTAATATACAATTATTATTAATATAATATTTTAAGTTTGTTTAAGTTAGTCAACAGCAAGGTAAAAAGTAAATTCTGACTAATACAGGTTCTATGTAAGGATAAATCATAAAAAAAGTATCAATTTAAACTGATTTAAATTCTTAAGAAAAATAATAATATTCGAATGGTAAAGCAACTGCTGACCTGCAGTCGCTAGCAAAGTCTACTGATAATAGGAATCTTCATTAATTAGATGACCTGCTCATTTTAAGTGTTGTTGAAGTGCCAAAAAAAAAAAATCACAAAAAGGTTCTTTAAAGTTTTAATATCCATTTACCCTGGCCTACTAGGATAAAATTCAATCGGAAAATATGCTAAATCCGCCAACTATTAATAACTTAGCTTCCACTATAAAGTTAGAGTTTTTTTTTTTAATTTATTGATTCTTTTAAAATGTCATCATCATTATAAAGGTATTTTATAATCAAGTACTAAAATCTTTTATGAATTGGAGCAATTTCTCAAAATCATGCTGAATTCACTATTTATTTTAAGCAAATGCTTCTCCTTGTACCCAATTAAAATACAGAAAAATGGAGTTAATTTTAAGCTGATCCGGATTTCTAACTACTTTTCTTACTTTCATACGTTGAACTAAATGCAAATCCGTTATCACAGACTAATCATAGAGATAAACATTTAATGGGACTCCACTAAAACCAAATTCTAACATTTTGCTGTTTGGCGTCTTTGGTGTCAGTCCAATTGCCTGAAGGTGTATCACCAAATCAAATCGTTCTGTGCAATTTTGTCATTCTCCATCAACGTGAATAATAGAAAAACGACCTTCAGTATTGACGGGCGAAAGCTAAGATCGCTTTCCATGAATCTGTTTCAGTCCCAGCAGTAAGCCCATAAGCCTTTTAGCTTTGCAATTGTGAGGCGAACGCTTGCGCCCAATTCTAACTGACAAAACGGAGTTTTGGGGAACGAAAAGAAAGGCTTTTGAATTTGGCTAAAAGATGTGTGTAAAGCTTTCACATAAACGCAAACAAAAGGCAGTTGGCTTGGCCGGTTGCTAATTTATCTCAATCGATTTTTATTTAAAGTATGCACAGCATAAGCAACCGTCAAAATGTAAGAGGGCAGTCTGATAGGTAGATAGCGAATTTAGCATATTTTTCAAGTGGAATTTAATCGTAGTAGACCAGAGTGAATGTGTTGAAGAGCCAGAAAAAACAAGGTTCTTTAAAAACTAGGATAAATATCTAAAAATATGCTAAATCCGCTGTCTACTGAATAGTCACTGAGTTTTTTAATCAAAGATGATTTTGGCATAAGGGTGTTTTATTTCTCAATTGAGTCATTTTTAGATTAATATATTTTAGACTAGAGTGTTTCCAATTTTTGTTTCTTATATAACCTTTTTTAAGGATTTCTCAAGGTTTTATTCAAGTAGAATCCCATCTAATAAAGGACGACCGTAACCATGGATATTGATGGTGCAGAGTCCCCATTGTATTTATCAAGCATTTCCTTGGATTAGGGGTTGGTTATTGTATGCAAAAACTACTGCTTGATGCTTTTTCTCATTTCCCTTGAAATTCACGAGGTTGTCTGCTCTTAATACCTGTCAAACACAAACTTAATGCGTCAGTATGTTCATAAATTAACTATAGTCAGTGTTTGAATTAAAGTTACTTTTTTAAAAGTGACTGACCCATCCAACTGCCCTCGTATTAAAATGTATGCGAATATGCCGAGATTTGATAAATTTCACGCGATTACCATGTGAATCAGTAGGTAGACACACTTGCTATGGGGATGGCTGTCCCAATCGGTGGGACAGGCATTTAATTTGTGAGCCTTATCAATATGTTTTGTGCTTGTTTAGCAAGCAATTTTTTGCATTCATTAATAAACTTGGCACCAGCCAAGTTCGTTAACCCAAAACGTACAACGTCGATTCGTTTGGCGTCATTTCCCTGGAGTTGTGTTTTATTAGCAGTTGCTGTTCTTCTTGTTGAGTTCAGTTTTATGGCCACCCAAAATATAATCAGGCGCATAAGTGTGCCGTTTTTCTGATTATCCGGGGTGTAAAGTGCTCAGCCAAGTTGTTAAAACAAAAGACTTAGAACACGAACTTGCCGTTTTATATTTGGGTTTTCTTTTTCTGACTCAAATCTGGCGACCAAGTTTAATCAATTGTTGTACATTTATTTATAGCTGCTTTTGTGAAAAATTCCCAACCTTTTTTTTTGTTTCCCGGTCATTAGCCCGTTGCGATTATCTGAAAATTATTGCGGCCCGCAGCTCCCATCCATCGTTGGCTATTACTTTACTTGGACCTCTGCAAAAACCTGGATAAGCATCAGCAGCAACGGTGCTTCAGCTGGAGCTCAAGTCAACGACTTGCTGCTGTTTTGGGGCGTGGCGATCCACAAATGTCGCTTAGTTGCCGCTAATAGTTTTGCCCTTTTGTTGCTGTTGTTGTTGTTAGTAGCAACGGTTTTGTAATGCAAATTAATTTTGTAATCTCTTTAAAAATAGCAGCTGGGAAAAACGTAACACGCAGCTTGTGGCTAGTGTGCTGACTCACGCACAAAACGTTCTCCAGCAACTTGTTCTCTATGCAAATCTCCAGCCAAGGCAACAGAACAAACGAAGCGACAAAATACAAATACAAATTTTAACATAATAATCATTAAATAAATATGAACACAAAATATCTTCATAGAAACATAAGGCCCAAAACAGGATTTCTGTTTGTGTTTTGGTTTTTTGCGGATTACAAGGAATTCATTAATTTCTTTTATTTTCAACATTTTGTCATCAATCAGAAATAACTTTCAACGCACGCCAAATTCAGTGCTCAATGAGCCAACCATTTGCTGGTATTCTTATCCGTTGTCTCTTGGACTTTTGTTTCTATTTGGCGATTAATGAAGCGACTGCTCTGCGAACTTCATTAATTGTTTTATAAATATGCTGAATTAATTAATTTAAAATGCCATTAATTACAATTTAATAACTCATTTTGAAACAAAGAAAGCAATAAAAATCGACAGTTATTTGAAATTACCAAAAATAGCCAATAGAATTGGGAAAGTTCCAGTACGAAAAAAATACGCAATTTAATTTTTCTACGGCTTAGATAGTGTTCATGTCAGTAATGTTTCCATAACTATAAATATCAGGATTCGATCGATCAGGTTTCTCAAACAGCGCTGTTTCGGAAGTCTCCCAACTTCCTTAGCAGTCATGTCTGCTGACTTTTCTTGTTGCTTGAACCGTTTAAAAATTCCAGATGAAAAACGCTTTGTGTGTTTTTTGTACGGGGATCGAATATAAATAATAAATCAATTATTCTTCCACCTCAGTCCACATAATTGTTTGCATGAAGTTTTGTTTCACCATTTAGACTATCTCTTCTTCGTACCCTCAATCTCGCATGGCATATCGAATCAATGCATCAAAACTATATTTCATTCATTACATGTCCGCACCATCTCTTTCAATGCAAATTTAAATACAAGTCGAAACAGTGAACAAGATGGGTGTAGATATGTTATGGAGAGGGTTTCTGGGATGCCCGTGGCATAATTTACACCAAATTATATTGAAAACGTTGAAATGATAACCTGAAAATTCCATTCAAAGTTTTTCGAAAACAACCGACAGCATTCGTCAAAAAAAGAATTTAGTTGCCATGGCAAAATTCCCGCTCCTGTGTCTTCTTCCCTCTTCGAACTGTCTGTATATATGGTAAGCTCGTTCTCCCTAATGGGGGTTTCACGCCTGCAGTCCTCTCTCTGCGGAAATATAGTTCTAAATTTATCATTCCATATCTGAGCTGTTATACAGTAGTCACTTCCCAATGTCTCAGCGTTCATTCCCACTTCTAGTAGGACGTTGCTGTGACCTGACGCAAATGTTTTGACAAGTTTCAGTTCTCGGAGTTTTCGCTGATGCATACTCCATGAAAGTGTCTACTGGTTGCAGGTTCAGAATTACGTCTAGGGCCGCCTGGTGGTGGATCGTAGGGATCAAGGGCGTAGCCAAGGGTGTAGGCGCGATGTCTTTGAAAAATAGCTGAACTGGAAAACCCATTCCATTGGCAGCAGTATGAAATAGTCATTCAATCCGGGTGGTTCCGGCATATATGACATATTTTAAGCGAGCTTTTCAAACGATTTAGCGGCAGAGAATAGTTTTATCTACAAAACGCGAAAATGTAAATATCAAGATTTGGCTTAATTTGCTAAATTATTTAATATTTAATCACTTACATTCGATTACGCAGAAGTTGGGATAACAAATGCTGTTTTTCAGCGACGCACGTAACAATAGAATCTTATTAAAACTAAATTGAAAAATATCCGTTAACTTATAGTTGTTTCCGCATCCTAAATTTTTTAGTTAATTGTTGTTTAAAGACAAATTTAAGTGTCTTATTAATGAGAGAATAGAAATTCGCGGAATCCATTTTAAAAAATCAGAAAAAATTATTCTGAATTAAATTATTGTTGAATTAAGTGAGCGTTATAGAATATCTCTTTGGAAAGGTACCATACGTACCATAAATAAGGAAAAATAGTTGTTATTTACTTTGTCGGGAAAATGAAAAGCATTAATTAAAACTAACTTTTTAAACAAAAGTAATCTAAAATTTTTGACTATTTGGACTATGAAACTCACAGAGACTATTTTAGAATCGTTGAATAATCTTATCCCTTGATTCTTTTTGCATTAAAAATATTTGTATGTTACTGCAAAAATGGTTGAAAATAATGAAAATGGTTTATTGATTTCGAAAACGACTTCCCTTTTGCGAAACATAAAGAATGCTAAAATTATTTTCTTTGATTTGAAAGAAATCTCTAAGCGCTAAATTCTAAATAAAATACTTGAATTGCAAGCAATGTGAAAAAATGTGTGCACGAATTTAATATTACGTATACGTAATGAATTTTTGAAAAATATTCAAGCTATTTTTGAACCCACTTTTTTGGAAAGCTGGCTAAGCCCTTGGTAGGGATCCTGTTTTTCCCAGGGAAGAGAAGCTGTTCTGTTAGCCGCCTATCACCAGACCAGCGTTCCATAGATGAGGCTGTGTATAAATAAGTTAATATATTAGATATTTCTTTTTCATGTAAAAATGCTGCTGAGGAACTGCTGCCTAGCTTCAGATTGCATAAGACTAATCTGCAGGCTACCCAAAGAGTGCTCAACCCTTACTATGTATACCTAAGTGAAGTGAAGTGCGTGATTGCTTGATACTCGATCGCAGTGATCCTTGGTACAGTATTTTGGTAAAAAAAAGAGCAACTGTTCCCCATTTTCAGTCAAATCATTCACTGACCAAGCATTCTCTTGTTCAATGGACATTTTTCTCTCTGACAAATTAGTAATTTCCATTCAATTGACCATATTGTTGGTGTGTGAACTATTTGAATGATTGCATTCAGTAAACAATATAATGTTGATTGATTAACGGCAAATTTGTGATTCAAATTTTGCTGTGCTCGCATGCCTAATGAACGCCTGCAAAAAATTAAACAAAAAGGGGAAAAAAATCACATTCAACTTGAGCCGATTAATCTGGGTTGTGCAATACACGCAACGTGCCAAAGCCTGATTATCAAAGATTTCCATTAGGTATCTTTTGGGTAGCCATCCGCCATCAGCGTCAGCATCAGCATCAATTGAAACATTAGAGATATTGTTGGCCAAACATTTGGCGTTGACCCATTTGCCGAGTGCACGCGAGGCACAGCGACCCGGCTCTTCACTTCGATAGCGTCGACAAGTGTTTGGATTGTGGAAGCCACAGCCAGAGCCATGTTGTTGTGGCGAAGTGTTGTTGTTGTGGTTGCTGTTACTGACTGGGCATTCAAGTGGCGCTTAGGTGATTTTTTTATTATTGTTGTTGTATGTTGCTTTGCGGCCCGTTTTCTGTGTCAATTGTTGCCGCTCGCATTGGCCGCGGGCAGCGGTTGCCAGCCAAATGAGACAATTTAAATGCAAATAAATTGAAAGCCGCTAGAAAACAAAAAACCTCAAAATCAATTAACGGGTCATCGGCAATTGGAAGTCTAATTGAATCACGCTTTTGCTATTTTCATTCTAAAGTTTCATCATTAATTGTTTTGCGGATGTAATCCGCAATTTGGGCAAGTGCCTTGCTTTATGAATGAAGCGAATGATAATGACCGATCGCCTGACTGGCTGAATCAGACGCAGCGCATCTGCTATTTATAGACATGAGTATCCAGTTAGTTTGTTATCTAAAGTGCACACAACATTCTCCAATTGAATTGAATTGTGCATAACTATATGTCCAGCCCTGCTAGCGGATGCTTCCGCCAATGCACAGTGGGCTGAAAAAAGCTTGAGCAGCATTTTCATGGCTACTTGTGGCTGGCTTGGGGGTGGGGTCAAATCACATGATCTTGGCGGCCAATGGACTTGTTAAAACCACATGTCAATCAAGTTCTATTCTTTCATTCCAAAAAAAAAAAAATAAGTAATCATCACAATATACCTTGCTCTATTGACTGTAACGTTGCGAGTTCTATTATTTTTAAAATAGTACGGTCCAATGATGCCGCCGGCTCACAAACTGCATCAAACAGTGCATATTTTAGGGTGCATTGGCAGCTCTTAAAGTGCCTTAGACTGCTCTTCAGATAAAATTGGGCAATTTTGTTTGTTGACATACCCATTGATAAAAAAGAAGAAGAAGTTCTTCATTTAACTTTTCTAAGGCCCATTCAGCAAATAATCAAAGTTTTCAAAGGTCACCCGGCTTCGGTTCTGGCACCAGCTGTATTTTGTATGGTTATATATCGATGTCCTTACTTAAAATCTTCCAGGTGGTCAATAATACAAGCCAAATTTTTAAGAACTTCGAATTAACATATCGCAATCTTCATTGACACAGTCCGATAAAGCAGCAATATTATCTTCGGTACGTACTCTCCGCACACAGGTTGGTGGATTAATGTCCAATAAAGTGAAACTGTTGCGAAATTTGGTCTCAATAGCTTGAAAAGCCCAATCGGTGGGTCGATTATGTCTATTATAAAATGAGCTCGAATTTTGATAATAAAATTCAATGATTTGCAAGCGCTGTTCTTTTGGGTTGGCAAGAAACGCATGTAGTTATTTTCCATGACGTTGTTGTAAACAACCCAATTTTCATCCCAGTTATGATTCGTCTTTGTTGCGTTTGAGGTGAATTTCCTTCAAAAGTATGCGGTACCCAAGTATCGAGCTTGTTGTGTTTTTCACTATTGTATGTGATACATTTAGCTGCTCGGCAATTCCTAGTGATGAAAGGCCTCCAATTGACTTATAGCATCGGTATCGTATTCTTTGCGAGATGGCACACTGGTACTTCCATATTATATTTGCTGTAGCTTCTTCAAAAGTTATAGATTGACGATCAGATTTCAAACTATAAGGCACCATCAAATATTTAACTTGATTCGAATCTGAACATAGGTTCACCAACCTTCTGAAACCGCGCCGAGAACCGTAAGCATAATGGAATTCCATTTCAAAACTTGAAAAGAGACCTGGTTTTTCATGTGAACATGAAAAATTGCATACTTTTGGGTTGACTATAATATTATTGTAATAATAAAATATTAAGTAATCTTTGTGTTGAATTGCGGGGGCTTCTAGGAACCTCAGGAAAACCGCTTAATTACAACTTTTTTCAGTGTTTTGGTTAACCCTTAAGCTGCTTTTTCATTTTCTATAACAATCTAGTCCGTAGACAAAAATACTTAATCAAATACAGGCAGCTAAGGCAATCCTAGTTTTGGCCCAATGTGCAATGTGGGAACCAGTGTGGCAACATTTTTTGTTTCTATTTTTAGCTGTTGCATTTGTTGAAATGAAAAATAAAAAATGTGTGGACTGCAGGACTCTTTTATGGGCTGGTTCTGTCTGTATGTATGTATGTATGTATGTACATTACATCATATTTGATCTGATGCAATTCGCAAAACTTGTCTTACCGGCTCAGTTACAAATCCACAATTCGATATGCGAGCGCCACAATTTAAATTCTCAGTGTCAATGTCGTCGTCGTGTCCACTTCCTAGGCAGGCTTAGGCCTGACGACGACCACGACGACGACCCTGCTTAACTGCACTTGAAAGTTGGAAATTTTGCGTGTTTGTAATTTAAGCGGCTGCTCGGGCCGGCAATGTCATTTAGTTGTTGATAAGATGTAACGTTGTTGTTGTAGTTGCTGCACATAAATTAGAAACTTCTTTCTGCCCCGTGTGGCATATATCTGATAACCGAGAAGCTGTGCGAGTGGAGAGCCGCTGACAGCAACAAGCTGCAAATTTGTTGCCACAGCCATTTTGATATATAGTCTTTATTTCCTGTTTATGCTGATGAGCCTTGCTTTATGGATAATAAAGCCTCTTGGCACAGGGCACCCAATGCTTGCATATGGCACATACTTTTGTACATACTAACTTACGTGAATCAATCGAATGGGAAACGCAATTGTGGGAAGTTGCCGCATAGAATTTTATGCATATGACTCAAATGACCTAAATTGCAGCGCAAACAGCTGCAGCAAATGTCCAATCTGGGAGAATCCACATATACCCTTCCCATTGGGTAAGACAACTTTGTTTTCTGGTCTGCTATTGTCTTATTCTTGTAATTTTAAAATATATTTGTGGAAAGGCAAGTTATGAGATCCGTAGCAAAATAAGTAAGAAGAATTTATAGTTATATTAGGAAGAGGTCTATCTCGAGGAAGTTTCCTTTGAACGATTGATTCTGCTCCATACAAAAGGCAGAGTATGCCCATGAAACCCATAATAGAATTATTACTGGTATGGCGGTCATTCAAAGCTTTCATTTCATACCTTACATATTGTCAGTGTATTTCATTTGATTGTTTGCTTGATCCCCATGGAAAACTAGGGATTTTTTTTTGTGCAGCGCTCAGACACACATAGACATTCGCGACTTAAGTAAAAGCTCTGAGCTCACAATCACCGCTACATCATCATGGAATTATTACTGGTCATTCAAAGCTATGACTTTACACCTTAAATATTGTCAGTCTTTCTCTCTCTCTGGCTCTCTCTCTCGCGCATGTAGCAAAAGCTCTGAGCTCATAAATTTTCGGTCGTCGCCACACCATGTATAATTCCACGATTCGCTACACCAGTAATAATTCCATCATGATTAAACCTGCATAAAATACGGCCACTTTTCTGAACAATGACACACTCCACTCACTGCACGTTCCAGTTGAAAGTAGTAAACGGCATGAACCTGCAAATACCTCAGACCGATCCTTGGAAGATCTTGACCAAGTACAATCAGGATCGAAAATTTTGCAGTTGCCGGTTTGTAGTTTAATAGAGAAGAGTTTCTATAATTGGTGCTTTCATCTAGGGTAACGTGCGATCTGAAATCAAATTTTTAAAACCGAAATTAATTGGATAAGCGAGTTCACCAAAATTGTCTTACAATGTTAAAGAATATAATAATACAAATTGTTTCATTGGGACACTATAGTCTCTCCCATCTATATGGGAGCGTGTCAAATATTTTCAACACGACACGACTCTAACACGAATATTAAATTTTACACACGCACAAAGCACGCACGTTCTAAAATTTTCTAAACACGACTCGCACGACTTTGCTTAAAGTGAAAAAGTTTAAGTATTTATTTATATCCATATATATTGTGGCGAATCTCACTAACATGGTATTTCTAAAACCGGATTCGAGTTTAAGGTGGAAAACTTGTCTGGAATCAATAGTGAATTTTTCATTGGAGCTCATGTCCTGAGAACCAGAACCATAGGGAATCAAAATAAAATATTTAATATTATAAGAGAAAGCACTATTTCGTTCACATTCCTTTGCTGAAACACTTTCTTGACTTACTGTATATATTTCTTATTTTTGTTCTTTTGAGTTTTAAGCCGTGATAAATCGTGTTAGACCGTGGTCGTGTTTTAAGAGATTAAAACTGACACGCACAAAATCTGATTTTATAACAGGAACACGTCGTGTTGAGTCGTGCGTGTTAGTGTCACGAAGAAAAACATGACACGCGGCCAATTCTTATGGGAACACATTTCTGACCCCAAGCAGCATTTCTCCATTCACTTTTCATTTCACGAACTCAATTGTCACCGATTTGAAAACGTCAAGATTTTACTATATTCGAATTTTGAAGCACCAAATTATGTGTAAGCGAATATGGGAGCTCGGCCATAAGAAATATTCCTTTCACTTCATAACCGTAAAGAATTGCATAAATAATTTGTTGCTGACTCTCCCTATCCGTATTTCCACATATTTCCACATATAACATATTAAAATGTACCAACTAATCAAACTTTTGGTAGCCACCTTGCCTGCCTAGAGCATTGAAACTTCGGTGTGTTAAGACTATTAAATGCTATCTTGTTGTATTTAAATTTGGCAAACAACAACAGCAACAACAGCAAGGGGCAGAGGCAGAGCCAACCTGTTTGTTGTTAAGTTTAGCACATGAGCCCAAACAGAGAAAGAGAGTTGCAGTCACAGTCCAAGGAGAAGCCACAGCGCCCCAAGTCGCGCCGCCTTTGGGTTAGTCTCAATAAAAAAGCAGTAAATTCTTAGAACAAATGATTAATAAAAACGCACAAAAACACATGTACATAAACACAGTGTTGTTTATTGTAGTTGTTGTTGTTGTTGCAAGCTGCACCCACTTGAAAAGCCGTGAAAAGAAACGCATAGAAGTTTTGGAATTTCAAAAGCGGCAACATGTTGAACTTCCACTTGTTGCACTTGCTGCTGCTGCTGCTGCAGCTGGGACTCTCCCAGTGAGAGTCGTTTTGTTTGTTAGAGAAATCGATTAGAACTAACAACAACAATGCCACGGGATTGTTGCTGACTGCCGCCACAGCGGTAGCTGCTGTGGCAAGTGCAGATTTTGCCAACTCATCAACAACAACAACAACAGCTCGCAGGAACTTTGATGAGCTGCGTGCCCAGCACTGCGTAAAGGTGTCAATTTTAGCACACAAATGCCATTTCGGAGGACAGCTTTCTAGGCAGGCATGCACTAGCCCCCACCTCCACTTCCCCACACCACCATGGTCACTAATTAGCGGCAGTGGCTTAAAAATATTCTTTTCCTCCTTGTGCAGTTTGTGTGTGTGTTTGCACATCAATCAAGTGAAATCAAATGGCAAATTTTGGCATTGATTGAAAGCTTTTTTTAGCCAGGAAGAGACAAAGCGCAGAAGAAGACAACGTCAGCAAATTTAATTGCACATGCTCTTCACTCGAGTGGGAGGAGCAGCCCCAGCCCCAGCCACTATCTGCCTCTGTCTACGACCATATTAAATTTGGATGTTATGCAAATTGCACGGCAAACGAGCTGTAATAAACATTATGCGGCATTTGCTTAAATTATTTCAAATTAATTGTCGTGGCAAACAAGTTTATTTTTGCCAAAAAAAAAAAAAATTTAAATAATAATAATTGCGCACCAGCATACGAATTTCTGCACAGAGGCGTGGCCGGGTTTCCTCGATTAAAGCGTGCGATAATCAAAAATCTTTAGCTACCTTTCACCGATTGACTTTCAACGTCCATTAGAATAAGAATGAATACCACGCCTAATGAACGAAAGTGAAGTGAAAGTCATTTGCATATGCAGACAATAATAAAAAATGTGTTTTTGATGTCACCGGTTCTTCGGTGGATATTTGGTAAGGCCAGTGCCAAAAATGAAACGAGAGCGTAAGTTAATGTTGGCACTGACCGACTTCAATATGCCCCTTACTCAAGAAGCAGCAAATGAGTAAACTAGTACGGACTGATAGTTGCTTGGCATATGAGACAGAAACAGAAAAATATACAAAATCTCAGTAACAAAGCGCTCAGTTTTGATTTGCACTCATGTCCTCGCCAAGCCACTTATTAACGTAATTTAGTTAACAGTATTCACGCTTTTTAACTTTTATGCGTTCCAAATGAATATTAGTCCGAATATGCATCGTTTTAATCAAATCTTTAGTTATTCTTCCAAATCTCTTTCTTCGCCTTTTAAGTAGTTCCCCCGGACACAACGTTTTTTCCCATCTTTAAAGACGAATACGCTGTTTGTGGAACAATGTTTATTTGGGAAGTCAACAAGCTCGATATTTGGGTACCGATTTAGAAACGAATCATTACGGGATATAAAAAATGGGTGGTTAACTATTGCATCGAGCGAAAAACGTCATGGAGCCAGAAAAAAAATCAAGATAAATCAAATCAAATATCACTTGGTCTTACTTTTTGCCGATAAGGACAAGAATATGCTATATGATCGGAAAAACGGCCCAAAACAAAATCGATTGGTTATTCTCTATATAATAATATTATATTTAATTTTCATAAAACGCAAGTAAGAGCGCTGCAGTCGGGTGCCCTGACTGCGAAATACCCTGTACATTTGATTTTGAGCGTTGCCATCCGACGCGACGGAGTTTGGTGCTGTGTTTGTAAACCAATCTTATTAAGGGTTTCAGATTAGATATATAGTGTGTCTAAGTTAATATATTTTAAGTCACAAGGTTCTAACATTAAATTTGTGGCCCCGACAGTTTTTAGCGTCTATTTTCCAAATCAGAAACAAAGTTGATCTGCGTATGGTATTCGTCTACTTTCAATCTAAAGCACAGGTCTCTAACTAATATAGTCTCTGAGTTCGACGCGTTCACACAGACAGACAGAAGGATAGACAGACGGACAGATAGACATACAGACGGACAAGCAGACTGCCAGACAGACAGACAGATGAACAGACAAACGGACAGACAGAAGGACGGACATAAAAACGACATGGTTTTCTTGCTATCCCATTAACTTTAGGTATAAAATGTTATGGATATATTTTAGCAATGGTTTTGCATAAAACATCTCAAAATTGGCTAAGGATTATTAAGTTATGGCGAATTTGGAATTTAAATTGTTTGTCCTTTATAGGAAGCCGAAACCTATAAATTAAAAAATGTTTTGGTCAAAGGATTTCGTTTATAAGGATCTCTAATAAATTGATTGATATCGCACCTCTAAAAATAGCAAGAAAAGATAAATCAAATTTTTTTCAACTGGAATTTTTTTTTTTTAATTTTTTGTTTTGATATTTGTATACCCAAATCTAAGCCACATTTTAAAAGCTCCGATAAAATTGTAATTTTGTGACTGTTAAACTATTTTTGAACGTGTATGGATAGGTCCCTTTCGCTCAAGTGTCCTGGCGGAAAAATTGGCACGTTCTCATTTCTAATCGGAAATTCTTTCATTCACATTAAATTGTACAAACTAAGCATACCCATTTATTCTATAAGTACCAGGTATAAAAACCTTTAAAGAGCAATATTTTTATGTCCAAAAATTTGCCAACAAGTGGACATTTTTAATGCAGCGAAAGTGAAATGACGAAATGCAGTAGCAAAAATTAAAAAAAAAAACGCAATGAAAATTCGTTTTATTCTTAAATAAAAAATCTGACAAATTACAAGACAGCGAAACAGAAAGTAAATCGTAAATCAGAGAAAGTTTTCGCTCAACTTTTGTTTGTTGGTTTTGTGCGCTTATTTGGTTATGCCGTAACCCTAGACGGAATCCCAGAGTGAGGGCCCATTAATCATTTATCAGAACATCAAAACTTGTTAATGATGCCCAAGCGCACGCACACATACTACTACATACATACATGCATACATTTGTAGATAGAAGACTGAAGAGACTAAGCCCTAACTTAAAACATTGCGTGAGAAGCTTTTGGTGGGTGCATTGAACTCTGCACAGAGACACAAAAATACCCCCGAAATGTTTGTGGTCAAAGAATCAGAAAACCTTGAACCCGTGTCGACGGCCAACCGCCTGCTAAATATACATCCATCGTGACTCGTCTTGCCCTCACTTTATTACCGTTTTAGAGCTGTTAAAACTGAATGAAAGTGCGCCATTTCGGCTGATCATTTGTTTTTACTTTCTAAATTGGCATTTGCTACACATGCACTAAAATTCACGCAGTTGTCGTAGATGCTGAACTTGCTTGAACTTTTGCCCGTCCAGATGCGATCAATGAAGTGAATCACACTTTCTCCCTGGGCAGCAGCATAACTTTGCATAAATTATGTCGCGTTCAGAACAGAACCGAACCGAGCCCAATAACCGCAGCAGAGAATGTTGGCATCTGCATTCGCGTCAATAATCAAGATAAATGTTGACCAGCTCGCTGCGGATTGCGTTGCAAAAACCAGCCAGAATTCCGGAATTGAGCTGACTGATGACTAATGCTTCATTTCTTCGGCTTAAGTAAACCTTAGTCAGCGGGGTTTTTTTTTAGTACTTTCATCTGGGGAGAACGGGCTAGTGCAGGGAGTTTTGATTTTTTGTTTGTGTCATGCTGATGATCACTGAAGAAGTGAAAGAGAGATCTGTTCTGCATTGATGCTAATCTTGATTCACCTTTCCAATAATTTCACTTTATTTGAGAACTACAATTAAGTGGTAGGAAAATAACCAATCTGCAAAGTTATATTTATAAATATATTTAAATGGCAAAAACACAGCAAAAACCACAACTTATTTTGATGATGTGTTAGGATTTCCACAAACCGATGCACTTAGAAACGTGAATCATGAATTAAACTTTTTAAATTAATTGCGTCCTTAACGGAAACCCGAAAACTGACCTCATTTCGGATTTAGAAAACTAACTTAGATCATCTTCTTTACGAAATTAAATATTTTTTTACAATAAAAGCAAATAATTATGAAACGATGATTGTAACAAAACTTTGGTTTGATGCTTCTAAAAACCAGTCCGTAAACCAAACCTTAATCTTTACGAGAGTTTCCAACCTAAGCTCAGTGGGCGAAATGG
The DNA here is from genome assembly GCA_018904225.1 of Lordiphosa mommai. NCBI lineage: Eukaryota > Metazoa > Arthropoda > Insecta > Diptera > Drosophilidae > Lordiphosa > Lordiphosa mommai. The sequence goes on along the minus strand of JAEIFT010000068.1, from coordinate 621,580 downwards.
CCGTGCTGCACAGTGATCAATCTAAATCAAAAGTTTCGACAATCAAATTTGACCAAAATTTGATTTCCCGTATGACAGCTAGAAGGAAACATCTTCGACCCATTAAACTATATATATTCTTGATCAGCATCAATAGCCGATCTAGCCTTGTCCTTCTGACTATAAGAGATATAGCCACATGCTTTAGAATGTAAGTAGGTGTATACCATACGCAGAGCGAGTTTGTTTCAGAGTTGAAACGAGAAGGCAAAGCTAACTTCGACTGTGCCGAAGTTTTAATACACTTGAAAAACTTTACTCCAACTGATTTAATCCGTAAAATATATATAGAATATAGATATCAGATATTTAAAATTTTTAAATCATTGATTATAAAAATTTGATACCATAAAAAAAACCTTTTCTTAATAAAACACATTTTCCGACCGATCGGTCCTATGACAGCTATATGCTATAGTCATCCGATTTTGATAAATTTTTCCTGTACTTTGTGAAAGCATATAAAACTATTATATACCAAGATTAGTGACGCTACGATGGAAAACAAAAAGTTTTTCTCACTAGAACCAGTTCATAGACCGATCGTTCCTATGGCATCTATATGATGTAGTCATCCGATCCGGCCGGTTTCGACAAATTAGTTGCGTGCAGTAAAAAGAAGACTCTGTGAAAAATTTCAGCTCGATAGCTTAAAAACTGAGGGACTAGTTCGCTTAGAAACAGACAGACGGACAGACAGACGGACAGACGGACGGACGGACGGATATATGGACTGATCAAGAATATATATAGTTTATGTGGTCGGAAATGAACATTTATATGCGTTAAAAACTTCTGGGCAAAATTAATATACACTTTTCAAGTGTATAAAAATTTCCCTTCCAATCTGTATGATGAAGCCAGAAGGATTGCTTTAAAATCGCGAGCACTATGTAGGAGAGCTATCTTCAAAAATTCGGCTTTGAATTTAAATGACTAAATCGAATCGGCTGTTGAAGCTGATCAAGAATTTACATACTATATGGGTTCGGAGCAGTTACTTTTTGCCTGTTAGGTACATTTCACAAACTTAATAAGTAGCGGGTATAAGATATATATAAAATAAAGGTTTTTTTTTTGGTTAAACTTAGTTGTACTCAGCCCATATCTAGCAACCTCTCGTTTGGCCCTCGCACTCCAAAAAATCAAAGTGGAAACTTTCATTTTAATTAGCTGGCCAGTCTGCGATGACTCCACATATTTATGTTTATTTATAGAACCTGGTAACTATCTGCACATCATTTAGCCGTCGTTTTATGTCACTTAGGCCAAAGGGAACTCATAAAGCAGCCCATATGTAGAGTCCGTCGCATCGCAGCCCAGCGCATCTGTATCTGGCGCGTGTATCTCGGTGCCAAAGGCGGCAGCAGAATGCTGGACCACAAACTTTGGAGGCCAAGACTAAGATTACGCTTAGACGGAGAGCAAAGTCGAGGCCATGGTTTGGTCGTGCTCATGTCACACAGCAGTTTTCGCTTTTTAAATGCTGCGGCCCTAAAGGCGGCCAGTCTAACAGAATGTTTGGGCCATGAGGAGTGGGTGGGGGGTATAGAATTGGCTATGCTTGGCATGCATTCAACACACGATACTTGGCATTCCTTGCAGGCGGTTTTGTACGGTTGCAGTTGCATTGCCTGCGTGAGTTTGTGTCCAAAGTCTTTTGTTTTGCCATCTTCAGACAGCCGACTATCGATCGGCATGATCGTCATCATGGCTGGCTGGCTGGCTGGTTGGCCAATTCTTGGCATGCTATTTTTATTACATTATGCTGCAAAATAGTAACAACCACGCAGAGAAGGAGGGGGAGGAGGATACAGAGAGCAGGGGCCATTGGGTATGGGTATGGTCATGTTGTCAACGCTTTTGCATTGTTTTTCATGCGCAGTCCATTACATGATTTTATTATGTTCCTGGCATTCGCAGCGTCATGTAGAATATGTGGTCCCAAGTGCGCCTGCGCTTTTGTTTTAGTTGTTGTCACTTTTTGTTTCGACTGCTCCCAGTGTGCAGATCCCCCTTCACTCGTCCCCCATTGCCTAGATGGGCTGCAGCACGCACGCTCTAATGAGCAAAAATCATTTAAGACGTGGCTATTTTTAGTTGGCATTTGCTATATATAGTATAAGGCTGGTTGGTGGCTGCAATTCGAGGCGAAACCTGGAGCGGCTTTATTGGGCTTCCAACTGGTTCTTCCTGCGAATTGTGTGTGTGTGTGTGCAGTTGGGTGCAAGTAATGGGATCTAATGGCTAAAGGAATTTACATTTCCAACAGCTCTAAAAAGAAGTCCCAAAAGAAGACACACTATCGGTCAAGTACCCCAAAACGGCAGAGGCAGCCTGGTCCGACCGTGTTCGGGCGGTGTTAGGGGGGTCTTGCTTAAGCATTATACCCACCACTGAACAGAATGCCAGGGGATTTTAAAGTGCAGTGGCGATATCCCTTACTACTGTTCGTTAGAAAATTCGCTAGCTAAAGTTAATGCAGGGAAGCGTCAGTCAAGCAGTCAGATCAAGGTTCGTTTCAGCTTTATGGGTCCCTTGAATTGGATCATAATCCCAAACTTTCAATTAAATGAGAGCCCCCAACTCTAAATCCAAGCCGTACCTCCTTTATCCGAAAAAAGTTTCTGTTCAAAAATTTCTATAAATCTTTTTTCACCTTTAGGAACTTGAGTTAATTTGTATTCCCAGTGGAATGTGCAAATTTATGTAATAGACAGAAGGAAACATTTGCCACCCCATAAAGTATATATATTCTTGACCAGCATCAACAGCCAGTTGATATAGCCATGTCCGTCTGTCCGTCTGTATGAACGCTTCGATCTCAGAACTATAAAAGGTCAAGTTTGTTTCAGATTTAGAAATAATTTGGATAACTACAGTGTTTAATAATGCTCAAATTAACTACCAAGTCCACCTGTCTGTCCGATGGTTCCATTACGATATAATGCGTTTTTTCTTCTTTGTCAGCTATAAGATATACCCATCCGATCCGTGCGATTTCAATCTATTAACAGCGTGCAGTAAAAGACTCCGTACTGAATTCCACACAATAGCTTTAATACTGAGAGACTTGTTTGCGTAGAGACAGACAGACAAACATACGGTTGGACAAAGCTCAATCGATTCAGCTCGTCATCCTTATTAAAAATTCATTCATATACTTTATTACACGTTGCAAGTGAATACAAATACCAAAACCCTAACACCTTCAACTAAGGTCTTCATGAAATGAGGAAATTGCAATAATTTCAATGTTTCGCGTAGTTAATTTACATATACTTAGCTTGGTCACCGCACACTGATAATTTTGTCATTCTGCTATATAAAATGCTCGATATAAATACTTACACAACATCGGATGCACCATTCATTTAAACTACGCTCACGCCAGTGGCATATTAATGCCACTATCAGCGATCATTCTCTATGGAAACACCAGTCGAGCAACACAAAATGCAGCAGGAGTCTGAAATACAAACATTTTATAAGAACAAGACCGTATTTATAACAGGCGGCACTGGGTTTCTGGGCAAAGGTAAATATGCAGGGGCCAGCAAGTTAAAATTACAATTCTAATTTTCAGTTATAATTGAGAAGCTGCTGCGCACCACAGAAGTGAGTTGCATCTATTTTCTGGTCAGATCCAAGCTAAGTCAAGACATAAAGGAACGCATTGAGGCATGGAAACAGGATGCAGTAAGTAGATTGAATTAAAAATTACGCTGATCAGGCATAAGCCCTTTAAAGTTATTCGAAGTGTTGTTGAAGTGCCAACCGCAGGCTCTGGAGCGTGTAAAGCCCATCACTGGTGATTGCCTGGAGCCGGACTTGGGCCTAAGTGAAATCGGATCGAGCTTTACTCAATAATCAAGTACAACTGGTGCTTCACGGAGCGGCTACGGTGCGCTTTAACGAACCGCTGCATGTGGCATTGTCCATTAACACGCGCGCCACAAAACAGCTGTTGCTATTGGCCAAGCAGATGACACAACTGGAGGCTTTTGTGCATATTTCCTCTGCGTACTCCAACTGTATACTTGATAATATCATGGAGGATTTCTATCCCGAACTTTTGACCTGCAATGCAGAGAAAGTACTGGCCCTAAGTGAGCAAATAAGTGAGGAACTGTTGGACAACATGGCACCTGCTTTGGTTGGAAAGTTTCCCAACACATATACCTATACCAAGGCACTCTCCGAAAATGTAGTGCAAAGGACTGGAAGCGATTTGCCCATATGCATTTTTCGACCATCAGCTAGTAAGTGACATTCAAACCCGGCAGTGTTGTATCAATTATTCAGTTTTGAGGCTGTCTCGCTTTTATTCGCAGCTGCTCCATCAAAATCGAAAGCAAATCAGATTTAGGAAAAAATTAGGTCAAAATCGCGATAGCTTACATAGGACTGTAAATTATTTTGTTTTTTAAGTCATCCGTCCTCCGCTACAAATACAAAGACCAATATATCTAAAGTTCTCTGAAAATAGATTAAAACTAAGGTTCAAGGCTATACGCTAGCTTTACGACAGGTTTGAACTGTCTTCAGAATTCAATGGGCAATCAATCTATTGTTGAATTTAAAATTTAAAAATTCCTTAAATTTCGTAAATGCGTAAAATTTCGTAACGCCTCTATCTTGAAACAGCCAAAATATTTTTACTTACAAAATGATTAATATAATTGTATTATGGGCCCTTGAAAAAGCTTTACAGTCGAGTATTTATACCGTGTACCGAGTTTTTGTAGCCAGAAGCCAGAAGAAAGCATCTCCTACCTCATGCTGTACATAAATTCTTTAATAGCAATCAGTCCGTCCAATCGCAGGTATGGTGAGAGCTAGAAACACCAAATTAGGAAGAAAGTCACCTTTTATAAGCAGGCAGATCAGCTGAATTCAGCTGAATCACCCTAAAACACCTCTTTTACCCATGTTTTTTAGTAATTGCCACCTTTAAGGAACCCGTGTCGGGGTGGATAGACAATATGTATGGACCCATGGCCATTACTTTCGGCGTGGCTCGTGGAGTTTTACGCCTAACCTTTCTCGACAGCAAGGCCCATTGCAATGTGGTGCCAGTGGACTACTGCGCCAATGTGGTTATAGCTGCGGCCTGGAAAACAGCACAGGGGGCTGGTCAGCGCCAGCTGCAATCGCCCCCCATCTACAATTTCGTATTGAGCGAAGAGAATGTGCTCACACATGGTGACTTCAGGGATAAGGCCTTGTTATATGGCGCACGTTGCCCACCAACAAATATGATTTGGCATCCGTTCCTTCATTGCATGACGACTCGATGGCTCTTTCCATTGGCGGTCTTTTTCTATCACACGTTGCCCGGCTATATCATTGATCTGGGGCTTTACCTGAGCGGCCGCAAGCCGCGATTGGTGAAAATATACCGAAATATTCATAAAACTATTGAAGTATTGGAACCGTTCAGTGAGAGAACCTGGCACTTTGGCATACAGAACACGAATCGACTACGGCAAGATATGACACCGCTGGATCGAAAACTCTACGACTTCGATATGGTTAGCCTCGACTGGAACGCGTACTTTCAGGAAGGTATGCGCGGTATACGACACTATTTATGCAAAGAGCCCTGCACCGCTGCCTCACTATTAAAGGGTCACCAGCATATGCACCGGTACGTAAAGGAAATTAACTACTTTCCCGCAAGCCAAATCAAATCCTTTTCTGTCTGTTTCTATGTAGCTTGTTCATGTTGCAACGCACACTGCAGATCGTTGCCTTTTGCGTTGCTGGAGTTATTCTGTGGTGGTTGATCAAACTAGCGCTTAACATCATATAGAACTGTTTATATATCAACTTAGGCCTGGTGATCATTTATTAAAGGGATGCAGTCTAAGTGCATCCAGAATACTAATTGTTTAATTCCAAAAAAAGGACTCTAACTTTTAAACAAAATTTAACTAGAATTTAATAATTGTTACTCTTAATCAAGAAAATTTATTTTTTGGAAATTAAGAAAAAATGTATTTCAAATTTAGATAAAATAAAAAATGTTCAAAGAAAAAAAGTTAACTTTGGAGTTCCGAAGTTATGATACCCTTATTAGACATGGGTCGTTCCGATCCCAAACCCAAATCATAAATTTCGTCCCGTTCCGATCCCGAAGATTTTACAGATAGTACATCTAAAGTACTGAGTTTGTGAGGAACCCGAATTCTGACGAGTGACGTCACCCGAAACGAAACGATAACAAGAACAACTCCAGAGTCTTGTTACTTCTGAATAAAATCGAAAATAGACCTAAAATAGTGCTCAACTAAGCGTTAATTGTAAAATCCCACTGTATAGAAAACCCGGTATGCAGAACCGTTCTATTGATTCCAGCGCATCTTTTGAGCTTTGAAAGATATAAACAATTCGGGTGGGTGGTTTAACCACCTGAAATTTTTCGGGTGGGTAGTTGAACCCACGGGCTTGTACTGAACAGTGTCCAGCATTTGGCGTTGGCTCTGGCTAATTGCGCATGCGCAGCCAACGGAAGCAAAAGGCCAATGTCGTGTTTAAGCAGCTGTGGCGGCCACTTCTCATGCTAATTAAACAGAATTGGGCAAAGGCACAAAGCACAAGTGAAGTGTGGAGACCACGGAACGAAAACGAACGGTTCTTCAATCCTAAATCGTTGCAGCGGCATGTTAATTTCAACTTGCCGGCGAATTTCGTGGAAGAGTTGAGAGCAGGAAAGTATGAATTACAACTGATGCGCAAAATTGAAGCCGGCGAGCGGGCAACGGAAGAATGGGCAAACAAAACGTACCGTTGCCATTGCCAAGAACCATCTCTCTGCCCTCTGGTGACTTACTCTCTTTAAGCAAAAGTCGTTGCACTCTCGTGATCTGGCGCAAAAATTTTGCTTTTTTCGGCTGCAGCCAGATGGGTACGCTGTGATAAGCTAATGACGGCACTCGGTTAGTCAGCCAGCCGCAGAGCCGGAGCTGGAGCGACACTTGGCAAGTGCATGTGAAAAATAATTTCTATATTCCTTTCTGATGAATTGCTATTGAAGCTACAAATTACGGTTATGCATATATGCGTAGCGAGGGGGGAGGAGGAGAAGGAGAAGAAGGGAGTGCCGCAGGCAAATCTCAGGCGTTAAATTGAAACCCAAATCCACAAAAGCAAACACAGAACGGAGAGATATGAAGAAGCTGCACTCGATAAAAGTTGCCAAGAAAGTGGCAACTCACTCGCCATTCGACGTTCGCCTAATGCACTGCAATGTTAAATGCTTTTACCAAGGATTTGCCTTTAGCCGAGAACCAACAATGTCGTGAAAAACGAGACAGACTACGACAACGATGGCGCACAGTGGGACAGTCTAACTTGTTTCGCTGCTATAAGTATAAGCAACTTAAGCTGTCAGAGAATTTTAAATAATATTTGTATGAAAATTTTGCAACGTCGTCTATGCTACTTAAGCGATCTTTCTCACATTTTGACAGAACAAAAAAACTGATCAAGGACCTACTGATAATAGGAAATTGAGATTCTTGAAACAGTACTGTTTAGTAGAGTTATGCCGTTGATCAAATGAACTAGTCAGTGAAATAAACTAGATCTCCCTGTATAGACTGTTCACTTTTTGACCAATTCATTTTTCATTTTTAAGTTTTTAAATATAGTTAAAATTTTTAGTGTATAGACTGTGAATTGGCAAATTTGTGCCTCAGATTCTGGTGCCCCGTGCGGTAACAAACCCACACAAATTTTTGTCGTCAAAAATTAACTATAGTTCAAATAATGAACTAGTTAAAAAATGATCTAGTTCAATTAATGAACTATAGTTCAAAAAAGGATAATATAGTTCTACTCTTGAGACGGGGACTCATTTAAAGGTTAACTTTAAATATTCGATGAAAATTAATTAATTAATTCATTAAAAAAATAAATGGTTCGGTTAGATCTATTCATTTAATTTTAAAAACTCGGAACGAAACGGTTCATAGGGGTGCGGTTCCGGTGTGTAGCCTTGTTACGGTTTGGGTAATCGTTTTAATCTCCGAAATAAGGTTTTTTGGTCAAATGCCCCACAGTGCGAAACTGCCAGTTAGCGACTCTAGCGCGGCATTGAAATTGATGATGTGCTGCCTCCGATGCCTTCGTTGCTGGCACTGCTGTAGTTTTTATGGCTTTCACTTTTTGCGCTGTAGGTTTTTGGCTAGACAAACAAAAACTTCCCTTTTTTTCCAGCTCCAACCTCCTTCTCTCCATTTCCCCACTTCCACTGTCGGTTAGTTTGGGGGTTAGCAGGCGCCAGAGCGTGCTGTCGTTGTCCTTGTCGCTTTACTCTGTCTGTGTTTATGTAGCCTTAGTGCTGGTGCTGCACTTGATCCCCCCTAAAGTGAAATTAGGAAAAATTTCAATTAAAAAGCATTTAAGTAATCCACACTTAATGCCAGGGAACTGCAAAAGCTTTCAGCCCGCCTGAGTCTTTAAGGGATGGCTCGCCGTGCTTCGGCATTCTCTGAATGCCTCAGTTGCAATTGATTGCTCTGGCCTGTGATGGGGAATGTGGGGGGAGGATGGGTATGGGTTGGAATTGTTTGCTTACATTGCAGCAGTTTTTCCATTTTTTTTTATCTTGTGCCGGGTCACTGCAATTTGCTGAGAATTTGCTAATGAAGCAAACATTTTCGAAGATGAAGATGAAAATGTGTTGACAGCTCTTGCTGGAAAGTTAATTGAATTGTAAATTGGATGGCATTCACTTGGGCTAATTGATGCTGATTGTGAGTGTAAAATGATGAAGCCTAAGGGGGTGATCATATTTGAGATGATTTGTGATTAATTTGACACAATTAGGGAATAATGATTTTGTTAATTCATTTTTTATTGAAATGAGTTGATAGAAAAATCTAACTTCAGGCTGTTATTTGAAATTTGATGTGTGCTCATTTCTTTACCCAGCAAATCCCGCTCCTTTAATTTATTTAATTTAACAGTTTCTCGTTTTTTTTATTTTATTTACAGGGCTAATGAATATTGCTACATTAGAAACCATTAATAGACTTTTTTAATTCTAATAAAATATGTTTTCTTTATTTATTTGAAAAGGTATACATTTATTAAGCCTTTTTAAAGGCTGCCACCAAGACTCTGTAAGCAAAATCAGTTAAGATTTTTTGTTTGCGAATTGGTAAAGTGGCGCACGCAGGAGTTGCAGCTGGCAGCCCTCTCCGATCAGACCCGTCTATTCAGTAGAAGCCCCAGGGTACTTTCACATATCCCACATTTTTAAGATTTCCCTTTACTTCGGCATTTCTCTGTGTTATCAAATCTTTTCTAAATTAAGATGCCGTTATGGACATTCTTCAAGTTTCTCGAGGTTCTAAATGTTAATAAATTCAGGTCAAGAGTTGAAGCAATTGTTAAATTGAATATTATTGAACTTTAATTTGTGCTTAAAATACTAAAATATATTCGTTTTAAGATCGTTTTCCAAAGTAAATTATATGGGCAACATTAGTTTCGTCGATTCTGATTCCTTGCAGTTTTTTCTGGCCTTTTGTCAGCACTTTGAACCGTCTTAAAACGTATTTTAGATCAAAAATAGGTACTCACATCAGCAATAATTTTCCGCCATCGGAATTGATAACTTAATACGATTGATGTGAGCGTAAGTTCTAGAGTGACCCTATAACAGCCAAATAACAGCAAATATTAAACGGTCATACTGTTTTGTCAGCTGTTTTATGTATACATTTTATCTAAAAGTGTTTTTTAACTGTGGAAAGCAGAAGTCTAGGGCAACGAACGAATTTTTAAAAAGCATTCCAACACCATTTTTATACTCTGAACAACGCGTATGGATGTGCAGACTAGAGCGTCGCGTCTGCATCGTCGTCAGCGTGTGTGCTTGTATGGGGATGTATTTATATTCGTATGACAACACACAAAATCAAGTGTACAGGGTATTTTGCAGTCGGTATAATCGACTGAAGCGCTCTTTCTTGTTTTGTATAGAGTTGATACATATCGGAACTGATTGGCTAATTTGAGTACCTAGCCTAAACCACGAACGTCTGAGAAAAATTCGTACTCAAAAGCTTTTCTTCTTATTAAATTATATTATCGATCGTTTTTTTAATTTTAGAATGATTCATAAAGTGCATTTATTTGGAAGTTGTTTCCGTAACGCAAATTCGTTCCCTAATCCAACTTTATTTCCTTATTAAATAATTTGCTCAGTTTTATTCCCTAGCCGAGGGCAAATTTACCACTAACATACATGCAGATAGACATCGAAAGATTCGTTTCCCTGTTGCCTATGCCTGCCCTTTTTTCTTGTGATGGCCGCAGGGTGATTGATACCCCTCCACAACAACTAAAAAAAAAAACAAGAAGAAAACACTTTTCGCATGCGTGCCGTAAAAAATAAAAAATACAAAAAATTATAAGAGTTGGCGTAAATTCCCTCGACGAGAATGAAAATTGGCCTGGGCACCGCCAGTCAGGTCCAAAATGCAAACACAAACATGCTCGTACATACTCGTATCATGGGCAGACAAGTGCAATGGGCAACAACACATGGAGGCACGAGCAAGTGAAGCGGTCGCATTAGAAATGCAACAAATCACAGCACGGTGCTGCATTCGTGCAACCAGAACCACAGCCACAACTAGAACCCAAACCCAAACCAGAACCAGACACACGAGTACGCACTGCCACCATCCATGTCTATATGTCTGCATTGAGTTGCCCGGCAGCGTTTTTTCCTTCCTGCAATAAGTCAGCGAGCAGCAAACAAAAGCCACGCTACAAATTGTATCTAGTTACAATTTGCAAACTACAAACAGAGTGGCACGCAACGGAAAAGGAGGAGCTGGAGGAGGAGGAGGAGGCGGAGTAGCCTGTGCGTGTTGAAGCGGACTTTTTATTTGCTTTACTTCTTTGTGGCAATTCTTGTTATAAATATCAGCGAGGAGAGTTTGGTGGAAAGCATTTCCTGGCCACGCTTCGTATGAGCAATATAAAGTCAGCGGAGTCTTCCTTTTTGCGCTCTTGACAAACAGCTAGCAAATTGCAGTGGCAGTTGGTTAAGACTTCCAACTGACCAATTCCCCAAACAACCTTGCCAAATTGGCCGCTGACTGACTGACTGACTGACTACTGACTAGTGACTGCTGAGCCTCCGTCTTCGTCTTGATCTTGGACTTGGACGCGGGCCTGGCCAACAAATCTAATGCGCTTGTTAACGCCAATTGCACAAGCTGTTTGCCTGTTGGCAATTTGGCCAACGGTAGCGTTTAATGTCCAATTCGTTTCGCTGCTCCAGCTACTGGCTACCAAGTTGAAAATCAACTTGTCGCCATCACCGGCGAAATTTCAATTAAAGTTCACCATTCCAACTTGGGCTTGGGCTGTGGGCCTTGGCGATGGCATCATAAGTCAGTCGCAAGATTTAAAGCCAAGCACCAAACTGAATGCTAACAAAAGCTGTCAAAGGCAGCGAGACGCACTTAAGCAGCAGCAGTCAGACAGCAGATCCTAGCCAGCCCCCAAAATTGTTAATGGGAACTGCCTGCGCAGACAGAGCACTATGGTGCAAACGTACAATTTTTTTTTGGAAATGTATACAACAGCCGGAAGAAAGTATCTCCCTATAAGGTATTTATTTTCTTGATAAGCATCAACAGCTGGGTTGATATAGCAATGTCTGTCCGTATGAGCAAACGCAGGTTTGAAGTGTATGGAACGTAAGTCAATCCTGACTCCCCCACATATGACAAAGAACGGCATATATCTTCCACAATTTTTTAGATAGATTGTTTGGGCATTACAGTGAAATATGGAAATCAGCATTATTTTCCGATTCTCCAAGTTTTGGAACGATTAAATGAACGATAGTCTAGTTATTAGCAAAACCAATAATTACGCAAGGCAGCACAGGCCGCAACCGTGATGGGCAGCACTCTTACAGTTCGTTATATGTTATATAATGGTGGGTATAGATTATATTATAGTCTGGCTTGACCGACATTCTAGCTTGCTTTCTTTGGCAAAACTTAAAAAATGCAATATCTTATAGATGCCATAGGACCAATAGGTCGGAAAATGGATCTAAGCGAGAAAACTTTTTTGTTTTTCATAATAGCGTTCTTAAACTCAATAATTATGAAGTTCTTTCAAATTTGGCTAAGATCGGATGACAATATCCTATAGCTGTCATAGGATGGATTGATCGGAAAATGGATCTTTGAGAACATTTTTTTATTGTTCAGGATACCGTTCTTTAACTCAGCAATTATGAATATTAAATGCTTTCAAACAGTTCTGCAAAATTTGTTTAAGATCGGATGACTATATCTTATAGCTGTCATAGAACCGATCGGCTCGAAAATGGATCTTAGTGAGAAAAATATTTTTGTTTTCTAAGATAGTGTTCTAAAAATCAGCAATTATCAAAGTTATGTGCTATCAAACACTTATGTAAAATTTGTTTAAAATCGGATGACTATATCTTATAACCTGCCATAGAAACGATCGGTCGGAAATTAGGTCTTAGTGTAAAAAACTTTTTGTTTTGAATTGTATCGTTCTTAAACTCAGGAAATATAAATGTTATATGCTTTCAAACAGTTCTACCAAAATTTGATCAGGATTGGATGACTATATCCTATAGCTGCCCTAGAACAGATCAGTAATTTTTAGTATTTTTCAGTCCCTGATTCACATCAATTTAGTTTAAATAACGTGAGATATTTGAGTTTATGCCATAAAAGCACGACTTTTTGACCATAGTTCAACGGAGTGTAGTGAAGTGGTTGCTTGGCTGTGGCTCTGCCTCTGCCTGCCTGGGTTGGCTGTTGAGGCGCGTCAGACTGTGAACATGAAAAAGCCAAAAATTTTCACAATAAATGTAAGTTGTGCTCCTCAGACGAGAGAGATACGGGATACATGCAGTTTGGGATGGCCCCAAAATGAAGCAGTTGGAAAATTGCCGCCAGCCAGTTGGCGCGAAATTCAATTCCCGCCTGCGTTGACATGAAAACATCATCCTCCTACCGCGACTGCAGTCTCGATGATGATGATGTTGCCCTGCTGCTATCCAAATTCATATTTGGCAAGGCTGAAATCCCACCCACCAAATGCGATATGTTTTATGCGTAAATATGTATGGCAAACATGGCGTATGCGCAATCTGAGCTCGTTGTGTTCCTTGTGTGCGTATAGTGGAAACGTGACTGTCACCCGACGGGAGCTCAGCTGGCTGCTATCCTTGCATTCGTTTGGTCCCTTTTGCAAATATTTATGCACACTGTTTGAATTTATCCATTGTCGTTGTTGTTGCGAATTTGTTTGTGACTGTCGATGATGATTATTGTTGCTGGTGCGCTTGTGCTTGCGGATGCTCCGGCCAGACGTGCTCATATGGATTTGGCTGTACTGAGGGAGTGCAAGCATCGGTTGTGACCCAGGCGTTGTGGTTTGAGCAACGAAATTGTTCAACGGACAATGCGACAGAGTGACCTCCTTTATTTATGGTTTTATATTTCTTAATCCCCCCAATCTTTGACTTGATGACGCTTTAAGGTCGATAGCTTACCGATTTCTAGGGGAAAATCTGAAATAAAAACCGTATCCGTTCTGAAACTGTTCAAAAATAGCGAGAGAGATTGAATGTAGCTGACAAAATGCTGCACTGTGAAGGCGAAAGCAGGAATCCATATCGACACGTAAACTGTTATTGACGCGAGCGCCTATTACCGTTTCGCCATAAGTTCTTAGTAAAATTGTGCTAAAAATAATCAAACCAATCGAACCTGGTAACACTGAAAGCATTTAACATATTGGAGTCCTTACATCCGCATTATTCGCAAGCGCTTTGTAGAGCATCTACAAGTTCCCAAGAATATGACATATGAGTCTATCATATTTGCACTAGACTCAATTACTCTTTACATTTTGTCTGCCAACATGTTTGTTGAATCCGAATCCACACAATATGGCAGCGTTGACTTTAACCTGAGTATTCCGTAGTAAATTGTATTTCCAACTTCCACTCTGAAAAAATTTTTATAAAAATATAATAAAGTGTGCAGGTAAATTGAGAAAATGCTGCATGCCATTTTTTTCTGGGAGGGGTGGGATGGGAAGGCCTTTCCGCGACTTTGGCCTTGATCAACTCAGGCATGCCAATTATTTATTCATGCCAATTTCGAGTCGAACACGAACTTTATTGTATAAATAGAAGTCCAGGCATTTATTGGCCATTGACAAATGTTTGCATAAAATTTCAAAAATATTCATGCGGCTGCATTGCGAGTGCTTGAAAGTTGCCAAAATAAGACAATGAGCTGGCTAAATAACTTCTAATTGTTGTGCAAATAAATAGACAAGTTGCTGGAGGGTGCAAAAATGTGTTAAATGGTTAGACAATAAGTTAAAAATTTATACAAAATTTGTTTGCCGTTAGGCGGCTGCGTTGAAAACGAAAGGCGACAAAATTTACAAGTTTCTGATCACATTTTGACTATTGTTGCATGCAAAACACGCGACAGTCATCAATCATGGGGTTAAACAACAGAATAACGATTTACCGTTGCCGACTTGGCCCTTTTCTTCGCTCTCCAACAGATTTGGGACCACAAACTTGACCCTGAAAAGCCACCCACAAAAGGCATCAAGGTATTTGAATACGCTCTCAAATTTTTCTAAATGTATGTACACAGAGAAAAAAAGCTTAATCAAACTAAAAAAAAAGAGAAAATGTGCAATGTGTTTGTGTTTAGGTTTAGGTTTTGGTTCGTTCCAAGTTTTTATCAAAATTAAATAGAAAAGAAATTAATTTGTTAAGAATATAAAAAATATTTTTGAACATAAGATTCCATTTATTTTCAATTTATATTTAATTGTTGGTCTATTCTACTTTTCTGATTATACAAAATAAATTTTATGGTGGTAAAAGTCCGTTTAACTAAGACTTGTAGCTTTTGCTGAACCAAACCGAAGATGTTGGTTCGGAGCAGGTTCAACTATTTCGACAAGAGGTTCTGTCAAGGTTTGTTTCACGGTAAAAGAAAAGACGGAATTTCGGGTTAAAACCGGTTCGGTTCAAAACCGGTTTGTGGACCTGGTTAAATTATAGTTAATTACTTTTTTGTCGTTATTGTGCGTATTGGTCCGTTGCGAAAACTTTTAAATGCAAAGCAATAACCAAAAATGTGCTAATGTATGTGTAACTTCGAATTCTTGCCCCAACATGCCCCGTTTTGAAATATTATGGTAAATGCTTCGAAACGTACAGTACGTAAAACTAAAGTACGGTAACTTCGTACGCGTGCGAGCGAAATATTTTTCAGTTAAGGACGTTGGGGATACCGGAACTGTTCCTATACGATGATTCGGTTTTAAAAATATCGGTTCTCAAAACATGAAAAACATCGATTCTTTTTGGCATACGGTTTGGATTCGTATTCCGGTTTGATTCTCTGGTTATAAGCAAATCAAATTATTTGGAGTAGCGCTGCCGGCTGCAGTTACAATCACATAGTTTAAACACGGGCACACTAAAGCCTTGCAGCGTCGCGACGGACGCAGCGGCGATGGGCATCACTTTACATAGTTCGTGTGGCTTCACATTTAAAAGTGATCAGTTATATACAATTTTTAGCAGGGTCCGAGTATATTATTCTAAAATAATTTATTCCCGTCCCGAAGATTTGTTAACTTTTCCTTATCGTCCCGATCCTGAGATACGTTTTGGGTGGCGAGCCTAGATTTAAGTATTGAAATGTGTTGAGTATACTTCATTAATTTCAAACTCAGTAGCACATCAAGTTTGAAATTGCTGGATTTTAGTACGAAATACGTATAATTTTCTCTCTGTGTATGTATGTATGTTTAGATACAATATGTTGCAATTTGCATTTGACCCCCAATCATTGGCACTTTCAACTTGTTGTTGTTGTTGGTGCTGCCTTTCATTACACAATTTGTTGCCCCGTACGTGCTTAATCGTGTTTTGCGGGCGTTTATTAATTTTTTCGCCAGCTTTTTTATTTTTTATTTTTTGGTTGCCTTAACACCTTGCTGGCCGACCATTATCTAAATGCTGGGATCTTAACCAGCGAGCCGTGTAAATAGCGTGAGAATCGTATTAAAGATTATCAAAAGTAAAACTTAATAAAAGCGCTTGTCGCTCGTTTCGGCGTTTCCATCTTGATTTGCCCTCCATGCTGTTGCCTTTCGGTGTTTGTTCTGTTTATTCTAACAATTTCCGCAGATTTAGCTCGGATTGTTCTACTTGTCATCCCTCTCCCAGCTTGAAGTTAAGTCGTCCCCCGCCCAATTGGCAAACAATGACCGAAAACTTATTATGAAGAACCAACACGAGTTCGAGAGTGGCGAGTGGAGCTGATGCTGCTGCAATTATGTGACTGTCCAGCGCGCGAGTTTGCTTTTGCTCCAATTCCAATTGCCAAGAGAAAGCAAATACCAAAAGGGTCTCCTCCGCTGATAAGCAATCGCTTGTCGTTTTTATGAGTAACTCACTCAACCTAATTGGGTCACGACGGACCAGCACACATCCAGCATACATACATATATTTCAAATCAAAGATGCTAATTTCAGCTACTTTAACATTGGTTGGCGGCGACTCGGAAGAGATTTATGCTCCATAAAATGTTTTGTTTTTATTTGGTTGAACTACATTAAAATCGGACAGTTAAATGACTGATTTGCCCGGCTAATGCAAGGCGTGGTGCCATTTTAATGACCAACAGAAGTTTTTGTCTTTGGCAAAGCAGGCGTGAGCAGTGGGATTTGCATACGCCAAATGATATATGGCCCTGCATATGCATGAGGAGTTCTCGTTCTCCTGGCGCCAAGTCCTTAGATGCGAGCCATTCATTAAAACGCTGACTGGGTGCTCATTGCATATGCAGCTGGCATTGCATGGCCATTGTTGTTGCAGTTGGCTTATCCGATCATTTTTACTAATTCGTAGCACATTCGAGGCGCCAAAAACCAAACGTTGAATGCGGCGCCAAAACGTGTGTGGGAATCGTTTGATGCTAGGAAAAGTGATTTGGAAAAAAATAATATTTATGAATGAACATTGAAATCATGGCAAATCAAAAGCCCGGCCTTAATTCACTGCTACTTATTTTTCCACCCAAACTAAATTTCAATCAAATCTTTTTCATAAAATTCCGGAGACTTTTAGGATTCATGTCACTTGAAGGAACCCGATCTAAACTTATGAACTTTGAAAATCTTTCGAATTTCAGGATTAATGATGTATTTGTCAACTCATTCAAAACTTTTCCATCAATCAAAGAAAAGAAAAAACTCATATACTGATGTGTTTTCTTTTTAATTTCAAGATCAGTTGGACTCATTTCCCTAATCTGGATTGAGTATCAATTTAATAATAATAAAGACAATTAAAAATCTCCAAAGGCTTAAACTCAGTAATCGAATTATTATTTCGTGTTTCTATATTTTGAATTTAAAATTAACGAACCCAATGAACGAACTTGAAACTTCTCGAGGGGCTGTCAAAACAAAAATATTAAATGTGTCAATGTGACCAGATTTTAAAAATCAGCATTATTTATGGTCACATTACCATCAGATTTAATTTGATTTTCGACGCCCCTCCCCATAGGCTGAGCGTATGATGGGCAGACAAGTTTCATTTCACTGTGAAGTAAGTAGCCATAGAAAAATTTCTCAAATTCGGCATTTAACTGGAGGTCCCTTTCTCTTGTGCAAACAAAAAAAAAACCACACAAGCCAATATATTGAGAGCCCTTTGGGGCAAATTAAAGCTGTAAATTCATTTCAAATGCAATAACAATTACGATTTTTTTGGTAATTAAAAATTTAATTTCCAATACAATTTTTATCGATTCTGACATGGGGCAAACCATTACCTAGTTACCACTAACCTAATTGGCAGAATAAATGCACAAAATCCACCACAAAAGGAAAGTGCTATAGGATTGTAGTTTCTCACAGGTATAAGCCCGCCGTCATTACCCAATTTTGCTTATAACATAATGTTTTTAAGGAAAAGATCGCAGGTTAAAAATGTTACGCAAAAATACAAAGCAGTTTTTAATACGCTTCCAAAGCGTATATTTATTTTGCCCAGAAGTTTGTAACCCACAGAAATATTCATTTCCGACGCCATAAACAATATACACTCTTGTTCAGGACGACAAGCTGAGTTCAATTCCGTCTGTCCCCCTGTCCGTCTGGATGTCTGTTTCTACGCAAACTAGTCCCTCAGTTTTAAAGCTATCGAAGTTACTGCACGCAACTAATATGTCGGAACCGGTCGAATCGGATGACTATATCTTATAGCTGCCATAGGAATTTGCAGAATAGTTTAAAAAATTTAATTTTCGCTTAGAACCAAGTCAGAAGCCGATTGTGGGGTGGGAGCTATACGATATATTTTACCGAATTTACTCAAACTCGGCAAAATTGTGTTGAAGTAAATAATATTCAATAATATTCGTTTCTATATAGTCATCCGATCCGGCCGGTTCCGACAAATGTGCAGCCTATTTATAAAGACTTTTAGGATAGTTTGGTCAAGATAGCTTTAAAACTCGGCTCGTCATGCTGATCAAGAAAAAGTTAAATATATATGCGTTACAATTCTCAGATCAATTTTATAACAGCCTCTAGAAGTGAATAAAACTAGACTGCAAATCCAAGTAAAGAACAGAAGATTCGGTCCGGAGGTTCGAATCATTAGGCCTAAGGTTCGAACTGAAGACCAGTCCAAAACATTTCGAGTCTGCGTAAGGTTTTGATTCGAAACTTGGTTTCTTTGATCGTTTAACCATTTTTTCACACACTTTTCATCCGGACAGACGAGTGGACAGATGAATGTAATTTAGAGTCGCAGTTGAGTTAAGTTAATCAAGAATTTGAATAAAAAGTGTTAAAAAAGCAAATTGGTTACAAAGAATAAAATATGGTTAAACAATGAGCTTAGTACATAAAATGAACTATAGTTCATGAAATGAACAATAGTTCAAATAAAGCGAATAGTTCAAAAAATAAGCTATTGTTCAAACACTTAGACCTAGTTCATTCACAGCATTCAATGGAATTTGAATATGATTTCCAAAACGCATCGTTACTGAAAATTATATAAGTTGTTAATGAAAAGTGACTTTAGACTTTTTTGAACCGAACATTATTCCAAACTGTTGGGGTCTGCTTCAGGTTCAGGTTTGGGAGGTCAGAAATTTAGAAGGTTCTGTTTATGGTTCGGTTTGTGGGACCCAAAAATCACGAAATGAACCGGTCCTACGGGGCTTACTTCTGGTCCAGCTTGCGGGCATAATATAAAGAATTGTTTCTTGATTGCTTTAGAAAATTTTTTTAACCGAAGCCTTGTCGGAAAAAATTTATAATAATGTTACACTGAAACCGGACATAATTTCTACAGCAATTGCCACAATTTTGTAAAATTTTACTGTAAAACAAAATTGAATTCTCTCAAAAAATTCCCACACAAGTTTTTAGTATGTATTATGATTTAAGCCAGCTTAAGTCCTAATTTAAACTATTATCTTAATATATAATTTTTTTGTATTAGTTTTGTGAATGAATTTGATTTTGAATACAAATCATGCCCAATCTGCAGTCTGGACGAAGGAGAAAGGGTCTGGGCTGATGACTTGATTGAATTCGCATAGGCGCTAGACTAAGCCCTAATAAGCAATGCAGTTGGCGTAGGAGAGTTAGATGAAGCGTGGTTTAGGGAACACGACTACGATATCAACAGCAACATCAACAGCAACAACAACAATTACAATGAAGACGACGACTGGCCGCTTGTTATGCACGGGCTGCGTTCTTGTCTGGGGCACATTAAAAGGCACATGAATGGCCTGGCAATAAATATTATTAAAAATGTTTGCCTTTATGGCATGCTAAACGAGGCAGCAGCAACAATTGCAACACTAAGCCCTACCATAAGCCTATTATTTAATTTGCAAAAGACAGCAGGGGGTAGAGCGATTGGGGAGGGGGCAAATGAACTTTTAAAGCGCCCGAAAAGTAGACAACAAAAAAAGTTTTGCTCGAAAACGACGCGACGGCATCATCAGTCATCACCCTCGCTGGAAGGCGACGCAGTATTTCGAGGGTTGCAAAAAGGAAACGACAACGAACCCAAATATGCACAGAGCGATAGCTAAAGATACATTTTTTGGCAAACAACAACAGAAACAGACGCAATTCGTTACGGCCAGCTACAGCTACAGATACAGATACGAAGACATACACATTGGGAACAGCATACAACTTTGTTGACCTCGAACGGCGACCGGGACCGGGACCGGACCAGCGACTGGCCATGTCGATGGCCACTATCCCAAAGTGAAGTATTTTGTGGAAATCAATTTAGCCGGCTACTCGTCGTACACTTTCATGTTAAATCAATGGAACTCAGGCGTGCGTGAACTGTCATTCTTGTGCGGAGGGAATTCACTGACAATGAACGAGCGAAAACATGTCGCTGCTGTGGCTGCCCGAGATACCGTTAGTCCAACATGGCCCAATGCCCACAGTTTATCTCACTAACAAGGCTAATTGGTCATGAAGCCTCGACTTGACCGGGACCGGACTGGTTCGTGCTCTGCCCCATGTCCACCCACTCGTCCACACGCCGTGACACCTGTCACATCACACAATGAAAATCACTCGACATTGTCGCTTGGCATTTGCCTCCAACAATTCACTTGCTCTTGGAAAAACAAACACCAAATGAAAACTGTCGCTGTCGCTGGCTATTTATTTTCTCATTCGGAGTTGCCCTGGTGATCTGATCCTGCTGCTGGTTTAGCTGTGATGAATGGCACTTGGTTTGCTAGTTGGTTGGCACTATGTGAATGTGGCTGGAATGGATATGGAAACTAAAGTTAAAAAAACAGAATGTTAAGGCGTGGACTTACAGCTTACATAAGGATTGACTATAAAACGAGAAGGCAAAGCTAACTTCGACTGTGCCGAAGTTTTAATACACTTGAAAAACTTTACTCCAACTGATTTAAAATATATATAGAATATAGATATCAGATATTTAAAATTTTTAAATCATTGATAATAAAAATTTGATACCACAAAAAAAACTTTTCTTAGTAAAACACATTTTCCGACCGATCGGTCCTATGGTATAGTCATCCGATTTTGATAAATTTTTTCCAAATTATGTGAAAGCATAAAAAACTAATATATACCAAGATTGGGACCTCGGTACTCGTTATTTTCGTTAGAATTAATAATAAGGGACGCTACGATAAAAAACAAAAAAGTTTTTCTCACTAGAACTAGTTTTTTAACCGACCGTTTCTATGGCAGCTATATGATACAGTCATCCGATTTTTATACATTTTTCCAGAATTATGTGGAAACATATAAAACTAACATATACCAAGATTAGTGACGCTACGATGGAAAACAAAAAAGTTTTTCTCACTAGAACTAGTTCTTAGACCGATCGTTCCTATGGCAGCTATATGATATAGTCATCCGATC